>VZTA01028936.1:44503-119986 GCA_013398855.1 Mohoua ochrocephala
CCAGCCCTGGCGCCGCCCGCCCCGGCCCGCGCCCCCGCCTCCGCCGGGCCCTAACGCCAGCCCGGCCCGAGAGCCGCTGATGCTTTTTGCCTGGAGGCTCTTCCTCGGCGGGCTTCTCCCTCTCCCCGCAAAGCCTCCTCCTCCTTTCTCTGCCCTGCTTACAGCCTGGGGAAACCTAGTCCTCCTCACTTCTCACCCTCTTCTTTTTTTTTTTTCCTTTCCCTTTTCTTCTTGATAATTATCTCTTTCAGTCCTGGATTTAAGACCTTGATTGATTTATTCCGCCCGGTTCCCCCCACCCCCCCCTTTTTTTTNGTCTTCCTAAAATCCAAAGCCTCTTCCTTGAAACGCGACTTTCCTTGTCTTGGCAAGATGGCTCTAGGAGTCCTAAAGTGTGACTTCAGTAAGTGATTTGTACTGGTTTCTAGCCACATTTCTACTTGGCAAAGGTCTTGTAAAGCTAGTAAAATGGGAATCCCAATAGTACAGATAAGGAAGGCTGAAACAAGGGGGAAGCCAAAAGTGTCCAAGTGAATTTAGTTTTGATAAAGGAGGTTCTGTTAATTCCTCATAACATCCACTGCACTGACTCCACAGTGACGTTTCTTTCTCTGCTCCTCACTCACAGCCTGTTCCCCAGCACTGCAGGTATGGACAGACCGTGACTCTTTACTCGTGGTGCTCATCCCGTTGTGCCTGACCTGATGAGCCCCGTAGGAGCTGGGGCTCTATGGAGCAGGTGCAAAAGCTGGGAGGCAGCGTGGGTCTGGCACAGCTGGTGCAAAGCCAGGTTCATAAACCCAGCTGGATCCAGGATCGAGGCTGGGTCTGTGCTGGGTGTTTCTGCTTCTCCTTCTTGCCCCCTCCCCCCAGACCCCGCGCCAATAACTCTGGTGCTGAAATACCTGAGCTGCCTCGGGATGGAGCCAGCTAGGTTCTCACAAAAGCAGATGTACTCTTTCCACAGCAGAGCTGGCCTTAGAAAGAGCATAACTGCATTCATGTGGCACTGTGCCTGAGCTAATATATCGTGCTAGACCCAGGCTGGCTTTTCATCCATGGCCTGAACAATCTAACCACAGATAAGTGAAGTCTGACTGTATGGTGTTTGCCATACCATCCTGAGACCTCAGAATTTTTGACTGCATTTATTGTAAAATATTCTTCTGGAGCAGAGAAGCATCAGTATCATCAGTTTCCATACTGAAGACTGAGTTACAAAGAGGGTAAATAACTTGCCTGAAATCAAAAGGGGTGTATGAGACAGTGTCGAAACTGTATCCTGAGTTTCCCGAGCTCTCAGATATTTCTGTAATCCCTGCGCTACCTTTCTTTATATTTTTCTAGTGTACAGAAGTAGCACTACACTAGTTTAATAGCTAGTATCAAATGCAAAGACTTTTTGAAGTCACATTATAGTAGGGATTGAGTGCACCCTCAGCAAATCTGCAGAAGATACCACGCTGAATGGTGCGGCTGACACACCTGAAGGATGGAATACATCCAGAGAGACCTGGACAACCTCAAGAAATGGACACATGAGAATCTCATGAGGTTTAACAAGACCAAGTGCTAGTGCTACACCTGGGCTGAGGCAACCAATACAAGAGCAGCCCTGCCGAGAAGGACTTGGGGGTGCTGGTGGATGAGAGGCTGAACACGACCCAGCAATGTGCACTGGCAGCCCAGAAAGACAAACGTGTCCTGGGCTGCATCAAAAGCAGCATGGGCAGCAGGTTGACAGAGGCAATTCTGCTCCTCTGCTCTGCTCTGGTGAGACCCCACCTGGAATGCTGTGTCCAGTTCTGGGGTCTCCACAACAGGAAAGACATTTTGTTGACACTTGTTGGAGTGAGTCCAGAGGAGGCCGCCAAGATGATTAGAGGGATGGAGCACTTTTCCAGGAAAGCCTGAGAGAACCGGGATTATTCAGACTGGAAAAGAGAAGGCTCTGGGGTGACCTAATTGCAGCCTTCCAGTATCTGAAGGGAGCCTACAAGAAAAGAGGAGAGAGACTTTTTACAAGGGCCTATAGTGACACAACAAGGGGGGATGTCTTCAAACTGAGAGAGAGTATAAGCTATATAAGCTATTAGGAAGAAATTTTTTATTGTGAGGGTGGTGAGACCCTGGCACCGATTGCCCAGAGAAGCTGTGGGTGCCCCATCCCTGGAAATGCTCAAGGCCAGGTTGGATGAGGCTCTCAGCAACCTGGTCTAGTGGAAGGTGTCCCTGCTCACGGTAGGAAGGTTGGAACTAGATCGTTTTTAAGGTCCCTTCCACTCCAAGCCATTTTATGATTCTATGACATGAGTATTTTCTGATGCAAAATTTATTTATTGTAACTGTCATTGCGGGGTTACGGTGTATGAGATCCCACTGGGCTATGCAGAGCACCAAGACCTTTCAGTGTTGTCATAATCTTAGAATTACAAAGATGTGACCTGTCAACTAATTAACACAGACCTAAGAACTCAGTCAGTCAAGGTCAGTCTAGCCCACTGTCAGTGGTATCCAGGTGGATTTGGAGTGGATGCTAAGGGAAGGAGTGCCAAAAAAAGGCATATGTGTACTTTATGGTCTTTATTTTCCCCAATCTACTTTCACAGTGGAACTTTTCTGTAAAACCTGTTGCAACAGAGGCCATAATTTATTTCAGTCAGGTGTGTTTACTGGCACCTGGAGCTCTCCAAGATGTGTAGTCCTGTATTCACTCTAACTTCATGTGACATGTTGTGTACCCTAGACAGCTAAAAGTGAGACTTTTTGCACTAGCAATATCTTTAGAGTATGTGCTTGCAATTTTCTGATGCAGAAATAAGAAGTGTACCAGCACCCTAGAGATCCTCCTGAGCCTTAATGCCAGGGAGACAGAGATCAGACTACAAGAAGGGGAAATCAAACAAAGGTGTTAACTACACTTTTGTGAGGACTCCAGGAACTGATCTCCTTTACTGTTTCACGTCTACAAACACATAATCATAGAGCTTTGACTCTACAACAGTTACCTAGAGTCTTGGAGTCCTTTGTGCAAACAGTGATATCAGGACCTCCCCACTAACACAGCTCCTCTTCTGGAAGTGTCTGAAATAAAAGTATGAATGGACTTTCTGAAAGATGTCTTGCTGGCAATGGAGATGACTGAGGTCTCTCAAAGTGTGGTGTCAGTGGCCTGGAAACCAAACCAGAGTCTGCAGAGCCCAGAACATTTTTACAGTCAGAGGGAAAAAAGTCGGGGGCTCCAAGAGATTAAAAAGCAGAGGAAGGAAAAGTCCTGGGATGAGTTCTGTAGGGCATGGTAGCCCTTTGTCTCTGCAGCTTCACTTAAATTAGCAGAGAGGAGCTGACTGTAGGTATGGCACCTCGTGCGTGCTGCGGCTCTGATGAGCACGGCACTCATTCTAAGGCGGGCTTCGTCAAAGTGAGGAACTGGGAAAATTATCTGAGTATGTTCAATTAACATAGTCGTAGAAAGAATGCTTTAGTCAAGGCCCAAGTAGATGATGTGGCAATGATTGAAATACCAGATGATGACGGTCTGGGCAACAGCTTTAGCAATGGGGATAGCTAAGAATGGGTGTATTTAACATAGATTATTCAAAACTCTCAGCAGCCAAATTAATGTATTTGAAGAGTGCTGAGATGATTCATTACACACTGTTCAGGAACCATATTATTTTCTAGAACGAAATTTCAGTTCGTAGAAAATTAATTTTTATGTGTTGTGCTCCACAGAGGTTTCACTGACTGTAAAAGATCTTACCTTCTACATTTCAGCTGTATTAAAGCCAAAGCACTGCTGCTTTTGCAATATAAAGTAATTGTAATTGAATCTTTCCATTCTTTATTGGGCTCCATAGGATGTGATCTGTAAGTATCCTAACTTCATAATCTTAAAATGAACAACACCAAGCTTTACTTTAAAAGTAATTTCTCCATATTCTTATAACTGGGCAACTCATTGCTACATGAAAGTCATGATCTTTCCTAAGACCAGAATCTCAGCAATAACATGTAAGTCTTAGCAGCCTTACATTGCAGTAGAAAAGATATATCTTTATTTTCAATGAAAGAAATGAATGATTCTGACAAGCTTTACATCGAACCTTCAAAAAGAAATATGTTTATATACAACCCAGCTTCCAACTTTGTATTTCTAAGTCAATTTTTACCTGCTTTAAATCCTTAAAATACACTTACTTCATTAGTTCTTAAAATTGTCATCTGAAATAATGGTAACAATAATGGAATATTGTGCCCAGCTTGGGGTCTCCCAAAACCAGAGCAAGACCCCTGGGGAACCACAATGTTTGGGGGCTAGAGCACTAGCCCTGTGAAGGAAGGCTGAAGAAGCTGGGCTTGCTCGCCCTGAAGGAGAGGATTTAGTGGAGACCAAACAGTTTCTTTCCATACCTACAGGGAGGTTACTGAGCAAGGAAATGCCAGGATCCCTCCGGAGGTGCTGGACAGAACGGGAGACAGTGGTCATGTACTGAAACAGGAGAGATTTGTGCTGGGTATAATAGAAAATAATCTTCCCTCTGAGGATGAATAAGAGCTGGAAGCAGTTTGCCCGGAGAAGTTGTGGACTCTCCTTCCTAGAACAAGGCCTTAAGCAGCCTGGTCTGGCCTCTGCTGATTCCACTTGCTTTTAGCAAGAGGTTGCACTCAGGACCTCCCAAGGTCCCCGCTAACCTTCATGATCTGTCAATCCTATAAATCCCATGAGCTCCCAAAACAGGCTGAGAAGAGTGCCCTGTGCACCTCTAGACAGCCGGGTATGTATCTTCCATTCAAACCCTGGGGAGATCAAAAGATTGTCATCCTTCTGACTCTTCTCCATCTCTGGAACGGGATCAAACTCCTCAATTTTTTACCTCCTTGTGCAGACTTTGCTCATGCAGCACTTCCAACAGTATCCATGAGCATTTTGCCTAAAGAACAAATTCATCAATTCATCAAAGCTGTGTGTTTTTATTAAGGGCTCAGAGAAGCAAATGGAAAGAAGGGATAACATCTCTAAAACAACTTCTCTAGCTCTCAAGTTTAATTTTCAATTCTTTCTGAAAAAAAAAAAAGATGGAAACACAAAAAATAGTAAGAAAAATATATTCTAAATGGTGTGTATCCTCCTTTCCCAGTTTGGACTGGCACCAGACTACCAGTTCCTGCCTGCCAGCTTTGGACACCATGTTTCTCTTGGAGTGCGCAAGAGCCAGTGTGCTCCTCTGTGGATACTGCATTCCGAAGGCAAGAGTTCAAATTCCAGCCTGGCAGCTGCAGAAAATCCACTTCTTTTGGAGAATGGTGATTTTAGTTTGCCAGCATATAGATCAGAAAATTACCGAAAAAATTAATGTATACCAAAGTTCAAGCTTTCTGTTTTGCAATGCTTTTCATGGCACTATAGCTACAGAGGAGGTTTGCAACACATACAAATGGGTTTAAATTTGCTCTAATATGGCCTCAACCAAATGGCTTCACAAGGACCTGGAATGCAAAGAGGAAATGGTGAGCTGCTATTTGCATGGTTTTTTTACAAAGATCTTACATCCTGTGCCCTAAGCTTTATGCAATCACTGCTTTATCTCTCATACACTTACAAACCCACCCACAAAAAGCATAGAGCAACTGAGTTTGGAAGGGACCATGGAAGATCATCTCTTTGCTCAAAGCAGAGCTAACTTCAAAGTTAGGTCAGGTTGCTGAGAGTCTTGTTTAGCTGAAGTTTGAAGAAGTTCAAGGTGGAAGATTCCACAGGTTCTCTGGGTGACTTCTTCCAGTGCTTGTCCACCCTCACGGTGAAAATTTTTTCCATACCTCCAGAGAAAACTTTCCTCATTCCAAGTTGTGATCATTGCCCTTTTGCTTTTCTCTGTGAGCCCCATCTTCTTAAAGGCTCCCTTTTATACTTGAAAATATATATATATGTTTGTAGATATATATTTATATATTTAATTAGATGTAGTAATAATATATTTTTATATCTATGTGATATATGTATATAAAAATTATATATATATATATTTATAATCTATTCTAAATGTATGTTTACTTTTTATTTCTACTTTGTTCTTCCTCTGTTTCCTTATTACCCATGCGTCAAATGGAGAAAATATTTAAGCTATTTCTTAAAAATTACGCCTTTGAGACTAACCCCATCATTTTGAACTGTCTGCTTTGTCTTCCCACTGTTTCTGTTGGTTGCAGAAGGAAAGAGGAGCAGAGATGTCTGTATACCTGTAAACACAGAACTGTTACCACGATGAGCAATGACAATCAAAAGTGGCTCTCAAAATGAGAGAAGTGATATGACGGAAACTTTTTTATTGAAATCTCAGAATCTGCAGATCATCTTCTTGTAACAGAAGCCTTGTTCAACATAGACATGCATTGTAGTCAACATATTGTCCTAATAACCTTCTAATTTAGTAACTGGCTTTGGAGACGTCTTCCAAGTACAATTTAGAGACATTTACTATGTAATGTTAATAAAGGCTAAGTGTTAAATGTTGTGATGTTAAGTGCATGTTTTCTCCAGCATTTCTGTTTAGCAATAAAGTGATTGCAATATCTTGTTGGAATATACAAGAAGAACCTCTGCCAAATGATGATAAAGAAGGGAGTTTAAAAAGAATTTTGGTCAGTTGAGAATTCTTAGATAATATCCTGATCATTTGTGTAGATAATCTACACAATTTCAAAAGTAAAAAATATGTTCAAGACACTTTTATAATCTGCAGAATATTATACTTTTCCACTGTCACATCATTGCTTACTCCTTGTCTTATATATTGAACAAACAGCTCAGGAAAAAGAAATTAAAAGACAGCTCATGAGCATTCTCTCTGGAACACTGTCTCTTCCTTTAGCCCAGCTCAGGAGAGAGCCTGGAGCAGTAGGTGATCCTACACTGAGGGAGTAAATAGTGACAGGAATAGGAAAGGGGAGCATGATCTCAGTGCACTTGGGATGCCAGCCCCCGACGCGATCTTGTACAATACCTAAGCACAGAAACGAAGGGTTTTGGTGAAAGGGAAAAAAAAGAGCTCACATTCACTTTTGTCGGAGGAATTGTACAGATGTAACTGAAGACATATTTTCAGAATTTGAGAGCCACAAAATACAGCTTTTAATTTAAAAGAAGTGCAATAAAACACAGTAGAATATTGTTTTGTTTGAGCTTTATACCCTGCCAGTCATGATGGGAGCTGAATGTCAGCTTTTACTTCACTGCAAGTTTTGGAGAAATGTACCATACCTTTCGTCTGGAACCAAAATTAGACTAGCTTCTGTCCTTACAATAAAATAGAAATAAACCATAAGGGGAAAAAAGTGAAAGTTTGAGGTCATCATTCTTCAGAACAGTTCTTCAAAGTAAAATTAAATTAGAAAATAGGGCAGAGAAACTGTGATGTCTGCCATTTCAACAGTACCCCAGGGGCTGAGAAGACTGCTGGAGCCAAAAGCATGAACCACAGTACATAAGTAGTTGTAGCCTGTAACCATGCCTATCTTCTGATGATCAGCAGAAAGCCCATAAATCATGCTCCTTGGGGACTGAAAGGCTTAAATAAGTATTAAAGGACTCAGTCATGCACTGGCAGAGTAATACATATGATAATCTAGAAGATTTAATTTCTACTTTCTTTTGGACATTTTTTTCTGTCCACTGAGCCCTGTAAAGCAGAGGAGTATGTGTGGCCGTGCCAAATGCAGATATTTCACTTTCCTTTCCCTGAACTCAGTCTCGAAGTTTTTTATCATCGCTTTGGGGGATATTTTCAGATCGGCTGGACCTCTGTGTTGATTTTCATTATTTAGTGTCAGCTTCTCTCCTTGGAGAAAATACTAAGTTTGGATTTTTTTTTTTAGCTAGCATGAAAATTAACAAAGGGAATATTACAAATCACATGGCTCAGTCTAAAAACAGCTACTGATCATCTGCAATGCCCTCATGACACTCCCAAACCTTCCTTCACCCCCGTGCTGGTTTGGCCCACAGCTGGCAGCAGAATATTTTCTGACTGATAGCTGGCTTGGTGAATACAACCAATAATATCTCTGGGCCCAAGTCCACTCCCTGCTGTTTAGTACTTCTGGGGAACAGCATCTTGCACAGTAAGCAATTGTTGAAGTATCAAAATCCACATTTTATCTGCCCCTCGTGAGGGATGCAGAGGGATGTGGCTGGGACAATTTCAGGCAAGGGATTTTTAAAAAGGAATTCATGTTGTGCTACTGTTGCCCCTTCACAAAGTGTCACCTTCAAAACTTAAGATGCTTTTTAAATATTAGGGAAGGATAATACACCTTATATCTTATCCCTTATATATATGGGGTAGAAACTAGGGGCTAAATCCCTGAAGAATTTTAAGGATTAATCAAGTAGAACATATTTGAATGTCTGCAACTAAATTTCACTTGAATTGCTGTACCTAAATCCAAAATGGAAATAACCAATAATAAATAAACCCCTATCTTGGCTTGCTTCTCAGCTGGAGGTTTGAAACTCTGTAGCACCATTTAGCTTGATTTCAAAGATCCTGGGGGCTTTGCCTCTGCCTCAATCTAGCAAATGTGGAAGGCTGAGACCTTCTTCAGCAGACACATTCTCAAACCTTAAATGCAAAACAAGCATGAAATGCGTATCACTATTTTCAGTCTATGCCCCTAGCCCTGCCGTTGTGGTCTATCAGATGCATTCTGAGAAAATATCCAGGAATGGCGTCCTTGCAAAACATGGCTGTGGTGACTTTTTTGTTAGACAGGGGCAGTACCCTAACACTATACAACTGACTATTTCCCCTTGTTTGCTTCATGATATCAAAACCTACATCTCTGACTCTATCATAAGTAATTAGTAGTGGAAGGCAGGATGAGGAGGAAGTGATCTAAACAACCCCAGGAAATCAGGATTTGTTAGACTAGGAAGAAGCAGAAGAAAGGAGCCTACATTCTAGGAGAGATCCATGCATGGCTTCCTGTTTTTTGCCCCCCAAAAGATTTACGTTTGCATTCATCTGCATAAAATATTACATGTGTCCCACTACAGAAAACCAACTTGGAGTGGGGGGCTGAGAGCCCCCAGCTATAAATTTCCTTTGGAGCAATCAGCCCATGACAAGCCCTGTGTGCAAACTATGTCCATGAAGTTGCTGTAAGTGAAGGCAGCAATGCATCTCTTGATGATTCCTGCTAAGGAAACATACGGCTGCCAGCGCCTGGGGAGCAGTAGAGGTGGATGTGAATGTACACTGAGGCTGAGGACGTTCTTTAGTACCTATCTCTCACTCCCAGGTGAGTGGCTCAGCCTGTAAATTACTGCGCAGAATCGCAGAATCACAGAATATGCTGAGTTGGAAGGGACCCTCAAGGACCACTGAGTCCAACTCCTGCACAGCACCATCCCCAAGAGTCACACTGTGTGCCCAAGAGCATTGTCCAAACTATTCTTGAACTCTGTCAGGCTTGGTGCTGTGACCACTTCCCTGGGGAGCTGTTCCAGTGCCCAACCACCCTCTGGGTGAGGAACCTTTTTCTAATACCCAGCCTAAACCTCACCTGACACAGCTTCAGGCCATTCCCTCTGGTCCTGTCACTGGTCACTGCAGAGAAGAGATCAATGTCTGCCCCACCCTTTCCCTCATGAGAAAGTTGTAACTGCAATGAGGTCTCCCCACAGTCTCTTCTTCTCCAGGCTGAACAGACCAGGTGACCTCAGCCACTCCTCATATGGTTTCCCCTCAAGGCCCTTCACCATCTTTGTTGCCCTCCTTTGGACACTGTCTAATAGTTTAATATCTTTCTTATATTGTGGCACCCAAAACTGCCCCCAGGACTCGAGGTGAGGCCGCCCCAGTGCAGAGCAGAGCGGGACAATCCCCTCCCTTGCCCGGCTGGCGATGCTGTGCCTGATGCCCCCAGGACACAGTTGGCCCTCCTGGCTGCCAGGGCACTGCTGACTCATATCCAACTTTCCATCATCCAGACCCCCCAGGTCTCTTTCCACAGTCTGCTTTGCAGCATCTCATTCCCCAGTCTGTCTGTACATCCAGGGTTGCTGCATCCCAGGAGAAGAATCCGGCACTGTCCCTTGTTGAATGTCATGTGGCTGGTGATTGCCCAGGCCTCTGATTTGTCGAGGTGTCTCTGCAGGGCCTCCCTGCCTTCGAGGGAGTCAACAGCTCCTCCCAGTTTTGTATCGTCTGAGAACTTGCTCAGTATCCCTTTCAGTTCTGCCTCCAAGTCATTTATGAAGATGTTGAAGAGCACAGGGCCCAAGATGAAGCCCTGCAGAGCCCCCACTAGTGACAGGTCTCCAGTCTGATGTTACCCCATTCACTGTAACCCTTTGTGCCCAAGCCATGAGCCAGTTGCTCACCTATCCCATGATGTGTTTACCCAGCTGTGTGAGACAGTATCAAAGAGAGACATGACCTTACAAAGTTTTTTTTGAAAGAAAATAATGGACTTGGATCTGTTCTTTGAAAAAATGGCTGTAGGTAAGGGCACTTGGTGGCCATATTTTTCAACCCTCTTCATTGGTTAAAGCAATATCTCCCTTATGGTGGCTCTTTGGAGAGGTGCAGGGACATTGTGCTGCCTCCCAAACACCTTTGATCAGGACATCGTTCACAGGCAACTGCAACCCAACTCCCCTCGCAGTTTCCTCAGTAGCTCCGTGGAACACACACGGGTCAGTTTTTGAGCATTTATGATGGGAGCAGAGGTGTCTGGATCACTGGCTTACAGCTACCTATGGCTTCATGACTTTTAAAAAATGCCCTTCAGAAGCCAAGGATGAGAGCGTGGTCAAAAAGTGACCCAGCACTCGCAGTGTTTGCTGAGCCTCATTCGGATGCTCTGACACGCCTCAGACCGAGGGGTCTTCTCATCCAGCTTAAAGGCAACCCGCACCAAGATGCTTTGCATTGGTGTCTGCTTCTCAAATGTCATTTGATATGCTGATGCAGCCAAGTAACTGCTTGCTGGGTCAGCCAAGGAGGCTGTGATTCTGTGAAAGGATGTGCGAATATTGCGTTGCTACCTCAGGTTATAATTCACAAGTAACACTACAGATTTTTTTGAGAGATGTTTGGTGCATAAACTATGATCATCTGCAGGAAGAAGGTGGAAAAGAAAGGCAAGGAACGCCACATAGAGCCAGTCTAGCTAGGTAAGTTTTTCCATGCTCTTCTTTATGTGATAAGAAATGACTGCCACGAGGGTGCACGCATTTGAATTCTCAAACTTTGAATTCTCTCTGTGCTTGGATGTGATCTACTTGGAGCAAAAAGCACTGGGCATATAAGATGTCTAAGACCAGGATGATAGGATCACAGTATACAGTTTTGTGAGGAAATTCTATCCTGCTCACTTTTTATCCAAAATGACCACTGCCTACTTGGAAGAGGTCTGGAGAAAGGTAAATGGCATTATCCATAGAGGGAGACAGGAGCAGGAGCTCTTGCTCAGCCAGCAGCAGGGCATCCAGCAGCTGCCAAAACAAAGGAAAACCACAGCTCACAACTGTAAAATCAGCCATTATTAAAACTGAATATGGAAAGAGGGGAGAGGTTTTGAAAAGCTTATGTAAACTTACAGGGAGGGAAGGTAGCAAATCATCCTTCTTACCAGTGGCAGTAGCAGCAATAGAGTAGAAGCATGAAACTCTTGGCAAGACTTAGAGCAGATTTTTCCATTCCACTGATGTTTTTCTCACTCTCTCTGGTCATATATCATTCTTACATTAAAGTTTGCTCTCGAAAAACGCTTTGGTCCCAAAAATCCCTTTGCTCCTGTAAAACGAAAACTACCTTTAAATGAAGATGATTCCTCCAGGATCCCTTCCATTCATGTTTGTGCTCAGGGTATGACTCAGATGTTCACAACAGAAGCAAGATAGTACTCCACCTCCAGAGGACCCATCAAACCAAGCCTTCTTTCAGACCTGCATCAGAACTCAGCCTTGTCCTGTCCTGTGCCAGGTCCTGGCCACAATCATACTGAAATTGCTGGGAGAAATTTATTTTGGACATTTCCAACTATTGTTCTTGTGTGTATGGTTTGTACTAGAGGAGATCTTGGACCCATGTCATGCCAGCCTTGGAGAATACACTCCTAGCAATTTCTGGGGCCTGACTTTAGCTCTGGCACAGCAGCATGGCCATGTTACAGTTTTGTATTAAGTCTGGGTAAGTTGCAGTGTTTGGTACTGGCACGTTTCCGCTCAGTGGTCTCATGTACAAGGAGATTATCACAGAATCACGGGATGGCCGGGGTTAGAATGGACCTCTGAAAGTCACCTGCTCCAACCTCCCCGCTCATGTAGCAACAGCTGGTTGCCCAGATAGCTTTTGAATATGTCCAAGGAACATTCTGGGCAACCCGTGTTTGATCACACTCAGAGTAAAAAAGTGAGGGGTTTTGTGTTCAGATTGAATTTGGTTTTTTCGCTTTGTGGCCATTGCCTCTCACCTTGTCACTGGCCACCACTGAGAAGTCTGGCTTTCTCTTTTTCATCCCCTCCCACCAGGTACTTATTTATACACATGGATAAGACCCCCCTGAGCCTTCTCTTTTCCAGACTGAACAGTCCCAGCTTTCTCGGCCTCTTCTCCCGAGTGAGGTGCTCTAGTCCCTGAAATAGCATCCATCTGCTGGGCTCACTCCAGCAAGTCCATGCCTCTCTTGAACAGGGAAAATGAGTGGTGGTTCTTCTGAGCTGGCACAGAAAGGCCAAATGAGATGGACACTTGTCCTGAGGTGTCAGGTCTGATACTGCTTAGGAAGGCTGAGGGCCAAATACCTGAACCTGGTTGTGGACAGTCTAATGAGCCTTGTAAACTGTCACGACCATACAATCCCAGACCCAGCAGAACAGAGGCCATAAAAATTATATTACAAATATTATTTTAACATCCAACCTGGTACTGTTGTTTACGCTGGGTGAGAGATTTGGCTGAGATAGCTGCAGCATGTTTAATTAAATGCTAAATTGTCAACAACTGTTTTTCCATTTGACACTGCAACACATACAACATAGTTAGTAACTTTCGTGATTTGCTTTTTCAATCTTCCAGCAAGATACTTGGTAAGTGGAGAGTTTTTCATAAAAGCAAGTAGTGCGTTAATAGAGAAAACACACCAGAGCAGCTAATGAAAATAATTTAATATTTTTAGTAAAAAAAAACCAATTAAAATCCCAAACTAGATACATCATACATGTCCAGTGTGAGACTGTGGGCAAAAAATCCTGCAATACTGTGTAACTTGTTCAAACAAACAGTAAAAGAAAGCCACCCTTTGAGCCAACCAGCTGAAGTAAGCCATTAGCATAGCTTTGCTAAGAATGATTCCTGTTGCAGATATCTCTTATCTCTCAGATATCACTAGCTGATACCTCAGTTAAAATAAATCCACTTTGTCACTTTGTTTACACTGCGGGAGAGTTTTCGTTATACCAAAACCTTTCCATAAACTGCATCATATTGTATACAAGGTATAGAAAGCATTTGTGTTGCATTCCCAAACAATAGGTTGTTTCCTTTTCTTAGATATAGCTGGATTGCTTTGAAAAAAGCACTTAAACATTGATTATAAGGGAACGATTATCAAACCTGCTGGGGCAGACCTGATGCAAAAATCATTTAGGAATTGCAAAACCAGAAAAAGCCCCTAGTGCCCTGTGAGAGGTGAGATGTTGAGGTTCAAATCCTTGTTCTAAATCAGGGAAAAGAGGGACGTATGCCTGCTGCTGAGTGTGTCCTGGGCATGCACTCAGGCTACACAGCTGACAAATCCCTCTTCAACTTCCTCGCTTATTCTCCTGTTAGGACAGGTCTCAGAGAGTGCCCACCATGTAGAATGGACTCCAGGAAAAGGAATACAACTTCAGCTCCTGCAAAGCTCAGCCTGCATGTATGAGATTGAGAATTTAGCCACGTGGGGTATTCAGAAGTCTCAAGGGTGAGATTGTAGCTGTAGAAGGCATAGCAGGTTTAAACTTTGGATGTAGGCACCTGAAAGTGAAAGGATTCTCCATCACTAATTCAACCTGTGGGGGTGATGACAGATGGGGTAATAGTTATCAAAAACATTCCCCACTTACTTTAATCCCACTGCCTGGCTGAAGAAAGGTGGTTGAATACCGTGTTCTTACACACTTCTGCCCATGAAACTAACACAACCTTGTCTGTAAACTAACACACCTCTTCCTTTCGGTTTCTTGCTTTATCAGTAACCATGGTTGAAACAAAAAATTATAAATGAAGAAACACCATTCTCTCAGTCTTAGAAGATCTGAGTAAACACTGCAGGAAGCCTGTCACAGACTTGATGCCAGACATAGAAGTATAGATAGCGATGCTGTTCACTTGAAAGCAAGACAATTTTGGGAACACACAGTGTGCCTAGGGAAATCCTGCGGTAGGAATACAGCCCATCCTTACTTTCTGATATTTACAGGGCAATCCCAACACTGCTATAGTTTAGGGGATTTTTGACACATAGATTAAGTTTGTTCTGCAAGCGAAGCTCTAAGGGTAAGCCAGCAGAGAGGCGCTAGCAGAGTGCCAGGGGTTTGGGATTCACCATGGGCTGAGCACACCTGCTGAGAACACCCAGGCCTTCCTGGCATTCTTCATCTGCACCAAGTCCTGCAACACAGCATTCTCATTGCTACTAATATCTTTATTGAGGTAGCGTGAGGCTATTTACTACAACTTTTAGGAGCAGATCAGGAGAATGTAAAGAATAGGCCTAAGGCCCTAATTTTTCAGTGAACTTTATACCTTTTCCATTCATCAATTTGACAGATGCATCTAGAAGCACCATGTGGAAGTATCCTGAAAGCAGGTCTGGAGTTGGAAGCTCCTGATTAACACAACAGCTACATTTCTAGTTCCATATCCCAGGCCATTTGACAGCATCAAGACACACAAGCCACCTATAGTGCTTGGAACAGCTATGCTCTGGAAATTTTTATCCTCATTTTAGATCAATCTAGCAATAATAAATTGATTCTTAAGATTCCTGGCAGGCTGCCCCAACATGAGAAGCATTCGATCCCTTGTTGAAACAAAGGATTGTTCTGCCAGACTTCTCCTCGAGCTCAGGGAGGTTTGGACTGCAGCGACTTCTTGCTCTCAGCCATCCCCACATTGTGTTAATTTATTTGTGGCATTTTGTATAAGAGCTCCTGTGCAAATTAGAGCTTGGAGGCTTTGTCCGATGGATAGCGAGCGCTGCAGTGTGCCATTCCCCCAGTGGCAAGCCTGCTTCCCTGTCACTTAATAAATCACCATTCCAAACACAAGAGAAAAAATATAAATATGTTGGAAATTTAAAATTGGATCTTTTCTGTCATTCTTCTCTCATCACAAATAAACCAAAAAGAAAAGAAAGACGCTTGTGGTACTAGAAGCCTTTGGATTGTCATAAATACTAACCAAAACCTCCAATAAGCTGCCAACCAGACTACTTCCCTCAAGTTTATTATTCCACTTCTGTTTCTGCCATTTAACTCCTCAACTGTAATATTTCCATGAAAACAGCATGGTGTGTCCAAAATATCTTATCTTACATTAGAGAGAAAACAAATCTTTTCAGGGAGAGCACTGTATCTTTTCCCCATATGGCTACAACTATGCAAACCCAAGATGGTTTCTCTCTTGGCAGGCAGGCGGGATTCCTAATGAGCCAACACACAGAAAACAGACAAAATTAAGAGACAAACAGCAGAGCATGTTTCATTCTCTTTCATTTCCCATCATGTTTTGTCCAGGTTTTACATCCCAGTTATTACCACAAACACCAACAAATATTTAGAAATTACATTTCAACCAATGTCATTGGCCGATGTGCCCCACGCACTGATGCAAATTTAACGCTTCTCCCCCATATTTGTGGCTATCTGGAATTTTTATCTTGTCCGTATCTCTGTTCTAATTTCTTCCTACCTTTGCCTAGTACTTTTTGATTCTTCTTACCTGACAGCTTCTTTTCTCTCTCTTCTTTTCTCTCTCTTTTCCATAATATGCTTTATGTTGCTTCACACAGTCCTTGTACTTTCCCCAGGCTCCCCCTCCATTTACCTTCTCCTGTTTCTTTAGACATCCCTTTCAAACACTCTTCTGGAGTAGAGGCTTCTCCCGTGACTTCCCTTCACATCCTTTACCTTTACTCCCTCACATGGGTCCATAATAATTCCTCCATTTGAGAACAATACAGATGGAAAAACCCAAAGGGGAGAATACTGCATCTCAAATTCCCTGCTGCCCCAGGACCAGCGATGCTGAGTTGATGGTTCCTGCATCAAGGACATTTAACTAATGGATGGATGCCACTTGTTACCTACACGGAGCCTGCCAGCTGATGGATATCCCTTTACATCTTATTTACTTTTCTCACAAGTGTGGCACTAACAGTCAGAGGGGTGGAAGGGGAGGGCTGTGTTGGCTCTCTCCATGGGACCAGCTCAGAAGCTGTAGGGGAAGAGTGAAGATAAAGAGAACGTGGTGGGGCACTGGAATATGTGGCCTTAAACTAACACCACATATATCTCTTTGTGGCTGCCTCTGCCTACACGTTCAACAGTCCTGCTGAGTATGGCTCTATACATGAGCAAAGCACATACATGATAGCTCATTAATACTGTTTAATATATAATTTTTCCTATTTTTTTCTCCCCAGGAAAAAACTTAGTATTTTATCAGCTTTCAGTTCTGTTGACTTCTAACAAGCTTTTTAGGGGGATTTTTTTTTTCCCCTGAGCTGGTTTCGGTGGTGAGTAGGAGTGAAGAAAGAAATTCAATAAGCCTGCAGGCAATTGCTGTATTGGCAGTGTGCATTGCTTTTCATTTTGGAATTGGCATGAAGGCCCTCCAAGTAACATAAGCTCCCCTTTTTGAGAGAATTGACAGATAAATTATATACACAAGATGCAGTTGGATAGTTTTGGGGGAGGATGAGGATTGAGTGAAGTCAAAATGGAAAGCTCATTTCACATCAGGGGTATTCCTTCACTGTACTGTTGACATAAAGCACCTTTGATCCAAAAGGCTCCTATAGCACTCCACTAAACGTAGCCAAAATTTGAAATGATGTGGCTGTCTAAATTAAGTTCCTCAATCTATAGTTGGCCATACCAGTAACAACTCAATAATCACAAGTGTTTGACCTCTCATAAATTCTGTTTACTTGGTGGGGACACTGCAAATTACTAGTACCTTTAAGCTGTGTAATTTTAGCTTAAACTGTGTATTTGTTGAAAACACTCATTGAATTTGTTCAGGAAACTAATATCTAACCTTGTTGAAAGCCAAAATAGATGAGTGTTCTTGTTACTTTTAACCTAATTTGAACCTCCTGGAGACTCACAGAAATTATCTGACATTTCCCATTCTTGGTAACATTTGCTTTATATTCAAATCATACAAAATATTGGGTTCTATTTTTCTTACTAATAATTTCCAATAAATGTTTTCAAAGCTTTGGAAACTGACTGCCCTGAGTAAGTTTCAGATCTTCAGGGAGATTTATAAGGCAACATGAAGTGTGGAACAGGAAAGAAAAGAAGTTGAAATAAGCCTTTCCCTACATATGCAGTAAGGAAGGCACAGCACTAAACAAATAGTACTAGTTAGGTCAAAAATTAACCTACAGAAAAGAAACAAACAGGTTGTTCTCTATTCTTTATATTGCATCTACTATACCAGATACTATATCAAACTTCAAAAGTTTCTGTACTACAAACAAAATTTGTCTTTTTCAAAATTCATTAGGAAAAGGGTTTTTACATTGAGGATATCATACAAAACAAGGTTTGCGTAAGTGAGAAGGATGAACTGCGGTTCGATGTAGGATAAACTATTACTGTCTAAATGTCATCACCTTTTGCCTCTTCAAAAATACATCAATCTGGCATCATGGGAGGAAAAATGCACCTTAAAGCAGTAGAAATAGGGAAAAAAGCCCTGAATTATGCCATATGCGGACAATTATTATCAAATAACACAATGCATTTCTGTGGGCCCTACTGTAAAATATGAAAACATACAGAAATAATTAAACTAACACCCCAAAACTTCCAAAAGGTACTTTGACTTCTAATTCCTAAGAGGGGACATAAAGAAAACATTTCTTTGCCCTAAGATTGAACAAGAAATCTCTGTCCAAGCCATATGGAGAATACTGATCCTTCTACAAGCAGCCTCACTGTTCAGTCACAAGGTGAATACTTCTACACGTTCTCTGAATGGCTCTTTGGCACAGCACAGTATTTCCTTAAATACCATCACTTCCGATCTCTGAACACAATTCAGTCATCTCAACATGGATATAAACAGATAATTGCCTTCAACAATTGCTTCCACATGCCCTGTCCAGGGTCATTATTAGAGGAATATCATCTGCATGTTCCCACCCTTACAAACTCACACAGTGCATTTTCCAGCCTGCGGCCACGTCAGCCAAGGCAGCTGGAGCTCAGCTGGAGCTGAGCAGCATGGCCAGCACCTTTCCAAACTGCTACTGCGGTGTGTGCAAGCTCTCACAAGCATCTCATTTATTTTAAGACAAATTCTTACATTTACAGTAGATGTTCACTGCAACAAGAAGTTCAACCTATTGAAACAAGCTTCAACTTTTATGTTCTTTGCATTAAAATTTCTCTTCATGGCCAACTTAGTATATTCAGGGTTGGTTCGCTCCAGGAAGGTGAGATCCAACATGACAATCATCTAATTCATACACCTTTTAAGCACCTTAAGCTGTGCAATGGGTATACTGCGTTATGATTTCACCTGTTGCTGAAGTTGGGCTTTGTCCAGTGGCCATAGTGCACACATGAACACAAACCCTCACACAGAAGATACTTTGGGACACAGCAGATGGAGAAGTTTAGACTCTTCCACTGGCACAGTGCAGATGGGTGAGGCCTGCCATGCCTGGTCTAGTCTGCTACCATGCAGCCTATTCTTTTACAAGGGGAAATAAGGATTGTTCATACCCTTAATTCAAAATATCCTCCTATCACTGAGGATGCTGTGAGCAAGAAACAGACTACTTCTGTGATGTGAAGTCAAG
Source organism: Mohoua ochrocephala (assembly GCA_013398855.1). NCBI lineage: Eukaryota > Metazoa > Chordata > Aves > Passeriformes > Acanthizidae > Mohoua > Mohoua ochrocephala. The sequence continues at coordinate 63,593 of VZTA01028936.1, forward strand.
GAAGATGTGGTTATGTGGCTTATTTGCTTGCCCAAGCTGTTAAGAAACCACAGCCATCCTCTGTGTGAACATCTTCATAGGGTATCTTTGGACAGCTGTACATCAGTAGTGGTTTTGCTCTTGGCAAAGCATTGCTCATTCTCACAAAAAAATAAAAGTATTCGTTAGAGGCTTGCAGATTCACATTTTCACATCTTTACACTTTAGTCAGGGCTGCATGATACAAGTAAAGAAGAAAGTTATTTTAGAGCTAGGCAGCTGGCTACTCATACATTTCAATGAATTTGTTTCACAACTTAGCTTCTGTTGCCAGTTGCCATCCTTTATAAGGACACTCCTATTCGTGAATCCAGCTGCAGGGAGCTCACGTGCACCTCCCATAGCTCCTGGGTAGCCTATTCTTGGTATTAATCACCTTGCCCTGCTGTTACCCACTGGCCTTGGAAGCCTAGTTTCTAAGGAGGAAGGCATCTACTTGTTGCCATCTTTTTTATTTACAAAGATAGTTCATACACCAAACCCTCTGCTGAGTTACAAAATGATCAAGGACAGGCATGCCCACTTTTCAGCCATGCTGAGCTCTCAGCGCTTTCTGTTGATCTCCTGAGTTTGCTTGTTCCTCATTCTGACTCACAACAATTCCAGCAGTCAGTGCTCTTTGTTGGCATAACAGAGTCTTAGGCTATAAAACCTAGTGACGACTTGGAGTAGAAAATATGTCTGCCTTTCCAAGCTGCAGGTGAGATTTAGTTTAAGCCTTTATTCTAATGTACAGCTCACAGGCATCTGATTTTGCTTCCCTCCTGGCTATTACAGGTTACATAAACAATTGCAGGGAAGATTAGAAGTCCCTCATGCCATTCTTTCTCTCTCACACGCTATAAAAGGAGCCCTTTACCAGAAGCAGCGTTGTTGCCTTACCACAACCCTCCTATTAAAGGTCCTTGAATGGCTTTTGCAGGCTTAATTTCTGATAGCATTTCTACAATGGGAATTGAGAAGACATTTATTGAAACTATTAAAATTTTATTAAAATAATTACAAACATGGCAACACATCTTCTCTAAATAGGATAGATGAAATATTTTAACCCCCAGAGAATCATAGCTTTACATGTTACAGTCATTTAAAGAGAAAACAGCAATCTTTATTTTCCCCAAAAGAGGGAAAACTTGGTAATATAACATTGTAGCTGCTCAACAAATTTACTGAAAAAATAAACAAACTTCATTTTAAAAGAGTCCTTAGAGCAGAAGTACAAGATTTCCCCATCTTTCCCCCTTCATCCCTTCTCCCTTCCAAAAACTAAAGGAAAGAGAGGGAAGTCTTATAACAGTCTTCCTCTCCCCTTTCCAAGGCTTCTTTTAGCAGTTACTACAAATATCTTTTTGTAAAAGCAAAGCCAAAACAAGAGGCACGAAGTAGACCTTATCTTCATGTAATTTAGAGAACAACTATTCTTGGATGTTTATAAAATATTGCTACTAATGAGATTGCTAAAGCTTAGTCAATGGAAAGTTATGACAGAATTTGCAATTGTTGTGCTTGAAGAAAGTTTCATCTACTGCCAACCTACTGCAAACTCACTCTGGCCAGCTTCGCCCTTTGCCTGAGAACAGACTTTGCCTTCCGCCTTCTTCCAATCGTAACTCAGTTATTTGTGAAGGTGTCCCGGATTCCCCAGGCGGGGAAGGCAGCACATTCTCCATCCCCACGGTGACAGTCCCAGCCAAGCACGCATTCAGCCACACGGAGAAGCCCTCGGGTGACCGCTGGCAGAGCCGAGGGCTGTTGCAGCACCATCAGGAGCAGCCCACCACAGGGCTTGTTCTTGGAGATTTAGGCTCACCCAAGCTTTCCTCTCTGAACAGCAGTGCCGGCACATAAAGAAAAAAAATGAGCGGACTGAATTCTTACTGGGCTGCTGAAAGCACAGTAGATTTACTTCACCAAGAGGTACCTGGAACTAAAGCCCTTCATAGCAACATTCCGAATGAGGCATTTCCATTTCAGCCGTTGAAACCAGGTGAAATCTACCAATTTACAAGAATGATTTTTATAAACATTACCCTAAGTGTGTAACAGCAGGTGGGCTTCAGAACACATGCACCACTCTCCAACTATACAATCACCTTTTTGTTTCATTTTTTAAAGAGTGACATGAACGTTTTCTAAACTTCTCCTAAGCAGAGATGAGGGGTACTAACAGAAGTACTAAAAGTAAATAATTTGCTTAAAACCCCTTTCACCAAAAATTGCAATTTCAGAAAATGGGAAGCATTACATACAACAGTTGCAGGTACCCGAGATGTCACCAGTGAATATAGTTTGCTCTGAATCTTACATCCATTATGTGATTTCTATTTTAGTTAACTGACTAGCAAATGTCTCTTCTGGAAATCAGTATGAATTATTTTGAAATCCTGTTCTGAAACCCACCTGTGTACTAAAATCAATTGTCAGTGATGACAGCACCAGGATTTATATGACAGTGCAAAATCAAGAAACTCCTACCCCACCACTCCCCTCAAAAAACCAGAATCAACCCACAAAGCAATAGTTTTATATCCACAAGTTGAATAAACTTCACCCTTTGAGCTTCCCAAGAAGGACCAAATAAGAGAGTAATGACTGTTTCTTTATTGAATGTGAAGGTAGCAAAAGTGTTGGGATTTTTTATGAGCCGGACTGAAATCTTTAATGGGAGAACAAGCATTTCAGTAGTGCTACAATCTGAATGTACCTTTTCTCTGCCTACGCAGCTGGTACTTGAAAGGTCCAAAACATAGGGAACAGAAAGCTATGATAACATCCCACTCTTGGGATGAGATGATTTTAAATCTGTACTTTTAAGTAAATTCTTCTTGTCAAAGAGAAAGCTGCATGTGGGCCCTTTCCCTGCTGTTTACAAAGAAACATTCCAATTTTATCTCATTTAAAAATTCTTTAATTATTACACAACTGCACTTCTATGATTGTGTTAACAGGGAGCATGGCTATTACACAATCTGGATTGTTCTAAAGTGACTGTTTTGGGGCTGTAACAATATAGAGTGAATCTACAGATTGCAATTTCGTCAATCCCTTGACAGAAAACTTGGAGAATAAGGAACTTGGCATAGAGCATGCTCAGCCTCAGGAAACTGCTTTCCAAAAGCAACTTGTTAACTTCAGCTGCAATTCAGACTCTTCATCCCCATCCTAGGAACCAGTCCTATACAGAAAGTGAATCCTTGTGCTGTAGACCAGCTGTCTTGCACCATGTTTATAGTCCAGCAGCAATCTACTTTCAACTGCTTGTTGCTATCACTTCTTAAATTCCAGTTGCTCAGCCAAGGAAGGGACCTTTGAAGGCCAGAGTCAAACTCCCTCCTCAAAGCAGGTTTACATCTGTCAGGGTGGTCAGGTACTTACTAAATCCAAAGGCGGAGATTGCATATCCTTTCTGGGTGACTGCTTCCAGTGCCTGATCATCTTCCAGGTCAAAACCCTAAAAATATCCTTTTTTATTCCCACTTAAATCTAACTGGATTTTTCCCATGTTTCAATTTGTGTCCATTGCCACTGATGCTGTCTCCATGCAGGCTTGAAGGCTTGTCCTGCTGTGAATCCTCCCACTGAAGGGACTGAAGACAACTGTAAAAACTGATCTTCGCCTTAAGCCTGAACATTACTAAACTTTTTCTCCTTTCCCAGTCAACATGTAATTCCAGACAGTAATCAGGAGTGTTGGCAAGCTAAAACAACTTTCCACGTGTAGATTAATCCCAGAATTTAAGGAGCTAAGAGGGAAACAGGTACACACAGCTGGAACAAGCTCAAGGTGAGTCATTGGTGTTTCCCCTCAACCATAACTACGAATCTGTATGCGGTGATGGCGCTTCTTTCTTTCCAATGTGCACATTCACCTCAGTGATCAGCCAACGGCCACTTCACTTGACAGAACTCAGGGAAAGCATCTGCGATTTTCTCCTAAAGATTCTAAGGTATATTCTGCTGTGCAAAGGTGCTAAGGAAATCTGGGCAAGTGGGAAACAGTAGCTGAAAACCCCAAAACTTACAAACCCCCTTCAAATTCCAATAGTTGAACTAGAGCTTTGTGCCCTTATTTGCATCATTGATCTTAAGAACTTCAGATTTCAGAATGGAAGTTTTAAACCATATGCAGCTCACTCATCAGGCCTTTTGCAATCCTCCTTTCCAACCAAAAAAACTACTCCAGAAAGTTTACAACATGAGGCAAGATTAAAAATGAGTTTTCAAAGAGGAAAAATTCTGAAGCATGAACACATGAGGTCTACTCCGATTATTCTACGTGCAGACTATGTTAGGTTTCATAAAAGATACTGGCTACATGTGCCTTCTCTCTTCTAAGCTTCTCCTGTAACAAACAAAAACATGGAAGTGCAGAAAAAGATTTTGGCTTGACCACATGTTCAAACATGGCCCACATGGTCTGTTTGTTTGTACCACACACTTTTAATTTTTTTAAAATGCAACATTTGCAATAGGTAATAAAAATCTATAAATCCCTGCTTCCAAACTCAGACAGCCCTGAGAGCAAAAATATCCTTTGGTACAAACAAACCTAACAGAATTGACATCCTAAATTTTGCAAAATATGATCCAAAATGCTGTAGAACACTATGATGGTTAAAAAGTCCCTATATAACATAATCTATTTAAATCAAACACACACAGCCTGTTAAAAGTAGCCAATTTTATTCAAATAACATTAGCTCTAACACATAATTACTTTTTCTCAAAAAGGTTACATATTTATGTGGTTTTTAGTCAAATAAACAGATTTCCCCCTACTGCAGAATTATTTCAATAGAAGCCAGAGTCTTGAGTAGCCCAGTTAGGTGCCTAAAAAATGGAAAAAAAAAAAATTAGAAGAAATTACTATATTATCTAATACTTACTGAAATTTATGACACATTAATTTAAACAATTCTAATACTGTATATGGATATGAAGTGGGGATGTTAATTAGTGAAGGATACCCTATAAGATTAAAGCAAGTATTGATATAACAGGCACACACACTGTAATTGAGTTGTACAGCTAGAGTCCTCCAAGCCAGTAGCTTCAAAAAGGAAAAGTTCTAGAAGATCCCAATATAAATCTAAGGATAATTTTTCAGCTATATTTTTAAAAGAAAGTGATGGCACACAAGTTTCACATTACTTCCCATTAACAAAATAAACTAGTGCACCATTGCTTGTCCAATTTCCACCAGTATTTCAGCCAAGCAGTGAGGAAGCCCAATAAAACTACTGTTTAAGCTCTTTTACTGTGTGGTTTGTTCTGACTTTGTTTGTTTCAAAGATGTATGGCCGGGTCCTTAGTGGACCTCAGAGCCATCCCCTTACAGCGCTGTTCTCCCTCACAGAGCTTCCCATATTGTAATGTGGAGGGCAGCAAAACCAGATGATCTTGTCAACTTTCTCACTTTCAGTGGTTCTACCTAAACCTTTCAATGACTTAATTACATTTTCTAAAATTTCACTAGACGGGTTTAACAGTTAGGGTTTTGCACAACTCTTCCTCCATGTTCCAGTCTTAAGCACCATTCATTCTTCTTTCAATACCACATATGCACCTACAATAATTGAAGTACAACTCACTTGGAAAAAGTGAGTTATTTTAACTACTTTCATAGGTGTCGCACTTCATAATCTGCCCTTTCCTAGTGGTGAAGGAGACCATTTAAAGGGAGCAGAGCAGCAAATGACAGAAACAGTTAAGCAACAGAAGAAAATCTAATGATGGAGAGAAAGGCTGAAAGAAAGCAAGAACCACCCACTGTCTAGTTCTCACCATGACAAAGTAAGCCTTTTCCAATGTAATTCCTAGTAGTAGAACTAGGAGTAGGTACATCTGGTGAATTAAGGCATAGGTTAAGAATTATACTTAAATTTATCTCTCACAAAAAAAGACAGCAACAATTCAGAAAAACATAACTTATACCAACCTCAGATCTACCACTCTGATTCAGTTTCTTCTCAATGTTCATAGCCAACATTTGACTACGAAAAGACAGGCTTTTGGTCTTTTCAATCACTTGTTGATAAGGTGAGACTGCATTGTTGCCCATGACTACATGGCCCTAAAACCCAGCAAAGATAGAACAAATTTAACAATTGCTCAGAATGCAAAGGCTTTTAGTGTAATACTCTGCTTTCAGAACTTTCACAGATCATGTCACGGACAAGAGCAAAATACAATAAATGAAATCCACTACAGTTTATCCAGGAACAGAAATTTTTGATTTCTATTGTTTTTCTTTGCCCATGAAGTAAAAGAAATATAATGAAAAACTCGAATTCACTTGGATCCATCTGGCTTTAAACTGAAAGAGAGGAGGTTTAGATTAGGTTACTGTGAGGGTGGAACAGGTTGCCCAGAAAAACTGTGGATGCTGCATCCCTGGAAGCGCTCAAGGCCAGCTTGGATGAGGCTCTGAGCAATCTGGTATAGTGGGAGGTGCCCCTGCAGGGGGGTTCTAACTAGATGGTCTTTAAGATCCTTCAACAAAAACCATTCCATGATTCTATGTACAGTCTTACCAGCTTTGAATCCAATTTGGCATCTAATCGTGCATTTCGAATCAGATTGACGATCCATCTTTCCGCTTCTTCAGGAGTCATATTTAGTTTATCTGCCAACATACTAAAAGATAACAAACTCATTAAATGGCGAAAAAGAATCTCTCTGATGTTGGTAAACATCAGAGACTAGGGACTATAGAATACAAGTCAAACCAACACAAAATTTGGCACAGTCCGAGATTCAATAAATACTGCATACCTGGGAAGCTTTAAGTCATTTCAGTCAATGAAAGTAAAACTCACATACATGCTCTCCTGCATATCTCCCACCCCCACTGCAGATAAGAAATTTGTGTCCTGAAGTATATACTTGCTCATTCTGAGCTACACCATATTGCTTTTAAATCTTGACCTGCGCAATTTTCCTATGTTCCTATTAAAACTTGTCTACACAAACATTCTTGGAAAATTTGTCACTTAAGTAATTTCACTATTAACATAAAACCACCACCACCATTATAAAAAAAAAACCAAATGAATTGCTTTTATCTTTATTTAAATGCAATCAGCAGTCAAGAAAGTATAGACTGACTAGTCCAGGAAAATGTTTAGCAAAAAAACTTCACTCCAAAGTTCAGGAACAAGACCCACGAGACAGAGCTTGGTATAGAAGATATGACAAATACACTGTGCTAAAACTTTTTGCAATTTCAAGGAAGGAAGGTGGGGGAGAACAGAGAAAGGAAAGTTCTTAATCAAACAAACACTCTTGTCCAGGAAAAATTCCTCCTAATAGTGTTTCCTGTGGCTTTCCAGCTAACTCCTTCAGCTTCCTGCTGGCAGTTGGCTCATACAGGGCATTTGTAACGCTCATTCTTCCATCAGCTTTCAGGCTAAGGTAACAAACATGAGGTAAGGGCTACAGGCATGACTAAAAGGCCAGCTGGCTATGCTGAGTTGCACAAGAGGTCAATTTCTCACCATTTTACAGGATCCTGCCTAAATATATTTTTCTCCACCTGAAAAAGTGATTTTCTTCTTGACAATTATTTGCATCAAGTAAATACTTTATAAACAATCAATTATTAGTTCATCTACCTGGCTGGACTTCTACATACTCTTCTTTATACAGTTGTCTCTCCTACATGGTCTTGATCTCTCACCTTTCTTCCAACTATAAAAGCAAATTCCATTTTTTTCCCCACAGACAAACATGAAATGAATAGAAAAAAAAACCCAAAGTAACTTAAAATACTGGATTTACACTGACTCACTTCAGCAAAATAACACAACAAATGGGTAACAAGTGTTTGAACTTGGCAAAGTAAGGGGAAGTAAAATCCAACCCCAGTTGCTACTGTTCCAGTAGACCTTTTATTCTGAGTTTGAATTAGCAATTGTAAAGGCAGATGAGAGCAGAAGACATCAGGGATGGAAATTTTTGCGGAATTATCGGTCATCTGGACAGAACATGAGATACTTTAATAGAAAATAATGTACAATCACTTTATTACCCCCAATCAATGATGTTAAACATTTGACTTGAAACTGAAGAAATTTTAAACTGAAAGTACATGGGAGTGGGTGTAATTCTCACACTTCTCTTTTAGAAACTTTAGTAAGATTTAGATAAAGTAGTAAGTTTCCTTCCAGATGACCACAAGAAAGGCTACTGCCACTACCCTGGGGACTAAGCAACCCAACTTTGGGATTACAGTGTGGAAGCTGCGTTCTTGGCGACAGGGCCTTTACTAGCAAATTCTTCACTAAGCAGCATAATGGAATACTGCTGAGGGACCTGCTCAGAACTGTAACGGGGTTCACGGGATTACACCAGATGACTTCCAACCTACAGCACCTACACCTTCCTTTTTCCTTAACAAAGTCCCCATGAAATTGGAGGGGAAGAGGGCACAGATTTCCAGAGAATCATTCCAAGCAAGAAACTATGAAGTATTTCACATTTGAAACTAGCAAATAATTCTACTTTTTCTTATTATATCTACATTTTACTACTAGCTCAGCTGCTTCAGAAGTGGCTTTTTAACTAAAGTGTTTTTTGAACAAACATATAGTATATATGTAGCAACACAAGAGAAATAACACACTTCTGTATAAGTATTATTTTCCTGCACTTGTATCCAGAAAAATTAAAAATCACAGAATGAAAATGACAGAGTAAAAAGGATGTGAAAACCTATTTTATCTCAACTTGTAACTTTGAGACTTACACAGATTTTAAATTTTAATATAAACCAACTGAAGTTATCAGGTAACAACTATCTTTTAGTGAATAAAGAATAAATCTATTAAAAAACCTAAAACGTTATCACATCTTTGACACAAGAGATGACCTTCCTCCAGCACTTGTGGCAACTGGATTCCCTCTTAGAGTCTCCTTGCAGCCTAGACTGAAGCAGCCAGTACCACCCAAAGTGCATGGATGTAAAACATAGAGGTATTTTCCTGGTAAAGTAACACACATGGCCAAAAAAGTATTCCTTATCCTTCCAGAACAAATGCACTCAAGTTCTATCCTGATTACAATTCTGTAACAAACACTACTATTGTCCTATCACAGTTAGAACACGTATTTAAAACTCTCGAGACATAAAATACAGCTTAGCATCATACAAGTTTGACAGCTGAAGTAATAGTGACACATTTAGATTTACAAATACATATTAACATCATTAATATTAAGGAAAGGATGCAACGGAAGTTGTATTATAGGTTACCACTGTTTATAAAGATTCCTGCTACAATTCAATAAAAATTAAGTCAATTATAATGAAATAATACTATTAATATTTAAAGAATAGTCTACCATTTCAAGTCACAGGTAATTTTAAATGGCACTTTTGCCAAAACAGTTGCAAAAATAATTTTTTTAATCATTTCTGCCCCCCTGTCTTATAAGGAAATTCACTTATTTGGGTCATGCTAGGGCTAGCGTTAGTTAAGTTTTCATTTACTTAAAAGGCAAGCGTACAGAATTCCTCACGTGTTCATACGTGAACAAGCCCACCTTGTATATAGTTTTCTTGTGTGTGCAGTACAAAAGAATGAAGCATATTCAGGTCTCCAATTAAATACAGGCATATCAAACTAATTAAAACACATTCAGAATTAGCTTCATCTATTGCTCCCTATTAAACATGATATTTCAAACAGCAAACCAATCATGATTTGCAGTGCATAAACTTGAAGTTACAACTGACAAAGCAACTATGTCCTTCGGAAAAGTGTCAGCTCCCTAGCAGATCTATGTAGATAAAAAATTAAACAGGTATTTATTTTCTATTTAATATAAAGAACAGAAAGTTTCCCACTGTTTTCAAATTCATTCTGAACAGTTAAACAATACTCATCAAGCACTGTGTTACAACCATCTAGTTTCTGGCTCCAGGATTAGCAGTGGAAATCACTTGCGAACAAAGGAATTCAAGAACGATGCCTCAGCCAAACATTCATTTCAACCAAACATTTCAACTGGCTAATTTCTTCAAAAGCAAGTCTGAAACACACTAAGAAATACCTATGCACCCAACTTAATCAGCCCAAATCTAATGATTGTTACAGCTTGCACAGAAATTTAAGGCTGATATCCCATCATTAAAAACAAAATGACATACTGAGAACCACCTCATTATGGATGATTGATTCCACGTGCAATTACCTTAGCAATATGTGGTAGGAATATCCATGTCATTCTGAAATAAATGTCTCAACTCCTTATCTATCACTTGCCACAGAATACACTATAATGCTTATAAAGGAAGGACACTGCTACCTATATTTAGGAATCACTCACACATAACCAGGGCAGCCAACTACAACAATAATATTTATCACACCGAAAGTTGAGATATCACACAGCACAGAAAATATGAACTATAAAATAAGTAATAAACACTAAATAAATGGCAATCCCCCACCACAATTTTACCCTAATGAATCATTGGTATGTTGCCCACAGTTCATCAATATCTTTTGATAGAAGTCTTGAAAAATACTGAACATGCACACTGCGGAGTCTTTGCTCATTGACTGGAGTCAGGTAAAAGAAGGAGACTTCTTAGAAAGACATCTAGTCTCTAGTTAAAAAAGCTTAAACATCTAGTTTCATTGAAAGCTTGTGCTTGAATATGTGCAGTGTTCACATCACTAAAAAGAATTTGTAAGAAAGAGCAAGACACTATTGGGCTTTATATCCCCCAGAAACTCATCCTTAAGAGAACTATATTTATGGGCTTTTTTTTTCCAAATACTTGTTCAAACCCCCTTTATGCCTAAGTGTGCAGTACTCTGCTTAAAGTGATTTCAGACGAAGCATTAGCCCTCTTATAAAAATGAGTATTAATATGGAAAAGCTCTGCTCACAGCATGTAGTTCCATTTACTATTAGGACTATATGCTTAAACCCAATACACCACAGCTGACTAAAACGCTCAAATTCACTGTTTCCCTTTTATATCAAAGGTACTGACTATCTTAAGCTGATATGAAGGATAAAAAAAATATTTTCCAAAGGCAATGAAGACAAACATGTCACCCAGTGACTAAAGATCAAAAGTAGTAAAAAAAAAAAAACCAAAAAAAAAACAAAAAAAAACCAGTCCTTTCTCCAACCATAGATATCCTTAAAAAAAGCAATCCTTTCAAGAAGTTTGCAATATTAAGACAATTTTCTCTCAAATCCTTTCCTTTGAAATCAGGCGGTGTTAAATCCTTTCCTCAGAGGACTAGATGCACACATTTGCTCTGGATACAAGCTAGTAACAAGACTCCATTGAACTTGATCGATTCAACAGCCTTCATTTCTGCTGTCTCAAGGATCTCTGCACTGCTCTCTATCAGTGAGGTTTTTATAGCATTCAGTTTTTCACTTCACTTTTTTCTTTTAATTTAAGGGATGTGGAAATATGGGAAATGTGGGCAAAGGCCAAGTGGAAAGTGGTCTGAAACATACATAATATCTTCCCATTTAGTTTTTTTTTTTAATATCTATACAAGAGAGGCATCAGAGCTGGTCCATTTGAAAATTCTGCATTTATAAAATAAATCTGAATAAACAACAGACATACTTGCTAATAACAATTCTTACAACTGAATTACTTTGTGCCACGGGGAATAAGATCCATTGTTTTCTATTTAATGAAAAAAGCAGTGCACTTTAATAAATTTCAAAGAGCATACCTATTAGACAGACATGGGTATCTGTATCTACTAAGTAAAAATAAGCAATTACTGTATTTGCAATTTGTATTTACTTAACACTCCACTTCAACATGTGGAATTGAGGTCCAAATGAAGTCAGCAGGACTTTGGTGACACTGGGTATGAAAGTTCCCATTAAATCCAGTAGAGATCCCACTTAAAACCACACCAGTTTTAGTGTGAAAGTACTGCTTGTTTGGGGGGGCTAGGGGTGGTAGAGAAAGGTTGTTTTGAAGTTAAACACAATAATTCAACTCTGAAATATAATTGTAATTCAAGTACATCACATCAGAGCTATAAAACTACAAAGAATACTATCCAAATGAAATTTCAGTGAGGATTTTATCTGTCGACTGAATACTGCCCTCCATGACTGATTTTCTGAACTGAGGAATGAAGACGTTCCCTTACCCGATGCTGATGCACTGATGGATGCGACAGAAAGTCTCAAATATAAAGAGACGGGCATTCTCAATGAAGTCCTCAAGGCATGCCACTAAGAAGAAATCATTCACAAGCACCTGCAAGTGTAAGCAGAAAGGGAACATGAGAACAAACGTGTGAGTAGAAATTTGCTGGTAGACACTGCCAATAACTAAGAGCAGTCCACAGTATACCTAAAACCATTATTGCTACGTTTCAAGATGTGGAGGAAAAGCTATAGATTAGCAGTATTTTTCATTGCTTCGTTGTTCAGCATCTTACTAAATTTAAATTGCATGCTAACATGATCACTGAGGTCCGACTCAAGAAGAAAGTAAGGCTGTAACTCTACTGAAGGTCAAACTCTACTGCTGTCCTAACTCTACTGAAGATCCTCTCAACACAAAATTTGACTCCCTAGTCATCTTTCACAACAAAAGGCAAATCTGAGCTTTTCTTCAAGCATTTCTAAAACTTTAATGGAAAACCTGAAGCTCAGCCAAATGCACGACTACCTATTTGCTGTTTCTTCCAGAACTTCTTAAATATAACATTATTATAACATTAAAGCTACATCCTTAACAGTAACTCACATTTAAGTGTTACAAAATGAGCTGTCAAAAAACACAACTGCACCCAACCACGGATTAAAGTTTATCAGAAAACACTGGCAATAGAATCAAACACCACTTCAAACAAATTAGCTGTCCATTGTGAATTTTAGAGGTCTTAACTTAAAGGAAAAAGAGTCTTATAAAAAAATTTAAGTCTTACTGTTTCACACTCTCTCAGCTTCTTCTGTGCTCCATCAAAATCAAAGTTAACGTACAAGCATTCCACAAACTCTGTGATAGGGTCCCTGTATGTGTAGGATTCCTGTCAAAAAGAATTAGGAACAGAATTTGAAATCAAGGCCATGGGGTCACTCAAGTATTCCTTATATTCTTAAAAAAAAAATTAATAGTAGAAACAAGGGTTTCTACATCACCTTAAAAAAAGCTGAACTTCTCAATTCCTCTTATAAAAGCTACATAAATGTGCTTCCTCCCAATAGCCTAGTCAAAAAACCAGAGGTGTAGTTTCACCTTCAGCATTTAATGCTGCAATCTTTGAGTTAGGAAAGTGTCAAGAGACTAGAGCTGTCTCGGTATCAAACCTCCAAATTTCATAATATGATAGAATAGTCTTCCTAAATTCTGATTTCAAACATGACTCCAACACCAAATCCTTCATACTTTAAACTGAATGATTATGTGATTTTCATGGACAACATAGCTAACAAAAATCCTACTTTCTATACACAAACTACTTCAATTTATTTTGGCATTACAGAAGTTACTCAACTTTCTCAGTTACCAGACAGAGGCAACACTAGATCGATATACAATTGTGTAAATTCAGATGTAATTAAACATCCCCTTAAAGTGTTTCTCATTTGTATTTTAAAACAGCTTAAATCAGTATCTATCACTATCTGCTTTAGCATACAGTAAGATCAACAGATTAAGGGAATTCCTAAGAGAGATATTTTTTCTTTATGGATCAAAGTTATTTTTTTCTTCCCCAAAGAATTGTATTTACAATCTCAAATTCATTTTATATGTAAATGTTTTTCACATCAAAATTATACTTGTTAACATCCATTATTAACATCCACTTTGCAAACTTGTCTTAGAATGAGCATCTCTTAAGTTCAATAAACAAACTGCTTACCTCTTAGTTCAATACTTGCAAAGATGTTGAAAACATAAACAATCTTTTACTACTAGTAGAGCAGTACCACATAAGTTATTTCAAATCTATAAAACCTCTACCACATCATGATTTAATATAATGAATCATGCAGAGTAGATGAGTACTAAGAAATCTGATAGATTTCAAAACCAAAGCCCAAGTTGCTATTTTCAAAAGGAATACCCTAATGGTGTGCAAGATTAAACAAAAGCGAGAAGTTTTAAAATGTTACTTCAAGGATCAGAAATTCATATTATATGAGAAGCTCAATGTTACAAACAGATTTTAGATAAAAAAAAGAGTCATAACACTTAACACTAATTTACTGCTTCTTATGCTACTTTTTGTGAACACTAATGGTTAAGAACAGATTAAGTTGTGACTAAAATTTGATCTTTGCATTGATTGTGCTTTGCACAGGTAGTTTCCCAAATGCCTGATGTGGTTATAATTGACTGCTAGCCTGTAATAACTGTACTGGCACATTTATATATAAAAACATTAGATCTATGTGTGTGTATTATTCACAACATTATCAAGTGTTTAAAGTGTAATAGTTTATATACAAGTGGCATGCTGATTTCAGATAAAAATCTGGGCCATAACCCTGTTGATTGCTACCAAGCAGCTCTTTTATTGCTCTTCTCTGTATCTCCATGCTCCATGTAACTGTGACTGTGACTACAGAACCATTTTCAAGAGAATGCAAGTGAACTCAAATCAACACAGACAATTCAGTGGTCTTGAAATGTAAGAAAGAACCCTTATTCATACAACAATTTCTCGTACAGATGGCTGAAAAAGAAGGATCAGATCCAAAGCCATTTCACATCTCACTCAATTTTCTGCATTTAATCATATAGAAAGAAAGTAAGAATTGAGTGCATGCTCTACTGCATGTATGTGTGCATACACTGCTCATGTATACAAAAGGAGAAAAAAAATTATTCTGTCCTCCTATTGACTGATATGCATTTTACTTCAGTAAAAACTTTCATTGACAAAAAAAAAGTATCAAAATTCTTCTAATAATATACCTTGGCTAGGATTTGAGGTAAGTTATCATGAAGTCTCCTTAATAAGGAGGCAAAAAACATCAGATACTGCAGTCCTTACCTGCTGAATAACCTTGACTAGATCTTTTAGCACTTGTCTACGTTTACGAACATCCTTATTTGTTATGACTGCAGTAGTCAAATATCTGAGGATATGTGGGCACATGGTCTGAATTGCATTGAGATACCTAGAAAGAAAAAAACACAGATTCAGAACTCAAAGGTATACTGAAGTTTGCTGATGACACCAAAATGGAAGGAGCTGTTAACTCCTCAAAGGCAGAGAGGCCCTGCAGAGAGATCCTGACAAAGAAATCAGAGGGCTGGACAATCACCAACTGTATTAAGTACAACAAGGGCAAGTGTCAGATTCTGCATTTGGAACAGGGCAACACTGGATCTATGTACAGACTGGGGAATGAGAGGCTGGAGAGCAGAAAGGCACCTGGGGGTCCTGGTTAACAACAAGTTGAATATGAGTCACAGTGTGTCCTGGCAGGCAGAAGGGCCAACTGTGTCTTGGTGGACATCAGGCACAGCATCACCAGCTGGGCAAGAGAGGGGATTGTCCTGCGCTGCTCCGCACTGGAGTGGCCTCACCTCGGTATTGTGTGCAGTTTTGAGTGCCACAACGTAAGAAAGGTATCAAGCTATCACAGAGCATCCAAATGAGAGCAGCAAAGACTGCTAGATCTACATATAAGTCAATCCTCTCATAAATACATAGTGTTTCAATTCTCATTTTTAGTCTCAGATTTCCCTCAAGAATCTTTTTAAATAGCTTTTTACAAAATCAGAATAGAACAATACCTTCACCCCTGCAGCCTTAAGCTCAGCAAGCTTTCATATCCATTATCTGCCTTCAATTTGATTTAAAGACCCCCACATAGTACAACACAACTTACTGTGGCTGATAGAGAAAAAGGTCAATGATGTTGTCTCTCCCTTTAGGATGATTAAAAAACACGAACAAAGACCAGTGGATGAGCCATGTTCTTTGCTGAAGAGACTGCAGTGGAGAGCTGACAGACTAAGAGAAAACGTAACATTGGTTCAAGTCAAACACAACACAAAGTTTGCTTGAATACTAATCCATGGAAACCTGCAACTGCTCAAAATTTTGTGATTTTGCATCAGCTCCTCGTAACTGTCATCGCTCTCAGGCTGAGTTTGACCTCCAGCTTTTTTCTCATCTCAATGATAAATCTACTGAAAGTTATAAGCAAGATAAATTTTCCAATATTATATTCCAAATTGTTTGCTGAAATCTGCATTTTGTTTATGGCAAGAACAGAGATTTTAGCTCTCCAAGACCACCATACTAACCTACGTTACTTCCCTTTTTAATTCTGAATTTTATTACCTGTATTCCCTCTTCAGATGTGATCTGAGGAACTACTTGGCTGCTTCACCTTTACTGTTTTATTTCCTTTCTAAATCCTCACAAGATCTTTTTTTTTTGCCATAGACCCTCAGACAATGACGAAACTACAATCACTTTCAGCCAAAAAAAAAAAAGCAATCATCTTTATTTAAACCCACTGATAATGGATAAACAAGGGTTCAGTTCCAAGTACCTGTATTAGCTCCAAATTTCAAAAGCACTTCAAACAGACTGCGAAACAGCACATTGAGGATGAACTGACATGGCAAGTAATCATCACTCCAAAGAGCATGACAACAAACTGCTATGATTCTATCCTAAAAAAATCTTGGGAGTTTTATGAACAAGTCAAATAGTCTATTATAACCATACAGAATCATAAAGACAACAAAATTACAGAAGAAAATTTGTTAACGCTAATTATCTACCACACAGACAAAGAATGACTGGGGGACAAAAAAAACCTCTGGTTTTTCAAGACTCTAGTTAAAGAGAGTAAAACTTTTACATCTTAGACAGTGAAGCTCCACAAGCAAAGAGAAGACTGAGAGGTCCCTAGTGCCTTCGTTTGCTCTGAATTAGCACTGCAGCCCCACTCTCCCCTTAAGTTCTTGGTACTCATCTGAACTCAGGAGAGTTTTGTCAAGAAAGCTGAATTAGCTGAAAACTGTTTCCAGATACAAACTGTCTTGCATTTTCTGTCAAAAGTGCTGTTTTCATGAGATAACGACATGGTTTATTTACAGGCATTTTATTCTTTACAGATAATTTATCAGTATCTGAAATTGAAGCAACAATTTCACACAATGATACCTTGCCCTCAAACACATCCTTAAGATTTTTTTATTGGAAATATATTTGAAAATATAGATGAGACCTTAAGGCATTAAGAGGCAAGCAATTTGAGAAAGAATGTTTCATTATTTCTTCACGAGCATCCTTCAACCCTCCCACTGCCAATAAGAAAGTATCAAGTGAAAAGGTGGTAACCTACTCCTAAATAAGACTGCAAGTTTTATTATAAATAACTTGAGTATTAGCACCTCTAACCTCTCACCTTGCTAAGATGTCCAATATTTTACTTACATTATTATCTATTGTCTCCTTTAGTCTTGTGAGATCTTCCATGGCTGCATCCCAATTCTGCATCAGGATTTCAGATGCCAGTTTTCCCCAAAGAGAACTCAAAGCATTTCTGTCTGTTGCTGGAACCTATTTTCAACAACAGCAAAAAAGTCACACTCTTAGTATTTTTTTTTTTTATTTATTTTAAATTACAAAATATATTTTCTGGCAGTATTCTTTATTTACAAGACATAAGTTTTGCATAATCTAACTCTCAAAATTAAGTGCTTTTTTTTTTTTTTTTCACAAAAGCAGTTTAGGCACAGAAAAAAAAGCAGTAGTAAAATTTCTTAAGCAGAAACTAGGAAATCCTGTCAAAGATCCATGCTGCTGCAGTGTAAGTTTAAAAAAAGAAATGGCTGAGCACCAAATTTATTTTTAAGTTTGGGGTTTTTTTTGTTTCACCATACAAAAATGCTTCTAAACTAGTAAAACAAGGTTCTTACAAGGCAGGTTCCTAAAGAACTCAGAATAGTAGGTAACCACCTTCAAAAAGCTAGCATTCCAAACTCTTCCTGCTAATGTCTTGGCCAGAAGTGTCCTTGTTACAGCAATGTCCAGTGGAACTGCAACTTCGCAGCAGTGACTATTTCCTGGAAGGGCAGCCCTAAGGTCAAGCTGTGTTCGTTTTACACAGGAATGAGTTGCTACGTTATTCACAATGTCATATTCTGTTCTCAGGCTGGTCACAATAGTTCTTCCACTGACTATGTTTCATCACACAGAACTTTTAAAGAAATCTTCTCCCATCAGAATTAGTAACAAAAGTCCTATACTAAGCTATTACCAGCACAAAATCAGTACTTCGTTTTTTGAGATTAGTTACTCGACATACAAGAACATAATGCCATGCCCAGAAAAAAGGCATGAAGAATTAAGGACAGTTGCCCACAAACGTACGTATGTAACTTTCATTTCCCCTCCTGGCACATAGAAAGAACCTTTAACAATGAAAGTCAGCTTTAGCATCAAAATTTAGACTAAGAATTTAACTCATTCCTACTTTAAGCCCTATTATTCTGATTCAAGATTCATTTTCCATTTTTTCTTCTTTAATTACAGTCAATTACAGAAATTATTGTGGTTTCCTCTAGCAGTATTTCAGAGAGTTAAGATTACTTTTAGATGGGAGTAGAAATTAGCAAGAAAAAAGCATCAGCATATGAACCACTACATGTTTTCAGCAATCACTGCACAGATCCATGAGATGCTGATTTACAAACTGTCTATCTTCCAGGCAACCAAGGTGCCATTGTAGCAGATACTTAGTTGAGAAGGTTCACATGCTCTGTGCTGGCTCCAAATCACTTAATTAGAGGTAGCTATTCACAATAACTGCTTTTAAGTACTGCAGCTGTTCCAGCTACCTTATCGGGATTTTCAAGTTACTTTATATTTCCATTTGTTAGTAAAGCAGCACATTCACTGACTACCAACAATAAATTTACTGTGCTGAGATTCTTACAAGATATCAAATCTTTATTCTCAAAATTCACTCCCACCAGTAATAAATGATATGAATTACCACAACGTGAAAAGAGTTGCTTCAGAGACAACGGATTTAGTTTTACATTTATCATCTGAGCTGTTTACATTTCATAGGGAGATGACTTATACTCTTAAATCCATCCCAGAATTCAAGAGAAGACAGATGAGAGTTCAGATAAGAAGCTGGCAGTTCACCATTACCACCAATTACATTCAATCCACCTGCAAGCTTCTCACTGCTGTTGACTACATCTGTGCACAAAATCAAGTATTCCTAAAAACAAGTACTCATTTCACTGTATTCTATAGTTAAATGTTACAAGACCTACAAATTTAAAGAACAATTCTGAGCTCTGCTTGAAAATATCAGAACTGCTAATGATTGAACAATACTAATGATTATTAACAATTACTGTCAACTTTGGGGTACAGTAATTGCATCAAAAAGCTCAAAAGTAGTATATTCTAAGAATTAATACAGAAAATTTACTGGTTTAAGTATTTCATTGAAAAAACCACCCAACAAACAAACCATAAAACTAAACCCCAAACCAACAACCAATTAAAACTCACCAGAACCCTAAAGAAGTAGAGATACTCCGCAGCTCCTGAGTAGTTACCACATTCATACTGGAATTTTGCGTACCTGTAGAGCGTATCCAGGTACTCCTGTCTAAACTGAAGAGGAATACAATAAAAGCTTTTATTCACTAGGAAAAAAACCCACGCTGCCACAAGCCAACTTTAATAGTAGAGTGAGCTTTGAAATCTGTAGCTTTTCAAAAGACATTGTACATAGGAAAAGATGATAGAAAACTATTATACTCTCAATCCATGCCATGGAATGAAAGATTACACCAATATTGGAAAAAGGCAAAATCTTGCGTTACACAGTAAAGCACACCTAAGTTACACAGGTACAGCTAGCAATAAGTTTTAGCTTTTTTTTTTTTTTTTATAAAAATTAAAAGTTCAAAGGCTTACATATGTTAGTATTAGGAATTCTGCCTATTAGCTACATTGACAGGGAACAGGACAAAATGCTAGGCCATACTTGGTCAAAGTGCTGTCACCTGTGAGGGAGGTTGGGTGGACATACTTAGAACTGAATTGCAGCAGCTAAAACACTTACCCCATGCTTCTCAGCTAAGTAGTCAAACAGCATCCGACCATCTCTATAACAAAAGGATAGAAAATGCTGTTTTTACAAAATAAACTCATAGCCACCATGCAACACTACACAATGCAACACAATTTTAAAGGTAAAACACAAAAAACTGAGCATGAATTTAAAGTGACATTCCTCCACTTGTTCAAAAGCAGCTACAGAGTCATCTATTACTAAAATGTCATGAAGTTTCAAAACCTTAAAATTATTCTAATTTTAAGCAATGAATGCCACCTGCAACAATAACTACAGTTAAGAAAGGGTGGAAGGTTGTTTTAAATTTGATAGCATCCTTAGCTTTCAGTATGCAAGTTAGATTCTAAATTAGACTCTTCCCACGCTCATCTTCCAATTCCAGAGCAGTTACTCTAGACAGCCTTGATTTTAACAGGAGACAGAAAAAAACAGCAAAGACTAAAGTAAATAGCAGCAGAAAGGAAACTTATCCTACTGTTAGCACTGAGACAGAGTGGGTCACAAGAATATCTCTACCACAGCGACTACCTGCAGAACACGGAACCATAAAAAATAATCATACTAGTAAGTTCTAAACATCTATGATCACGTGATTACATCTCTGAAGACTCTTTTTTATTTAACATTAATACTAAAAGAACAAGCAGTACTACCTAGATCAAAGAGAAGTTTCAGTCTCCAGGAGGCAAGCTGTAAGTTCCCTGGGACAAATATACAGTAAAACCTGTATGCAAGGGAGTATTTTCCCATCTATTCTGAAATCAACAGACTGCAAAGATGTGAGTTTGTTCAATTAGAACTTATGGTACAAAATTCGACAGGGAAATGGCAAATTGCCTTGTGAGCCAAGAATAACAATCCCCAGTCACACCTGTGAAAGCAATTAAATAATCTCATGGATTTGTTCCAGTAAAACATACTTTAAGGATGAGGAATACTGACTATGGCTCTGTCATTTCAAAGTCAATGTCCACCAACAGTTGCTTAAAGAAATGAAATGTTTTGGCTTACTCTTGAAAGAACTTCTACCTGCAAAATCTCCTTTACGCATTATTTTCCAGACTGGGATATTCCAAACAGTGCCATCATGGATCAAAAGTCATGATCTAAAGTCCTGACAATATGCAACTATCTGAATTTGATACAGATTCAAAATTACCAGCAGAAATTCTCAAAAGTTCTTTCTACTACCTACAGCACACTACTCAGGTCTAGACAGATGGACATATTTCAGCCCAATTCTACTCATTACCATCTAACTCCAATAATCTGGATTAGAACTACTGCTGAGCCAATAACCAAAACCAGAACTTCTGAGCTGTGAAGTTTCCAGACATTTTACAAACACAAATCACATAACAGTTCTAAAACAAAACTTGCTGCAGATGAATAGTAGGGCTAATATTCTATAGCAGTAGGCAAGTTATTCCATGCATTTACTGACTGTATCTCTTGCTCTCAAACAAGGCATTTCCAATCTGAAGTACATACTATTGACCAACTTCTGTGAATCAAAAGCCAAGTAACAGAGCATATTTCCCACAAAATGCTAGAATTTTAGTAACACTTTTCTAGGCTAATTATTATTTTAAAAACTGGCTAAAGACAAAGCAAGAATTGAACAAGACCCCTGTATGTTCAATTAGATGTCGAGTAGCTGTGGAGGAGCTGTTCTTTAAGACAAGTTCAATTGCTGTAGTAACTGGGACTTTCAAAGCTATACCTTCAAAAGCAAGTGGCTCCTGGCATAANTATTGACCAACTTCTGTGAATCAAAAGCCAAGTAACAGAGCATATTTCCCACAAAATGCTAGAATTTTAGTAACACTTTTCTAGGCTAATTATTATTTTAAAAACTGGCTAAAGACAAAGCAAGAATTGAACAAGACCCCTGTATGTTCAATTAGATGTCGAGTAGCTGTGGAGGAGCTGTTCTTTAAGACAAGTTCAATTGCTGTAGTAACTGGGACAGCAAGTGGCTCCTGGCATAAACATCCATTCTGAAATCAGATACAAAGGCAGCTTACTTAGCTAACAATATTTTTACAGCAAAAGCTTAAACACATTCTGGTGAGATCAGGATTGAAAATAAACTTCTCCAGACATGCTGCAAAGCTAACAGATTTCACGATTCCTACTGACACCTTGTTTCACGTGTGCATTGAGACATAATACACTGCACCTCACCATTTCTGCACTGGCCAAGATCTAAATTAATCTATTACAAATTCTGAAAACAATGCAGAGTGGAAAGAAGAACAGAGGCAAGAAGAAAAGGATGATAATGCGTATTTGAAACAAACTCTAATCAAGTTCCTCTCCCTTGAGGGACCCATATCCTTCAAGGGGTTTCTTCCCAAACAAAGGTATATTCATAGAGAAGATTTCTGCAGGCTAGAAAGAAGAGTTTGTACATTCAATATTTTTCTAAGAAATTCCTGAAGTAATGTTACAGCCTTCCGTATCAGTGGATGCATGAAGCTTGCCAACAATTACACCTAAGTACAGGTTTCACCTTCGAATTCAAGTTGAGCCATAGGTTCTCTGTCTGATACAGTAGGCTCTATTCAAAATTTTGGGGCATGTAAGGCTGAAGAAGGGATCCAATTAATATCCCAGTCTGTCAGACACATTTACAACAGCAATAACAATGTTTCCTACGTAAAGGAAACAAGGAGTAATTGATGCCAAACAAGTATCTGCCCACCTCTCTGCTGAAGGTGCAGTTACTCCTCAGTGACTACAGCTGAACTTCTTCCTAGAGAGCCCCATTCAAGCTTAACCATGGTGAAACTCTGACAGACCTTAGGTATGATGTGCAGACAAATTCACTCCACTTTAGTTACTCCCATAAGAAAATTTAGAAGAAATTGGATGCATCTTTAAAAGACTATTATGAGCACTGCCTTATACCAACAAGTTGGAACAGTTTGGGCCTGGAGCAAGTAAGTGGGAAAAGGACAGAACACCTTAAAGAAATATATGCTCTGAGGCTGAGTCATCCACCAGGCCTCCCAGACTAATATAACACTCCATAATCTTTTCTGGAAGGCAGAAAAGAGAATCTGAACTGTTTTAGCCCATATTTTTCCTCAAAAAACCCTAAACCCGATTAAAGCCAAACCAAAAAGCCCCTGTGATTGGACTGCACTGGATGATGACTGTCACTTGTCCCAAGGTGATTCACAAATATTAAGAACAATAGATGTCTTTCGCACAACAGGTAAAAGCACTGAAAAGAGCAAACTGTGTCCAGCAATTTCAACTACCTGACCACAAGCACTACTTAAACACTGTCTGGAAATAAAAATGTCTTTCTTACAGTCACTAAACAGAAAGCATTTCCAGCAGCAACACTTGAGAGGTACCAACAAGCCCTCCTGACAAATTATGTTAGAAATTACCTAGTGGACTGCATTTGCCTCGTAGTCTCTGGATCCTCAAACATCTTGACAATAGGTTCCGTTTCAGCTTGAAGCTGCTTCAGCTGTGCAACAACAGTTGTTCTTTTCTCACGCAAAGCTGAGCACACAAATAAAAAGACTTTAATATAATGCTTTAAGTTTTCACACGAACCAACCTGTAATTACATGGTGCTGACACTTGAACACACCTTCTCAATTCCTACCTCACTTGTCCTCTCAGTCAAGTCTCAAACCCAGGTGTATCTAACAATTCTGTAACTTAGTAAAAACCTCTAACATTTGGTTCTTTTCCTCCTGTGTGGAGGCCATCAGAGAGCAGGTACACCTGCAGAAGAGTCTGTATTAGTTGGAGGCTGTTTCAGAAGAGTCTGAAACAAGGTACCTTCAGGCTTTCACTAAGGGAGAAACAACCTTTGGCTAAGTTCACTTATTCCAAATAAACTTGGAAAAAAGTAAACAGTCCAATGATACCATGAAGACTGATTTTCTTCGGACTGATGATTAGGTTCTGAAAGAACATTTATAGAGTACTTAATAAAAATTGACAGGAAAAATATTCAAGCAGCTTAACCTGCAAAATTATGATTTTGAACACTCCGTGTTTAATGGAAGCATTAACCCCTTTATGAAAAACTGATGGGAAATAGAACTAACAGTTTTAGGGTGATTATTTTACACAGACCCCTAATTCCTCACCAAGTGCTAGCAATGCAATAAAATGAAGACTTAAATAAAACTCAGAGAAGTGTATACATTTAAAAAAAAATAAGGAAAAAACACCCTCACATTGGCTATGTGACCCAAGAAACACATGGGATCAGAGAAGCCAAGACTAAATCCCAGGAGATAAATGCAGGAAACTGTGAAAGTGAGCCACACACCAGAACACTCAATGCCACGGTGAACAGAGTCGACATTTCTTGCATGATTGGACCACACAGATATTTGAACAGGACATCCAAGGTGGCTAACACCATAATGGTGACCCAACCTAAATATAAGAACAACTTGCCTGACAGGAAGTGTTCCAACAAGGAGAAATTATCTCCAACTTCAGTTGACTCTTGAGATTACAAAAGAGGAAGGGGAAACAGATGAAAAAAACAAACATTCAGTTGACTTACTAAGAATACGAAAATGTTTTCCTGCGACATCTCCTGGGTGTGTAATTGTAAGTTGATCTCATGGAAGACAAGACAAAACAACTATAAATTGTGCAGGGACATTTCTAATTATAACTGCGTACGTGAACTTAGTTTTGAGTACTTTAAACAGTGAAGTCTTAAAAAAGAATAGCGTAAACTACAAGTGACACCAGTGATTCCACAAGTAAGAACCACCTGTCCATACACACATTCTGATAAGCAGTGGATACATGAAGATGACACATACCAGAGAGATCTCAAGAGTAAGTTAAGGCCTTTGCATAGGAAGCTGTGCAAGCAAGCACCCTGAACAATGGACTCTGTGAAAGAACTAGCTCTGCTTATGTTAACTGAATAAAAGCCACAGATCAAACAATGGTAAGTCATTATACAAAAAAAACAAACCCCAAACCCTGCCAAACTGATGACATAAAATCTTAAGAGATGTAATGTTTTTCTTATGCTCTTTTCAAACAAGCGTGGAAATTGCTGGTCTTCAATGAAGGCAGAGATCTCCAAGAGAGCAAATTCATTCAACTTTCTTGCAGCTGTGACCTGAAGAAGTTATACTCTTAGGCAACCTGCTTAAGTAACTGGCTATAATCAGAATTCCAAAGACATTGGAGTAGTTACTTTGTGGAAGTCTGCTAGAATTGCTATTTCTTGTGTTGTTTACTACTTTAGTATTTTACTGCCTATTTACTACTGGTAACAGTAATATTCAACAGTTCAAGAAGGCTGAAGCAGGGAAAGAAAGAGGAATACCTATTCAGCTTTGAGATTTTTTATGGCCTTGATACAGCCTAACTTTTTTAATCAGTAGAACTGTTAAGTAACCTAAAGGTGAAGCTATTGTTACAACTGTTTCTTAGATTAGAGAAATGAAACCCTCTGGTTCTCATTACACATTACAAGTCCCATGTGTACACATGCTCGTAACATCTGATGCTAGCACAGACTTGGTCAAAACATTGATTTCGGGGTCCCTAAGTCTATCAGTTCTCTTCTTTCAAAGAGGCGAGTGGCCATCTCTGCAGTTTCAAGAGCCTGGAAAGAGCAAGACCCAGAGGAAGAATGCAACAGCACCCAAGTCTCTTCCTCCTAAGATGCAGGCAAGATAGCCTGTAGTCCCAATTGCTAAGAAAAAGGTGAGGATTTCCCCAACACGAAAAAAAGACAGAGAAATAGGAAGACAGTGGATATTGAAAGACTAGATCAGGAAGAAACAAAAAACCAAAACACCTGACCCATTAAAAAAAAAGAAGTGGAAAAAAACCCTTAAAATCAAAACACCCATGAGGGATAGAAATTAGAGAAAGCTAGATGATCTAATTTTCTCACCACTCCCAAATGCTCCTCAAGACGATAGAAATTTAAGTAGTAAACAGGAAAGTTACTAAAATCACAGATAAGGTAGTAAGAGATCATACTCATTATAATCTTAAATTTATTTTCTTCTAGAGAAGCAGCAATTTTTATATTGACAGAACTGAGAAAAACACGCATTTTCAAAAACACTTTTCTCTCTCCAAAGTCTAAAAATCAGCCACAAACAGACTAATGGAATTACTTACAATGCAACTCTAGTCTTAACATAATTGATGCGTTAAAGAAAAAGTCACCAAATGACACCAAATCATTATGCACTAGTGTTTAATTTGACAGATGAAAAGCTCGTGCAACTCCATTAGGCTACACCTTTAAAGTGCCTGAAATTACCAAATCAGCATTGAAGTACTTAAGGGGTCACTCAAAGGTTAAGTTCCTGACAGACCAACAAACCCAAACTTCCCAGGATTAGGGCATTCTATTTGCCTCAGTATTCCACATCCTTTTGGAAACGTTGAAGTTAAACAGTATTCTAGTTTCTAAATGCAACAAGCAAATTACCACTAGTTATTTATTATTTTAGACAGTAAGGTTGCAAAACAAGTTTTACATCTAAATGAGCAGCTTACCATGAGGAATTTCATCAGAATAAAGATTTTTGTACACATCCATAGCAAAATCCACCATGTTGGTATCACTAAGGAGATCCAGTTTTCCTTGGAGTAGTTCTTTTTCATTGTATATCTGAAACAGGAATTATTCATAGATTCATTTGAATAGTGTTAAAGAGTTTCAATTCATATTATGTAGTTACTTTTATGGCACAGTTTATGGACTTCTGTACAATTGAATTGTTTTGAATATCAAATCTCACAGCTCTATCATTAGGAGTACCTACTATAAAGCCCCTCTGCATTTTCAGTCTTGGCAAGATATCAAATACTTCCTGCTATCTATGAAAGCAGGTACTTCAAAAACTAATTAGAAGTCAAGTAACATTACTAGTCTCTTAACAGGAATAGTAACTCCTATTGCAAAATTAAATATATATTTTAAAAAATAATAAAACCTTCATCGTATTTTTTTTCAAAGTACATAATGCTTTCCACAAAATAAAATGCTGAACAGTGTGGACTAGTTAAATTATTTAAAGTGGATCTCAGAAGAGATGCACAACATTAAATTTATAACTTAACTGTAGTGCAGATTAATCTAAAGTATGTTGCTAGGTCTACTGCATAAGAACAAATTTAGAGTGGCTATGTAATTGGATGGTGTGCTTTTAAACTTTTCAAATTGTTTTTTAGAGTTCATACTCCATAATTCAGCAGTGAGTTGCAAACTCCCGTTAGGCGTTGAACATGTAGGCAAGAGCCAAATCCAGTATATTCCTCAAAAACACAAGAGCTGTATTACAACTCGCCACACCACGTTCGTGGACATCTCAGGTACAGAATCTGCAGAAGTTTAATTCAGCTCTCAACATTGTGTTGTTCAAAATTAACACTACAAAATTAACTGTTTAATTAACTTCAGCTGACTTAAAAATGCTAATGTAAAAATGTCCCCAAGATGCCATAAAGCAAAATCCACATGCTAGACACGAGAGCTGGTTAGGTCAAGTTGTCTCAATGCACACATGGTTCATCAGTTTATTTCTGAAGACTGAAATAAGACCTATTTTAAATTCAAAACTTATATAACTGTGCACATTTTTTGCTTCCCTTTTAAAACAGTTTAGACTGATAAGAGCTTAGTCTAAAGTATGTGAAACACTCGTCTGAGGTATCTCCAGCATTACTGGGTTCTTTGTAGCAATGTAACTTTAAAACATATATAAGAAGACCAACAAGGGTTAATTCCAGAAGAGACTATATTTGTTTCCAACATAAATTCGTGATAATATGGGTTTCAAATTAAAATTAATTAGTATCAGTGGCGTAACATCACAGACCGCCCTGATCTCCGGCTGCGGGACGGCCCGAGCACCAAGAGCCGCGGGGCCACCAAGGGTGTCCCACGCTGTGGGACTGCGAACTGCGGCTGCGAGGGAGAGCTTTGGCTCTTCCTTTCTCCCGAATATAGCTAAAGGAAAGACACCACACCAAATCCGAGGAAGGAGAAAGTAGAGGAATTCTGTGCTGCCTCGCAAGCGAGGGACCGAGGAGCTGCGCGGCGTGATGGAGGAGCGGCTCCCTCAGGCCTCCTCGGCTCTGCTCCCGTCCCTCCCTGGGCAGCCTCACACGCTTCGCCCCTCGACCTACGCGGCACAGGAGCCCCGAGCTCCTCCCTACGGAGGCTCCGAATCCCTCGCGGGCCGTGCCCGACCCGCGCAGCGCCCAGGCCCACGGGAGGAAGCACCGGCCGCGGCGCGCCCAGGCCCACGGGAAGCGCCAGCAGCTGGCAGCAGGGCCTGCCACTTCCCCGCTCACGCAGCCGGCTTCCCCCCACTTAGGAGAGACACGCACCTCCTTGACGGAGAGGAATTCCAGCAGCGGGAAGACCAAGTGCCGGTCCAAGAAGTGCGCGATCCTGGTGGTCAGGTCGTACTCCGCCATCTTGGCGCCGGGAGAGGGGAAAGGCAGAAGCGCGACGCGGCTCTTGTGGGCGCTGCGCCTGCGCGGCCCCGCCCCGCCCAGCGGCGGGGAGCCGGCGCCTGCGCACTGTGGGCTGTGGGAGAGGGGTGGGCGGGGATGGGCCCCGGCCAGGAGCCAGCGTGGGGAGGCAATGGCCGGGCCCTTCCCTTCCCTTCCCTTCCCCCGCCCCTGTGCCCGAGGCGGCTGTAGGGCCGGTCCGAGTGCGCGGTGTGGGGGCTGGGGCAGCGCCCTGCTCGCGCCTCGGGTGGGGTGAAGGCGCCGGTGGAGCGCGTGAGCAAGTGCTGGGCGACAGTTTGGGCAGTCCGGCTGCACAGAGCGGGAGTTCTGGAGGGGTGAACATCCTGAAAGCAGCTGTGAGCTGTGAGTCCAGCCCCCACGCTTTGTGCGTCGTGTGGGAGCTGGACTTGATCTGATCTGGTAGTGAGAATCTGAAATGGGGTCTCAGCTGTCCTTGGCACCAAGTGAAAAGTTTGTTAAGGGTTGGTCCATGTTGGCCAAGTTTCCGAGCTCTCTCCGTGGTGGGGCCGTGCCAGATGAGACGGAAAAAAGAGGCTGGGGAGCTGCTGGACAATGGCTTACCCAGGGAAATCCAAGCAAGTGCAGAAATGTATTACTGAGTTTAGCAACAGGAATGGAAGAATCAGTAGTTTTGATGATAACTTGCAGATTAATTGTAGCCATGGTGAAAGGAATAAGATAGATTTGTCTTTAGAAACAAACTGTGGGTCTGCTGATAGGTAAAGGTTGATACTGAAAGGTGAAAGAAGCAATGGGAAGAACCATAAATTCCATAGGAAAAGAAAAAGGAGGGGATATACACTTGAAGGAAATCTGTATTAGGTGATTCAGGGAGTCTGTACCTCTCAGGTACCTCAGCCAATGGGGAAATAGAGAGGGAAATGCAGATGGGAAACTAGGATAAAAAGGAGGCTGCATCTTCTAAAAATTTGAGAGACCCCTGGGGAATGTCCCATGGCCTCTCCCTTTATTGGCATAAAGTAACAGGACTCCTCTGTCTCCTTTTTGGACATAAACCTCTGGTGTTTGTGGATTAATTTTCCTGACAATGGTAAGGAAGCATTGGTACTGGCTGCCCAGGGAAGTGTTTGAGTCACCATCCCTGGAGGTATTTAGAAAACATGTGGATGGGGCACTTAGGGACATGGTTTAATGGTGAACTTGGTAGTGCTGGGTTAATGGTTGGACTAGATCTTAGAAGTCTTTTCCAACCTAAATGATTCTGTGATTCACCATGTTAACGAGCCAGAAAGATAAAAGGTTTCTTTTCCTGTTATACTTTGTAAGTTTTTCTAGTGATTTTTTGTCAGGACACACAGTTGAGTTTAGTAAGTCAAGCCTCATCTCTTCTCATAAAGCATGACTAAAACCTTTGTCATCAGGAAACTTTTCCTTTCACGAGCAGAGGCACAATAATTTGTTTAGTGATTCACGTAACTGCGGACTATGTCTATGGTAGCTACAATAGCCGTTCATGTGGAATAGCAAGTTACTATAGTTGTAGTACAGGTTAATTCTAGATTTGGATGCTTTGTTTTAAATGTAAACGGGAGGTGCGGAATAAGAAGGTCGTAAGATTTACTAAGCCATTATTCAGGCAGCCAGTGATGTTCTCCCCACCTTAACAGAAAGGTGTAAAGGCTATAGAATTAAGGATGTGACAGGCTGGCTTTTAGAGGTAAGATTTCATTGCATCTTAATGGTGCCCTGTAAGGGGAAAAAAGTATGCAGCATGAATTAAGTAATTCTTCACGTGACACTGAATTGTTAACACGTTCATAGAAGTCTGCGGTATATGTGATTTTGTATTAGTAATGCTCTTCTCAGAACATCATCTGTGAGAAAGAATACCTTTTTATCTGCAAGACAACCTTGTATTTTCCATAGCAGTTGTAGATACTGTTTGCTTTGATGCCTACATATCACTGATGACATGCATGATCTCTAATGGTGAAAACTATCCTCCTATATTATTTTTCCCAGAATAACTATGTGGGTTTCACCAAGGCCTGTTCAAACTTGCCACTGGTTTCTCCTCAAGACAGGTTACAGAGCTGCCTCTGGAAGGCAGGCTGTGGAGTTGCCAGTGGAAGACCCTCAGGACTACAAAATGCGAAAGCATCCGAGGCCCCATGCAGTGCTTGGTTCCAGCTGATGAGTGACTGCAAGAAACAGGTACAGTAATGAGTGAAAAGGTGTAAAGAACTAGCTGGAGAGAGCCTTTTAGACCGTTAAAACAATGCTGTGCCAAGGCAAAGTATCAGGAAAACTGTTTTAAATTCCCTAAGTGAAACATACTCTGTACTGAGGATTACCATTTTAAGAAGATGGTGTCTGACTGCTTTAGCTGTATCATCTAGTGAGATAGATATTCACCCTCTTGGTGAAAATTGTTCTAAAATACATTTAAGCTTTCATGGCAAAACAGTCTTAGCCAGTCTTAACTGAATAACAGGAAATTTGAGTTTATTTTGAACTCCTGCACAGACACCTGACTGAGGAATTATACAAGGCGTAGTACCTCTCGGCCAAATTTCATTTTTGACATAGAACAGGCTTGAAGCTGAAGTGCTTTAACCTAGTGAAGTACTTCCCTTCTGGAAATTCAGTCCACTGTACTTAAGATTCTTAGCACCAGTGTCCATAAGATTGCTAGTTTGGTTAATGAAATAAAAGCCATTTGGGTAGAATTATCTAGAAGGTTATCTTAGGAAAATCAACAGGAATGTATCTTGCTTGGGCTAAGTATTTTGATTTCATAATTCCTAAAGAGTGAGGAAATTTCATATAAAGGATTCTGTTTACATAATTGGTTGTCATTTATCTTACTGTTAACATGACAGTGGAATCCAACATTCTTTGAATTGTTAGAAGTAAATAATCACTAGGAAATCATAGTAAAGTATTTTTCTGTCTCACATTATCAAAGGGAAATTGAATCTATTAACTTCTTCCACATCCTTTGATATGATTCAAACCTTATGTAACTTGTTTTGGGCTTTTTTTTATTTTGGTATTTGTAATTCTGAAATTATATTTATGTCTTTTTTCTTTTGACTTAGTATCTGAAAACAAGTTTTAAATCCCGCATTCCATAAATATTTTTACACTGCTTAAAACAGAAATATTTCTTAAATCAAGACTGTATCATCTAGAGGAATTCAATGCTGTCAACTATTTCTGGACAGCATTCTAATTTACAATAAGGATATCTCATAATTCAGCTGAATCATCATAAAAACCATGATTATGTTGATGCACTGTTTAAACTATATGGAAAAATAAAAGAGGAAACACAGGAGTCCAAAATCCAAGTAGTGGAATGTGGTTCAGTGGAAAAGGACCTGGGGTGCTGGCTGACAGCAGCTGAACGTGAGCCAGAGTGTGCCCAGGTGGCCGAGAAGGCCAGTGACATCCTGGCCTGTATCAGCAATAGTGTGGCCAGCAGGACCAGGACAGGGATTGTCCTCCTGTTCTCAGCACTGGTGAGGCCACTCCTCAAATGCTGTGTCCAGTTCTGGGCCCCTCAATTCACAAAGGACATTGAGGTGCTGGAGCAGGTCCAGAGAAGGGCAGCCGGGATGGGGAAGGGTCTGGACTACAAGTGCTGTGAGAAGAGGCCGAGAGCGCTGGGGGAACCTTATCACTCTCACAACTCCCAGAAAGGAGGGTGTAGCCAGGTGGGGTTTGGGCTCTTCTCCCAGGTAACAAGGGACAGGACAAGAGGACACAGTCTTAAGCTGTGCCTAGGGAGGTTTAGGTTGAACATTAGGAAGAATTTCTTCACAGAAAGGGTGATTAGTCACTGGAATGGACTGCCCAGGGAGGTGGTGGAGTCACTGTCTCTGGAGGTGTTTAAGGAAAGACTGGATGTGACCCGTCTGGTTGACATGGTGGTGTTTAGTCATAGGTTGGACTCAATGATCTTGGAGGTCTTTTCAAAGCTAATTCATTCTGTGATTCTGTACCACATTACAACTTTATAATTATTTGATACACTTTTTATGGTTTAAGAATATTAAAGAACTTGTCTAATGTAATTATAATTACATTAGTGGAGTTACTCTGCATTTTCCTAATGGAACTAGGATAAGCAGGTTTTCCTCACCTGAAAATATGATCATATTAAAAAGCCAAAGGCAGAAATGCTTACCTGATGGTACTTTACCAGTGGGCTCTAGACTGTGTTAGGCTCTGTCCTCAGCTTTCAGTGTGGTGTTTTCTGTCTTTTTTGCACTACTTCTCTTATAAAAAAACCTAAACAATTTATGAAGTTATTGTGTTCCAAGGTTCACTGATGACTTAAATCCAGTGAAGTCAGGCAATCAGTTCTAAGATATTCTCCATCAAGGTTTCAACCAAACTTAGGTTTTTTAAAAACAGGTAAATAAAATACTTTCCCCTCCCCTCCATAAAGGTGATTGTGAAGAACAAGACAAAGCAAAGAGATAGTTATTTCATAGGGAAAAGGGGGTTTATGTTTATATTCCACTTGCAGGGAAAAATATTCCTTTTCTCATGGCTTATACTTCCAAGATACCTGTTGGAATAAAAGTTTCAAGAGGTGAATCTCCTACACGTGCAGATGTCTCTGCTGACTGATATCCTCTTAAAGGTTACATCAGGTGTCATAATATACTGGCACATGATAGGGTTAAAATGGTAGTTGTGAAGAAAACCATATAATATGGGCTTGCTCTTGGTCTATTACCTTGATTTTTTTAGAGACTATAGTAATATGAAAAGAATGGAGAGGGGAACCTTTTACATAGGAATAGTCCTTTCGTTTCCACCCTATGGTACAATTTTGATTATGTTCATCAAGGTAACAAGAAAAGATAGAAGAAAGTATAATTTTATTTGAAAATAACAAATGCATCTCAAGTATTACCAGCTTGTCCAATTCTGTGCTTTCAAGAGAAACTTTAAATGCTTGTTGTAAGGCAGAACTATGTCTGGGAATTATAGAATACTTCGGTGAGCTTAGCTGGATTGCTAAGGAATAAATGAATTTGGCTCTGTAAGTATGACATAGTGTACTTTAAATATACAAAACGAGGCAAAGGAAATTGTAAGTAAAGCATTTTATCCCACAGTATTGGAATCAGTGAGGAAGGGCATAATTTAATCTCAGATCTTTATTATTGGTGATGATGGATGAGCATGAAAGAAACCAGCTTTGCTTTCCAATCCCAAGTTGTTCACAGGAGAGAGATTTGAAGAAAAACCGTTGGAGTTCAAGTATACTTGAGCTGGAGAACAGAGAAAAAAAATGAGGCTTTTCAAAATAAGCATGTTCTAAAGTAATTTTTCAAAATAGCTTTATACATTAAGAGGTACAATAAGTCGTGCATTAAGTAACTGGAAATTGTTACTCTTTTGATTTATTTAAAAAAAGAAGAAAAGGGAGATAAAAAGGAGAAGGAAAAGTGAAATTTCCCAATGGCAAATATTTTTAAACGTTGTATCCCCAAGATATTTGGGAAAAATAATAGGCTATTATAAAAAGCTTCAACATAATGAATGTGCAGCAACTTGTACTGAATATTATTTTCACAGAATCAGCTGGATTGGAAGGGACCCTCAAGGGTCATCGAGTCCAGATCCCAGCCCTGCATAGCACCATCCTCAAGAGTCACACCATGTGCCTGAGAGCGTTGTCCAAATGCTGCTTGAACTCTGTCAGGCTTGGTGCTGTGACCACTTCCCTGGGGAGCTGTTCCAGTGCCCAACCGCCCCCTGGGTAAAGAACCTTTTTCTAATACCCAGCCTAAACCTCTCCTGACACAGCTTCAGGCCATTGCCTTGGGTCCTGATAAGTTTAAGTCTGAAAAGAGCTCTACGTGCCAATGAACAGCAAGCAGCTCTTACTGTATATTCTTTTTTTATCCTTGACTGTTGGATCAGTTTAGGTTCAATTATGAAATATTAAGCATTTATGGAATGATTGTACATGAAAATCTGAGTTGAAGGTGATACATATATCACTAGACTTTTTGAAACAATCATTTGAAAACCATCTGAAGTTGATATAAATCTGGTTATAGGCCTGAGTTTCATGACCTCTGTTTCTGTTAAATGGCCCTTTTTTTCGGACACATTTTCTGCCTTTGGATTTAAATATTTGCTTCCCTTTTCATTGTTCAGGAAATGGAGCTTGAAACTATCTTAGCTTAAGACATTTACCTCCAAGTTTCAATATTTTAAAATCTTTTTAAAACCTTTTTCATGCATAGAAAATTGAGAGGATTTTTTTTTTTTCATAAGGACTTTGGTAAAAGGGTTGTAAACTTTAGGCATTATGTAACAAGTGGGTCCATTTCTTGAAATGTAAGATTTTCTCTGAGTTTTTCCTGGCTAAGGGAGGGTAAAATAAATTTTTTGTTACATCCATGTGTGTGAAGTAGTACCTGCAGAAGTTTACCAATTTCTGTGGAATTAATTTTCATTGTGGTTTTGTCTTTTATTCTATTGTAAACTTTTAATTACTGCTTTATTTACTACTGCATTAGGTTTTTAAATTTTATTACCATGTTATTGGTCATCTTCCTTTCAGTAATTATGGCACTTTATGGATACTCTATTGCTCTAATAAGGGCTGCAAATGTGGAACATTCACAACTAAATTCGACTCCTAAGTACAGGATTCTAAGGTACCTGAGCAAAAGTAATACCCAAATTTAAACACTGTATGCCCTGCTTGCCCTCTAGGTGCATTGAGATCCAGTCAGCTCTGACCCAGAAGTCCACAGCTCTTAACATAAGCATGGCACAACCTTCCTAGAAGCCCTGCTAACTGGAACACAAATAGATAGATCAGTCCCACAGTAAATTAATGCTCAGGTAAGCTGCCTAAAGGGCTTACGGGGAGAAACAGGGAGGAACAGGGAAAGATGTATAATGCTTCATACGTGTTCCATCTTTTTTAGGTTCAAAATCCATAGCTCTGTAGTCAGGTGGTGGACCTGGCCAGAAACTTCACATGAGAAGACAGTTCAGAATCAGAACAAGGTGGAAGGGCACTGTATCTCTTCTACTTACTATTTTTCCATGTACAATTTTTTTTTAAAAATCCAGCCCACCATGCACCCTGGCTTAGGTTGCCAAAGAGATAATTTCATCTGCATAGGGTAGCATTCTCTTGCAGCAGGGCTGAATTTTAGAGAAAGAGAATCTTAGGGTTATTGTGTGGGCAAGTGGGCAGGGCAGATGTGATCCTGTGAGCATATGGTCTGGACATTCATTTCAGGTAACTTAGGAAGAGCTTACAATTAAAACCAGAGGCAGTCTTTATGTTTCCTGGCAGCTGGATATTTTCCTGCATTTACTGAAGGAATAATTCGTCATTTCTAAAGATTGTTGTTTCCTGTCAGCCTTCTCAGTTAATTGGAGTCTAGGCTGGCCCTGGTAGCATGGAGGATGGGGTGTCAGAGATTGCAGCCCCATGTCCATTCTCCTGCCCAATTCTGTTATAGGACAGGACTGGGGCTACCAAGCCACGTCCTGCCTGCCTGTAGTAGCTTCACAGAAGTGAGTAGCTTGGGAAGGGGTGGTGATGAATATTTGCAGGTAGTGCTAGGTGCCTTTGCTGTGGGAGCCTCTGGGATATATAAAACGGGTTACAGGGCAATCTGGAGATGTCAGATGAGCATGCTGTATAAATACAGGCGGAGTATTTCACCTGTGGGTACCTCGTACCTGTCTTCAGGAGGTCATGATATTGGTCACAGTCACCATGGCAAATACTAAAATAAGCTGTATTCACATTAGTCTAATAAATCCACAGCCTTGTGCATCAGTGTCAGACAGCATTTGTTCAGCTGCTGCGGGCTGCAGAATACTGCCTTGTAATGCTCGTGGGCAAGGCAGAGGAACCAACAGCCCATAGTGGATCTGGTTACTTGGATTAATTCAAGAACGAACAAGATTAATGGTTTCACTCTATTAGATTGTCTCTCATGGATTTGCTCACCCCCAGCATTATATTTAGTAGGTCTTGGTTTCCCTTCCCAGCGGGGAGGGCATGGCTGGTCCAGGAGTGCTGGAGCCAAGGTCGTGTTGGATCTTTGTGTGCCGCTGCTAGTGGCTACTGGCCTCAGGCATTACAGACCAAGGTCCCTGAGCACCCTCTGGCAGTTGTTTCCACACATACTCCCTGACCCCTGAGATCTTTCCTCCAGCTGGGATTTTCACTGCCTTCTTTCCAGGCCTCTTTTTTCTCTCCAAAGCCATGTTTTTTTTTTTTTTTTTTTTTTGGAAAACCTTCTTTGAGGCCCCTAGTCTCCCATTTTCTCAAGTAGTCTGTGTAGAAACACAATGCATGATCAGCCTCCTAATTGGGGGTTCTGTCTCTGTATTAATTGGAGGAGTTGGGATGTGCCACTGTTCAGTCACAATGTTACCAAAATTAATATCCAGACTGTACTGCTTGCCAGTGGAAAGTAGCAGTCTTCCCGAGGGTATAAAGTTCAGTTTCAGATATTCACACAGGTATAGACACATTCATCACCTGCCTGCTATTGCTTATTTTTTTTTTTTTCCTGCAAGAGTAATGCACCCAAGATGCCTGAAAATACAAAAAGAGACCCTGACTGTTCTTGGGCTTTGTCCATGGGAAGTGGACTGCGTCACCATGCTAACCGCAAGAAAAACATTCCAGTCTTACAGTGTTCCCTGTACTCATCTCAAATTAACTTCTCCAGGAGGGATAACATTTTGGGCGCATTTGTTGAGGAGGAAAATTGAAGCAGGGAGATGATAAAGACTTACTGAGAGCTAGCACAATAGCTTGGTGGCAGGACCAGGAAAAGAGGAAGAGATCTGACCTCACTCTGGTCTCTTGGAGTACTTAATTGTTGTAGGGGCCTCCAGTCGGTAATGAGTCTAAGACAGTGGAAAGCACAATTTCTCACGGGGGCGGGGGTTGTGGTGAAGATGTTCATTTCTCTCCTTTTGTTCGAGAGCTGTCTTTGAAGGCATTGTTCTTCCACAGCTGCAGTAGCCTACATTCATTGTGATAATTGTGGGACAATACATAGAATGGATGATTGATACATGAGATAAAGTTGTGTAAGAATATTACTAGACAATCATATGGAGATAATAAATTACACAAAGACAGCCCAAAGAAATAAGCTAAGGACAATTTTAGCGGGGTACAATGTGGGAGATAGCACAGTAGGTCCAAATAGGGATAAAAATGAGCAAGAGAAACAGCAACTAAAACATGTACTGGAGCAAGTCATATAACAGGACATGAGTTAAAGTATGAAAGATAGGTGAGTAGCTCATGGGCAGAAAAGGAAACAAATTCTCTGTGAAGAGCTCTGTACTCCCTGTGCACCCTGTCATCTTTTTCCCATATCAGAAGGAGGTGTAAGTGCACTTCTTTCTTTTGGTATGAAATCCAGGTATGCTGACAGTGTCTGGATATTTAGGAAGTTGGGACCGAGAGACACCTCAAAGCTTGCAGATTGGTCTGGATATACTCAAAGAGGCAAGAAGGTGCCATAGTAAAGAGATTGGTGCCTTACAAAATGTGAGGTGAACTCAGTGCTTTCGAAGCAGAACACATATGAGTGTTCCTACCTGAAGGGTGTAAGATGTAGAACGCAAAGAGCAAGCAAAGTTTGGTTTGGATTTTTTTTTTTAAATTTCTTTTTCGAGGCACCCTTTGTAAATTTGTTGCCAGCTCCATGTTAAGGCTTTTGAGAGACAAGCTTTCTTACCTTTTCCACCTCTTCTATTCTCACTATTTATCAATCATACTATATGGCCTTGACAGTTTGAACTCCCAGTGAATTTAGTTGTAAGAACACCTTGAAAATTTTTATAATGAAAGAGTAGATTAAAAAGGGAAGATGCAATTGTTACTACTAAAGGAGTATCTGAAGTAAAGATACTAACGTATTATTAACATCCCTCTACTGAGTCCACCACTTAGGTTTTTTAGCAGAAATGTAATAATCATGACTGCTTCAGGAAAAGGCAATGGAAGAAGAAATGATTTAGGCACTTCTGTCACCTGATGACCCTGTAGTTGAGGGCTTCTCTTCCCTCTGAGAACAATAGCTACTCCCTAGTGCTGGGGTTGCTTCTGTGAGCTTGCTCAGAATCCCCGTTCTGAATGCAGCCTCAGCCAGGAAGGTGAAGGGAAAGCTGACTTTCCTTTCTCGCTGTTGAACTTCTCATACAAATGTTGATCTCTACAATATATATTACTGCTTTCAGTCAACAGACTGTGATGTCTTAGGTCTCAGTAATTACTCCCTCCTTGCCTTACAAGACTGGTGTTTCTAAATGTCTGGTGTATCCTGTGGATGGGTCATCTGTGGCATGATATAATCTTAAGGAGTTTGATACAAACTTGTTGAAGGCAGTGGGATTTGTCTTTTGACTTCAGTGGTTTTTAAACGATCGGAAACAGATACAGGATTTGGTCCAGAGTGTAAGTGTAACAGCTAATACTGCCTGCAGCAGCACAGCTTTTTCACCACAATATTAAATCACCTTAAGACATCTAAAGAGGTCACATTTTTCTTCCCCTCCCAAAATACTGAAAACATTTCAATTGCCTATGCTAATCTTTTGCAATATTCTTATTTCTGAAATACAGCATGATGAGCTACATACAGGCACAGAATGATGTGAAACTCACGTGTTTTAAATTTTGAGGCAAGGTTCGTTCATGACGTCATGTGTTAAGTTTCATCCCCCAGGGAAGGTGTGTGTGTGTGTGGTTTTTGTTTTGCTTCTTTTGGTTGGTTATTTTTTTCAAGCTGAGTTATTAGGCCCTGAAAAATGGAAGTGCTGATATAATCTGAAACAGTATTTCCTGAAGGGCCCTGTTAGAGCAATATTCTGAAAGTCTAATAAGTCCCATTGTGAGAGTCATTTGTCATTTTATCCCTACAGGCAAATTTTTAAAGGTTAGCGAGGGCTATTTGTCAAAGTTAAATGCTGCTTTAAATTTTGTTTCCAAAAACCAGGGATTCTGTAAATATTCCTAGTTGTCCTCTTCAGATTATCTCAGTGAAAAAAGTTTGGAATAGGATAGGTGGGGAAGAAAGCGTCTAAAGCAATTTGTTTATACACTTACTTAATTCTGAAGAACAAATTTTCTGTATAAAAAGTTTTTACTGAGACTGCACAGTTTTGGTCTATGTGTAAAAACTCCCTGTGCCAATAGCCAATACTTGGAAAAACGCAGATATTTTAAATAGGATTGGTTTAAATAGGCATTAGTGGTTAAAGGTTAGTAATTTTGCTGTTCATTCTTCTCTAGATGTGAATGATACCTTGAAATTCCAAATTGTTGTCAGGATAGTTTCAAGTGTTTATACTTGTTGATGGAAATTGGGCTTCCAGTCTAGTGAATTCCCTGTACTTAACTCTGACAGGATTTAACAAAGTTTCAACATACAAAGTATTTACAATAGTAGGAAAAAGGCTGATACAAGAACGCTGCCTTTACAGTAGCAAAAATATTTCATGGTTATTGCTTTTTAACATGTTCTTTAAAGCATAATGGTATGAAAATGCTTACAAGTGAAAATTGTATTCCACTTAACTATGGCATTGGCATTTTACAGGGAGTTAGGTAAGAACCTTTCTCCTTTCAATTAGAGCAGTCTAGTGGGGGTTTTGTGTTTTTCATCAAGTTACTAGTTATTTTTTCTGACAGTGCAAAACTGGAGAGTTTAGATAGCTGAATGCATAGTAAACATGTTGTAGGCTTATAAGATCTGATTTAAAGTAGCCCTTGGAGAAGTGAGGGTCCTTCTGTGTAGCTTGGTAACCAGACACCCCAATTGATAAAACAAATACTGAAACAAAAAAGGGAGTACTTATTTTCCTGATTTTTTTAATCAGCAAACTCTTTCCTAAATATGGATCAAATCTTCTTATTTAATTTATTCAGCATAAATGAATTAAATTGAAACCTGATTAGCCCACAGTTGGGAGGGTCTCTCTGCAATGACTTGAAACACTTCCTAGGGATTAACCCCAAATCCCAATTCTTCTTCACTGCCTGTTCTAGTAGCATCATTTGTTCATGGTAAGATATTTTAGAGTCCTTCTTTTGGAGGTTACTGAAATACTTATGTGCCTTTAACTTTTCACCATATAAGCAGTTTTAAATGCTTAGAGGTTATGATTAGGCTCAATTAATCAGCAAGAATTTTCTGAGAATCAGTCTGTGATTCAATATTTATGAAGTTGAGTGTATGAATTGCACTGAAGTATTATTAAACTCTAAGCAGTAGAAGAATTGCCACGATTGTAAAGTAGTAATTCCATTAGCTTGCTGTCAAAGCTATGGCTGCGTCTTTTCTGCTAAAGACAAAAGCCCTTGTGAACGTGCTTGCTCATTATCCTGAAATAATAGGATAATACTATGCAGTTAAGTATGAGAAGTTTTATTCTTACATCAACAATATGTTAATGATAAGCATAACATTAGCCTGTTGACAGACTGATTTCTTCAGAACAATCATTATATGTCTAATGTTTTTAGAAATTTTACAAAGAAGTTGCATTTTTAAGGCCAGATCATAGCCAAAAGGTGGCAGTATTCTATTCAATATTCATTTGCAAAACAGTGTAAAAATGCATGTATTTATTGACACTTTGCTTCTAATACCAGATCAAACTGGATGACTGCGTCCTAAAAATAGTGTCAGTTTATGAAAAGGACTTATTTGGAATGAAAGTAGAAATTAAATTTCTTACTTATACCTTAAAGTTTGCAAAAAAGAATCTAGTACATAAATTTTAATTATTAGGTGTTTAGTGTTTCACATGATACCTACATTGTCACTGAAAGACGACTTTGGCGCCTGGGGGTTTTTATGGAGTGCTTAGGAGCATTAGAACTTTTTCTGTAAGTGTTGGCAGAGTTCACTCCTTTTACCTTCAAAAAGAAAGAAATTAATCTCCACATGCTTTTAATACGAGCCAAAACTGCTGCATTAAAACCAATTTGTTTTATACACCCTAGAGATTGGTAATATTTTTCATAAAGTAAGTATGGGCTTTTTTTGTGCTGAGACAACAATAACTTGAAGAATTGTTGAAATATTGCTTTTCCTGCTTGCCAAGTTGTTTAGCTGTACATCAATGGTGTGTGTCAGAATAGATTGAGATTAAAATTTGACTGTTAGTGGGAGAGAATGCTTGCAAGTGCAAATATGTTCAAGCAAATATTTCCATGTAAATTTTGATCCATAGTTACATCAGATGTAAATATGAATTTACTGTAGTTACAGAATAAGTTTAATTCCAATAAAGTAAATAGATGTTCTATTTTAATGTATGAAATACTTTTTAAAATCACTCCTTGTCACAGTCTTTTAGAAATAGTTAAGAATCAAGGACCTATTCTCCAAATATTGGCCAGTCCAGTTTCCTGTTAATATTTTTCATCCTTTTTTTCAGTGTTGAAAAGTTTTGATAAATGTTACACGTGAAATGGAAGAAAACTTGATTCAGTGCACAGGACATGGGAAATCCAATTGAAATGGTACTGCTTTTTAATGTGCTTCCATATTCACCTCCAGCAGAGTATAATTCAAACCTATCAGTCTTTTTTAATGTCAAGCAAAACACGGTACAGTTCCCAAGGGAACTGGAATTAGTAAGCCTTTTGATACATCATTGACTTCTCTGTTTTGCCACTTAATTTTCTCCAATAGCCCACTCACTGAATCTCTGAAGGCAGTTTCTCTTTCCAGAAAAAAAAGGATGAGACAAATTTTTGTTCAAGAATCATTTTGGTATTCTCACATGGACAGGGAGGTGATATGGAATTTAATTCTTTATATAATCAAATAAGGCAGAGCATTGTATCAGTAGCACAAACTCTGGAAACATCATGAAGGTAAGAATGAAGGTGTTGGACATAGTTGGATACCACAGATATAACTAAGAGACTGCTCAGAAGACCAAAATGGATGATGCTATTTTTGTACCAAAAAGTCCATCAGTTTTAAACAGAAAGTCCTAAGGAAGAGCTAGTGTGCAAATGCTGACTTTGCTAATAATCTGTTTCCTGCTGGGCTCCCGTGTTTGTGATCCATCTGCTTCTAGAGTTTATTTCCAAAGAGTATTTTAGAAAAGCTTACTTGTATAGAAAGGCCTGGAAATTTCCTGAAATTAATCTGGGAACAAATCCAGATAGTGAAAAATCTGGGATATATTCTTGTATATGGATATTGAAAAGAACCATTGCTTATGGCAGTGTGTTCCCAAGATACTGAATCTATATCCCTAGAGGGGTGGAGGGAAATCTTGTCAGTGATGCGTCACAGTTTAAGCAAATTTGGTCAGGAAGCACAGCACAACTACAGCAATACTATTCTTTTTACATTACACTTCAAATGGTGTGAGCACGTCTCCCTCTAAAAGCAATGGCATATGCTTTCAGTAAAGTTTAATTGTTCTAGCAGTCCTCATGTAGGTTAAATACATAAATACATTTATGCATGTGTAGTTACATAAGAGAGCAAATGACGCTCACTGTTTTCTTTCTGTAATTAAACTAGAGGGGGGTTATGCATTAAGGTATCAGTCTTAACAGCAAACTTCTTTGTGATCATATGTAAATAGAGCTCTAGGTTTATGTTTTGTCTGCTAAGAGAAGGATGAGCTCCCTGAACCAAACAGAACAAGTAGGGGAAGGATTTGGAATGTTTTTGTGTTCATGCACGGGAAGAGGTTTTGCATCTGCTGAATGCAGGTGTGCTCTATACCATATATTTGCTGCTGTGGGTGACCAGTGCCTATGCACTTGTTCCTGGGGGCTGCTTGTTCTGCTCTCTAGAGAGGCTGTGGTTTCCTGTTGAACTTCTGCCTTTGTCAACACCCTGTTCTGTCTTGATGCCAAATGCAGCAGTAGGTTGAATGGGAGAGACTGTGCACATGGGTGGCCGTTCCTGAAGTGCGTGTGTTGCATCATGTATTGCTCATCGTGTAAGGGTTATCCCTAAGACTTGCTGATATTTGAGTAAAAATATAACTGACTTGCAAATTTTTGTCCTCTGTGTTTCTCCAAGAAAAACTTGTGATGTGCAATAAATTAGCAGTTATTACAAAACTGTGTTGGTGTTTCTGTACTAGACCTTTTAGGAGCTAGATTCTCAGCAATGTTTCCAAGCTTCGGTTCTGATCAAACAGACTTGTTTTA
Source organism: Mohoua ochrocephala (assembly GCA_013398855.1). Classification (NCBI taxonomy): domain Eukaryota; kingdom Metazoa; phylum Chordata; class Aves; order Passeriformes; family Acanthizidae; genus Mohoua; species Mohoua ochrocephala. Next base: position 107,418 of record VZTA01028936.1, read on the forward strand.
CTTTAATAGATAAACATTTAATTGGTGGGCAAAACTTGCCAAAATCTAGTTTATCACAGTTGTATGCCTCTACTCAGGATTGCTTTTGGGGAATGAAGGCAGGGCAGGACATAGGTTCTAGGAAATTTTGTGCCTCTTAAGAGTTTTGATAGTATTTAACTTGGGCAATAAAATGCAAATCAGTCTACAAGGGAAATATAATCCATGTGAAACAGTGCCCAGCTCTCTTGGAAGTTATAGGGAAACTTCTCAGGGACTGACATGGAGTTGGATACGCTGCACCTCCTCTGAAGATACTGTTAACTGTATGTCATTGCTAATGAACATACAGACTGTGACACTGATCCGGTGCTGTTTGTGTGCTCTGAAGTTGCTGTGAAATAGTAAAAACTGCAGTTTTTTCCTGATGTTTTACTCAGGTCACACATTTTGGAGAAATACATTTGGTGAATGTCATCATGCACTTAATATATATTTATCTCTAGAGGATTTGGGGGCTTTGTTCTAAGGGCTGCTTTTAATTATGATGTATGCTTTATTACAGTATTTTAAATTTCCATTTTTCTACTTAAAATTTCGAATGTTTTCAGGACATTTTTCTATTTTTGGAGAAATTTCCAGTTTTCCAATTTCAGTTGCACTGTACAAGGGATACACATCTTGTTTAATGCATCACATTTTTCCTTCAGGTGTGTATAGGAGAGACTTGGAAGAGGATTATTCCTTGCTGGAGCTTTAAACTGGCAGCCCATTGTGGAACCTTTTGAGGTGGGCTTCACTGGCTTTACGGAATTTAAAATAGTGGAAATTGTGAGATACTGAGATAGGAGGATTGTTAAAACTTAGAGCTACCTCCTTTTGCCTCCTATGAGCATGATCTGGTAAAACCTTAGTTAAACTGTCCAGATGGACAGTTAGTTGTTCTTGCATGCAACAGCCATTGTGTCACATGTAGTAATTTCTGAGATCACATGCCAGTCGGTTTTTAACCTGGCTCACTGAAGAAGTAAGATTTCTGCTGTCATCCCTTTGTAACCTGCAGGTCAAATCAGTTTAAAAGTAGGGTAGAGATACTAGAAGGGAAAATCTTCTGCAGTAATTCCAGGGACTGAAGACGACCTCTGAATTTATTTGTTCATCTGCCAGAGAATGAGAGTCTTGATTTTCAGCAGGATTTCCTGGCAGTCAAGTAGAGCTACACTTACATCAGATCATCAGGCATGTAACTAGTGGCAAAAATGTAGAGCAATATGTCTCTTGTCCAACAAAAAACAAAGACAAGTAGATAGGGAGGACTTGAAGATATGATTGCCAATATCTTCAAGGGGCAGGAGGGGCTGTTGGTGTTCAACTCTGAGATACAAAGACAAAATCAGCTTTTTCTTTTCAAGAAATATTTGATTGCAGCTAATCAAGTGCAACAAACCTTAAACACTTATTAATATTTGCTATCTAATGTACCTACAGTTGAAAATGTACCCCTCTACTCAGCCCTAGTGAGGCTGCATCTGGAGTATTGTGTCCAGTTCTGGGCTCTTCATTACAGATGAGAAATGGAGCTCCTGGAGCTGGTCCAGCTGAGGGCTACAAAGGTGATTAAGAGTCTGGATCTCTTACAAGCACAGGCTTAGGTACAGGGGCCTATTCAGCCTTGAGAAGAGGTGACTGAGAGGGGACATCATAAATGTCTACAAGTATCTGAAGGGAGGGTGTTCGAGGATGGATCCAGGCTCTTCTCAGTGGAGCCAAGCAATACGACAAGAGGCAATGGGCGGAAGCTGATGTACAGGAAGTTCCACCTGAAGGTGATGAAGAACTTCTTTACTGTGCAGGTGACCACACACTGAAACACATTGCCCTCTCTCCAACAGAGAGGTTGTGGAGTCTCCCTCAAGAACCATCTGGACATAATCCTATGCAATTTGCTCTTAGATGACCCACTGGATTCCCTTCTAACCTTACCCATTCTGTGAATATGTAGCCACACAAGGTAAAGAAATTTAACATCCAAGAACATAGCACTGTTGGACAATTACTGTCAGTTTTGTGGACTTCTGTGCGGAGTCTCAGTCATCCTTAATTTATCTGAAATTATTAAAAAATCTAAATAATAGAACTTTAAAATGTTGAAAATCCTCAGGGAAAAATACATCCTCTAAAAAGACAAGGCACATCCATATGTTTGATGAAGCTTAAAATACTTTACTTGATCTTTCTGGCAACCAGCCTATAATCAGTCTGCAACAAGACCTTTCTATGGATCAGACTTTAGGAACTGCTGAACTCATGAGAAATATGAAAGTAGAAGTGAACGTGTTCATACTTCTTTTCCCACAGTGGTGAAGTAATGACCTAATACATGACTGAGGGGAAAGGTATGGGCAGCGCTGCTTGAAATCATGACCCCAAGGGCCTTGCTCTTTTGGGTTTAGGTCAAGACTATAGCAAAGATGGTGTTTTCTATTCCCTTAAAAGGATGACTGTGTTGCTAACTCAGGCCCTTGGAGGCATGATTAGTTACTCAGAGGAAAATGCTTGTCCTCTGATTGACAAAATTTGTGTAGAAATCACAGCTGTTACTAGAAATAAAATGAAAATGCACTCAATAGCTGTAAACTCTGAGCTTGGACAAAAACTGTCTGGCTTTAGCTATTGCTGTTCTGGAAGTTAAAATTTCTTTTCATCTATGTGTTGCTCTGTCCTGCCTAAAGATAAAAGGGTATAGACTTTGAAACATTGGACTGTTTATGTAGGTACAATATTTGATGAAATCCCTTAATGAAAATGTTTGAGCTAATTGGCATAAATGTTGACGTAAATGGAACCAATATCTGTTTTTCATAGAAGAGCCAATAGACTGGCTGCCTGCTTGAGAACAGAAATTCAGGTGAAACCTCCCAGAGCAGAACATTTTGCAGATAGTGGGGTTCCAGGGTTTACAGAACACCTTAGCTGGCAAACTATAAAACACCAATAGGATGTCTTACAAGGTGTCCTCATGTTTGCATATGTGTTGCTAGCTATTCTGTCCCTTCATAAAGCACTGTACTTCTAAGGCTTGCAAACAGAACTGTAATTAAATACTGTTTGGGCAACTCCTAAAACTGCAGGCTTGGAAGTAAGGGATGATTCAACAGGCTTCCTTGTAAACAAGTCACCTCAGTTCACTAAAATAAAATTCACTTTTCCAGGTTTTAGTCATCAAAGTAGCTTGGAATACAATTCAGTGTATTTGTATTTTGGTTTCACTGCTCATAGCTCATATATCATCCTATTTACATTAGTTATGCTGAAATTAAAAGATAGTTGTAGGATCTGGATCAAGATATTATCTGCCTCATTAATTGTAATGGAACTAGTCACTGAACTAGTGTGAACAAGACAGATAAATGCACATTTAAATCCATGGGCTCGAGTGTAATAGTTTTCATTGACAAAGAAAATTATACAAAGGAAAGTCCTGTTTCTGCAGATCTTTGTATCTGTTGCAAACAAGGAATAGCTAACTTCAGGATATGTTAATTAAGGATTAAAATGACCCTGATGTATTTCAAGTCATGTAAAAAGAGGAATTGTCTTGTAAGGTGAGAGAAGGGAGTGCAAAAGGAAATTAATGCAGGAATTTTTTTTTTTTGCCCTGATCATGCTAGGAGTGTAATTCTGTGACCATACTTTTTTCATCATTTGTTTGATTGATCAAGTTTTCCTTTAATGTTCCTTAGATTCTGTTTTGCCACTGAAAGCAAACATTAAATAGAAATGCAGTGTGACAAATACAGTTTGATTATAACAATCCAAACTGTTGATTTAGAAATTCATTATTCTTGTAGAACAATAGAAATATTGTGCGTAGGAGGTACTTGCCAGTATTGCAGAAAGCCTTTTGCAGCTCAGAGGCAATGCAGTAGAGCTAGACTGTATGAGCATCAGGGAGATGAGCATCTTGTCTCCTAGAGAATTCCAGCTGTTTAGCATAAAGCTTAGAGCAGGTATCTTACAGAACCAACCTGAAGCGTAAGAGTAGAAAGAAGCATCTTGCAGATTGATTTTTCCTCTAGTTTTGAAAGCCCTTTTGAAAGCCCCTCTTTTCAGGCCGGTATATACCCTGGAACAGGCTAATCTTTTCCACAGCCAAATTCAAACCTGGCCTCTCCTCAGTGGTTGTAGGAAGGTGACTTTGAACATAGGGCAAATTGCAAAATATCTCTTATGTGCTTTAAGTACAATGTAGGTACAATTTACCTGAGGAAATATGGAAGAGCAGTCAGATCAGTTTTCATCTTGCCCATTCCTTCTGTGTTTTAAGTGTTCTAATCACCTTGGCCATTAATAAGGTTGTTGGCACCATCATCTTGGTGGGTTTTAGCAACGAGAGAACACCAAATGACTGAATTTCAATGAAACCTTGGGACCTAAGCTTGGGAAGTAGTGGCCATCTCTGAAACCCTGTTTAATGTGTCACAGCTTTCTGAGTTTGACACCATAAGCCTAACTTTTCTCAAAAAAGAGAGATTTTTAGACATGCCTTTTCGATAATACCATTGAGCAAGGAGGAGAAAAATTTCACTGCAGGTGTTCACTACAGCAACTTTCGCTGTAGCTTTGGTAATTTTTTCAGTAGGACAAAAAGTCAAGTCACTGATCAGATGCCCCCATTGACTAATCTGCCAGATCTTTCTGCGTGCCAATCAGAATTTTGCCTTTAAACTGGAGGAAGTAGTTCTTAGGAGTGTAGTTTTAGAATTATTCATGTCACAGAATGGTAACTGTCAATAATTAGTAGGTTGAGTAATTTAATTCACTGATGTGCAGAGAATGCATATAAAAATTGTTTTAACCATAACTGGGTAACTAAAGACATGCAAGATATGTGGCTGAAATGGCAGCTTTTAATACTGTTTGCAAGTAAAATTGTCTCATTTTCCTCTTTGTTTTCATCTAGATTTCATTTTACATTGTATTGTTCAAAGGAGGCATCAATAATCATTCCAGTTTTTCTGCTATCATCCACGTGTCCCCTGTGGCTTGATACTGCAGATCCCGATTATTTTGAATGTTCTTCATATCAGTACATCCATGCAGGACTGTAACTGGAAAGAGAAAAATCTGTGATGCTGTTGTGAGTTGCTCCTAAGTGAAGAGTTGCAAAACCAAGCAGTTCTCTGGGGTCTTAGACTGCAAGTCCGATAATACAGTCTGCCAAATGTGCATAGCGGAATTTGAAACTTTGGTGAATTTTCATCATCTGCACTGAAAAAAGAAATCTTTTTAGTGGCCTTGTAGGCAGTATGGATGGGAAGATTCATTTCAATATACTGTAACCAAGTCTCCGTATTCCCTAAACTTTTCTTTACATGGCTAGTTAAACATTGTTGTCAGAAGTCTGGCATGGTTCATGAGCAGGATTCCTTCTGTCGTCCATTCATCAGTTGATAGCTCTTATGAGGGGCTGCCAGGAGAGAAGGAAATCACTTGCTGTCTGTACAAAAGCACGTTGGCCCTGGCGCCTGGCCCATGCAGGCAGACATGGGAGAAGTGCGCCTGTTCAGGGGGCTCGGGTGGAGCCTTTCTGTTGTCTTCTCAGTGACAGTTTCTGTGTTGTCACACAGCTCTCTGTCAAGCTTTAAAATCAAACCAGCTTTTTGGCATTCAGAGCTTGCTCAACCCAGAAAGATGTGGCTCCAATAACTTGTGAAGCCTCTTTTAAACTGCTGGTGAAACCTTGACCATGTTCCCATCAATGGGAAGGTTTGAAGGCTGGAGGTTACCACTGACTTGACCAGGATTAGACTTTTGCCTTGTAGACCTGTGCTTGGCTCATAATTAAGTTTCCAATTCTTTTTAAGATGCTAAAAATGTGTGGTTACCATTGACTTTCTGTAGGACCTCAATAGGATGTTCACAATTCAAAAGACAAATTCTTTACCTGCTAACTTCTGATAAGAATTTAAGAGCAATTTTAGACTTTCAAATTTGACCTTTTAGCTACTCCATTTATTTAAGGAACGCAATAGTACCTGTCCTACCTGCAGCTACTACTAAGGTGAGCACATAGAAACCCCACATCCTTGCACTGCAATATAGCAATTTACTCCAAGTGCAGATGTTCTCACTTGCTTACCAGTGAGCTGTCAGCTGGGATTTCCTTTATTTTTTCCTTTATTTTGCTTTCTCTTTTTGCTCTTGCTGTTAATTAAAAAGCTCAATATAAAAATAAAACGGCGAAAATCAGAACTGATGTGTGAATATGACATTCAAGAGCTTTTTTTTTTTGCCTCTCTTTTCAAAGAGAGGTAATATTTGCTGAATGTGAGCAGTATGTATGGCTCTGTGGGTGTGCATACCAGTGCATGTTTCTGAGTCTTTTTGCAATAAACTACATGATCATACTTTAGCTTTTTTGATCCCAGAATCTTAACACCACCTTCCAGCCAGTGACCCTGTAATGAATGTTGCAGTTACATTACCAAATCTCATCACCATATGTCCGTGAGTGCTGTGGGGCTCAGATCAGTTGAAGACTGCTGTAGTTAGGTCTGTGAAGTAAAATAAAACTCCTATTCTTAGGTGAGGTATTTCTGCAAAGACGATGTTTAACAATATGGATGCCAAGGAGAAACTAATTTGAACTGGTTTTTTCATAAGGAAAGTAGTTTGTTAAATGCTGACAGAGAGACTAAGTAAACTGCCTGAGGTTTATTTTGTAAATGTACATACAACGAACACAGGAAGATAGCTGTACAAGTAACGAGATTGTTACTAACTGCCAGGGTGCATTTTTTTCAATAAAGCTATCCATGTGCTTTGAGGAGATAGTTAAGATTGTTTTTCCTCAGAGTGATTAATGACAAAGGGCATAGAACCAGACACCCAGGCTGACTTTGAGGATGAGTAATTCAGACACAAATACCAAGTAAATCCAATTATTTTCATTGTACTTCTCTGAAATGATGGTTTAGTATATAGCCCAACTGTGACAGATTTTTGGTCTAGCATCTATAGTGTCATTTTTAATGCCTTATGGGTTTCCTTTCTGATACAGTGATCTTTTTTCATATCTTAAGAAGACTTAGTGAAGGAGATTTAAATTTAAAAACAGTTTCATACCTTTATAAATTTCTGTGTTACATATGCATATATATTTGCTCACCTGAAGAGAGATATGACAAAGACCAATTTTTGTATATAGTTTAGCAATTCTACTGCAAATACTTAATTATTCATTTTAAAAAATGCTTTTACTAGAGGGTAATTTATTATATATTCACAGAAGTTTTGACAAATAAAGTTTGAAAGGTTTCAGAGGATGACATTTCCACCATCATCTTAGGAAGACTCTTGATAATCAAAGAGGAACATTGGTATGAACTTTTTCCTTGATTTACAGCCTACTTTCAATGTGCCCCTTTTATTTTAAACTCTATAAGGAAAGAAATTACTTGATTCTAGTGCTCTTTTGTTCCTCCATCCATTCATGTGCTCGTCTAACAGTCCTCTAATAATTTCTGAACTGGCAGCCAATTTTAACCAAATTTGACTGAGGATTAGAGGTCCCAAAACTATTAAGGTCTTACACACTTCATGAAAATTGATACTAAAGGAGAGAGACTCAAGTCAGTGCCCCACTGAGCAAAGCTCACTCACAGCTTGCCACAGGGAATCTGCTTAACTGATTGCAAGTTCATGCTGGTAAAGTTAAGCAAATGTGCATATACTGGCTACCTCAAGCCTTAATTTTGTAGTGAACAATAGTATTGGGTTTTAAAGATTTTGGAACAAAAGTTTTTCTTGTGTGTTTTGCAGTCGTCCCTCCCTTGACTTTTCATCTTGGCAACTGAATTTTTGCTTCTTCAGCAAGAAGCTGCAAACAGGTTTTTAAAACTGCACTCGAATCAATGTCTACTGAATTTCAGACGCTTTCAAAGTAGCAGCCTGTATGTCAAGCTCACAGTTCACGTGTTACTAGCAGCTCGTATTCTGTGGGTCGTTACGAGGAATACTGAGAAGTTATGGCTTGGTTCACTTCCATTTTAGATTGATCATTAAAACTTTTTTTGGATGACTGATATGATTTGTTTCAGAGAGATTAATGAAATCCCTTCTGGTAATGTGATAGAGTAATTAAGGTTTGTTACTAGGATAGAATGTGTTAAATATTTTCAACATAGTTTAATTTCCTTTCTTGCCAAAACCACTCTTATTTTCACAGCATCTGCCACTTTTGATCTGTAAAAGTGCATGGCAATGTAGCTTGGAGTATATCCTTACTCAGGCTGAAGTTCCACTCATTTAGGATTAAAATTTTATTGTTAATCATAATGGTTTTAATCTAGATTAGTCCTCAGTGGGAATACAGACATAAATATTTGAATAAATGTCTTTACTAAACCATTTATTCAGTTGAAGCCGAAATGTCTAACAGGTCACCCGAAAGGCACCAGTTGAACATGATGGGCGCAAGCTTCTATGTACCATGGGAATGCAGTATTTCTCACCCTGTGTTCACAGGCTTCCAGGCTGGTAGGTACCCTGGTACCACAGGTGAAAGTTTATAGTCACCTGGCACCGGAATCACTGTCCTGCCATCTTGCTTGGCTTGCTAGGCTTTGACCGATCACCTCTCGATAGGAGACCTATATAGGAGTTCCTCTTTATAGACTGCCACGTCAAGGGGCTGCAGAAATAGTCCATGGACAATCATCTCTCTTGCTTCTCTGGGAAGCTGTGCTACCGTTTCTGGAAGTGACTGTGCTGTCTGTTCTTTGCACTGGTACACTTGGTGATATAACCACCAAAGACATCCCAGATCCAAGAAGGGCAGAGTCTATCAAGTTCTCCTGAGTTAACTTCTCAGGTGTCCGGGAGTTTCCTGTCAAAAAGCTAAAATTCACCCAGTACATTCATGCTGTTAAATGTGTCTGCTGAAGACTGTGATGACTGGCCCATAGACCATCTGGTGCAGGATGGTAACATCCATGTTTTACAGGGCTACTGTCCTCTGAAACAGACTGGTCACGTCCATAGCGTATGAGTTTTCTGAGCTTCACAGGGTGGCCTTACAAGCTGCTATTTTTTACGTGTTTTTCCAATCAAATTGTAACATGTGGGTTGTGTCTCAGTCTTCTAGAGTGGAGATTTCATTTTATGAATATTAAGGTATGTGCTGTAGGCTCTGAGGTATGACAGAAAGGCATGTGGGTTTATTTGCAATAGTGTTGGAGGACTACACTGAGCAGGACCCACAGAGTGCAGGCTGATCCATGCTGTCTTTTGGGAAGAGCTGCTAGTGAGCTATCCACAGGGCTGCCCTCGTGCTTTGATGTGAACCTAGCTAGCTAATTTCCTTCAAAGGAAAACTGGAGAGCAAGGTAGCCAGGTGACCTCTACCTGGGAGATTGTCAAGGAGCTAAGCACAATGTGGACATGTACACTGAGGTCCTGGTGTGATGTAGTTCATCTGCTGAAAGATATGATGTCATATTGGGGTATTGCAGGATACAAACCAGAATACCCAGCTCCTACAGCAGTTTTCTGGAGTTGTTAGTGCTTCCAATGTAAATCAATGGGCTTCACCAGGTCTGGAAATTATGACGTTTGCTGTTTTCATGGCCTTGATCATGAGCCCACCCACAAGGAAAATAAGGCTTAGGGCAGCACAAGAAACTTAAAGAACATTTTCCTTAGCTTGATATAACTTTTTAATAATATTACTTTGCTTTATAATCATCACTTTAGGTCATTTTCACACTTTTTTTCCAATTTTGTTATTTGTAATACTGTACTGAACTGCCTTAACTATTGATTTAAAACAAAACTCAGTTCATGTTTCTCGCCATTGTTGAATGAAACTATTGTTTTGGATGGTAAAAATAGGATTCATTTGGTATTTGGATGCTTCTGGATACTAAAACATTTTTTGGTCATATCCACGCACAGGACTGATGACTAAGCATCATACCAGGGTCTGAGTCATAAAGGGCTATAAGTAGTGTCTGAATTCATATGCACTTCCTTGGAAGCATTTCCAAAATTATGTCGTCAAGCTTTCTCAGCTGTATGTGCATTAATCTGTCCTTGCCATGGGAGTAGTGAGAACTGGGTGCTTTTTCTAGGGCTTGTTCTTTTACTTTGAGAAGAATAGAGAAGACATAGTTTATGAGCTTAAGTTATCTTTCCTCTCCTTGACAGTGTGTGCCAATGTTGATATTTCAGTGCAAATAAGGAGTGCACTTGGAAACAACAGTCCCAATTGTCCCTACTGACTGTGCTTTGCTTCTCGTTGTGGGATGGTTTTGGCGCATCTGTGCCAGATGCCTTTGGATGAAACTAAATTGGAATATAGACTCCCAGAGCACATCTAATGGACTCCAGCCACAATAAGGCATTTATTCTATGGGGCCAATCTAGAGTTAGTCTAGAAGTCTCAAAAACAACCCCCAAGATAAAAGAAAGAAAAAAATCCTTAAATGTGAGTGCTGTGGATTTCAAGTCTTCCACACTGAGTGTTCTGCTCTACCAACGCTGTTCTCTTGGTCTTCTGTGGATGTGGAAACCGTGGCACACGATGCAGATGTTACATGCTTTTGAAGAAGAGAATGTCTTGGAGTTACGAGAACAGCTTCCTAATTCTTAGATACAGGGCAAGAATGTATGGGCACTATATTATCTTGTGTTTAGTATCTGGTTAACCACTACAGCACTGAACCTTGTCTAGACACATACTTGCATGTTGCCCTTCACAACTAATTAAAATCCTCCTAATTAAAAGCCTCTTTGTGTAGGAGGAGGATGGGAAAAGCAGAGCGGTTTTCAGATGTATATTAGTTTGTTTTTACGTTGATTTTACCTTTGTTTCAGAGGAGTTATTCTAGAGTTGCACTGTTTTAAACAATGGAAAAATTAAGGGCCGTGACTTGCTGTCCCTATTTTATTTATGTGGCCAAAAATACCTTGGAGGTTATTCAAATAAATGCACTCCATTCCATTTACTTGACTGTCTGATGGCTTAATCATGCAAATAAATGTGAGGATGATATTTATTTGACTGTCCGTCATGTGGTTTCTTTGACTGTACGGTAAAGCATACTTTCTTTTTCCCCAAAGAAAAAATTAAATTAAATGCATAAAAACCCACCCCATGTTGTAATGCAACAATTCAGATTTTAAACACACATAAGTCAGGACACTCAGAGTTATGACTCCCTAGAGCTTGTAGCTCAGCCATGTTGTACATGTGGTGTAGATTAAAACAGTGATTTCCTCTCATTTCTGTACTCCTTTCTCTTCTGGGTCTTTTCCTCTTTTAGTTCTTTTATGGTGTCTGTGCTGGAGCTCCTCCGTGGGATGGGTGATCCAGCAAAGGCCTTGGATGACAGGCGTGGGAGCAAGTCCCATGCATGCGAGACGGGTACTGCTCTCAGCAGTAGAGGAGCGCAGCAAGGAAGAGGGAGCCCAAGGACCACCTCTGGGGAGGCCAGTACCTCCCTTCGTGGGGATGGTCCTGCCGCTACTTCATACTCATCTCACACTCGCTATTCTGTGCTGTCCATATTGCAGCATTTTCCAAATATTTTCCTCTTCTCCCAGGCAACTAGCAACAAGACAAGAGGAAATGGCCTCAAGCAGTGCCAGGGGAGATTCAGGTTGGACAGCAGGAAGAATTTTTTCACAGAAAAGATTGTCAAGCATTGGAACGGGCTGCACAAGGACGTGGTGGAGTCACCATCCCTGGAGGTGTTCAAGAAACAGCTGGTTGTGGCACCGAGTGCTATGGTCTAGTTGGCAAAGTGGTGACTGGTCAAAGGTTGGAATCACAGAATCGCAGAACGTGCCGAGTTGAAAGGAACCCCCAAGGATCATTGAGTCCAGCTCCCTGCATAGCACCATCCCCAAGAGTCACACCTTGTGCCCAAGAGCATTGTCCAAACACTTCTGGAACTCTGTCAGGCTTGGTGCTGTGACCACTTCCCTGGGGAGCTGTTCCAGTGCCCAGCCACCCTCTGGGTGAAGAACCTTTCCCTAATATCCAGCCTAAACCTCTCCTGACACAACTTCAGACCATTCCCTTGGGTCCTGTCCTGGATCACCACAGAGAAGAGATCAGTGTCTGCCCCCTTCTCCTCACAAGGAAGTTGTGACTGCAATGAGGTATCACCTCTTCTCCAAGCTGAACAGACCAAGTGACCTTAGATGCTTCTCATATGGCTTCCCCTCAAGGCCCTTCACCATCTTTGTTACCCTCTTTTGGGCTCTCTCTAATAGTTTTATATCTGTCTTTTATTGTGGCACCCAGAACTGCACACAATATTCAAGGTGAGGCCGCCCCAGTGCAGAGCAGAGCGGGACAATCCCCTCCCTTGCCCGGCTGGCCATGCTGTGCCTGATGCCCCCCAGGATGTGTTTGGCCCTCCTGGCTGCCAGGGCACTGCTGACTCATGTTCAGCTTGCCGTTGGCCAGGACCCCCAATCCTGGGGGTCCACAGTGTCCCTTTCCGTGGCACTGCTTTTCAGTCTCATTCCCCAGTCTGTACATACAATCTTGAAGGTCTTTTTCAGCCTAAATGATTCTA
>VZTA01028936.1:120062-164501 GCA_013398855.1 Mohoua ochrocephala
CTTGTCTTGAATCTCTTCCTCAATTTGCTTTATTCATGCTAGTCTGTTTTGCGGGGGGTGGCACGGAGGGGGAGGTAGTAACTTAAGAACAAACCTGTAGGTACTCATTCTGTGAATGTCACAGATATTCTGTGAATAAGAGAACCAGACAATGTGGTAACATTTCTCCAGAGCCATGTGCAGTCTATCTTGACAGACAATGAAGGATGGATGCTTCTCAGCATTCATATTGATTAAAATTATCTGAAAAGAGTATGTGAGTTCCTACAATACTTACTTTCTGGATACTTACTCTTTTTCCATGTTACTTTTTATATTCTGTATTCCTATATAACCTGAATAAAATATTATATACTCTTTTATGTGGTTACTGTTTCTTTGCTGGTCTCATAAATAACTTGCAGTGTTTTCTGACTTGGCATAGTAAAACTCCCAAAGTTCCTCAACAATATAAATTTCTGGAGACCGATAGGTGTAAATTGCCCTGAAGAGAATGCTGGTTTGTTTGCACTCCTCTAGGCCAAATCCTGCAATGGAAGAGCTCCTCTGTCCAACCGCTTTCTTTTTTTACAGGTGCATATCATTATACCAGTCTCTGGATTTTCCAAAGAAAAAATGCAAGTATTTGAGACAGTCATTATTAGTAGTTCCTGCTTTTTCAATTCTATAAACATTGAGATAATTAAAATATTATTCTAAATCCCTTTGAAATAATAGTTTTGGTTTAGTTATTGTGTGTTAAGCACTTACTGTAGTAAAAATAAACACATTTCTATTTCAACTTATACAAGCAGGATATTATTTCCAAGCTCCTCAGGGCAGGGATTGTACTTTTCCTTGTATCTGCAAATTATTTATTGGAAGAGGGGCCCTATCCTCCTTACAGCTTCAGCATTAATACTAAGTGATGATCTTCATATGGAAAATATTGAATCTGAATACACAGAATTTTGTAAATACCAGCAACCTATTGTACAATCATGACAGCACTTTTCTTTTTCAGCTGCTTGTATTTCTCTCCTTGGTTTTTCTACATCTCTTTGTTTAACTGACTGGAGGAGAACAAAGCAGAAAAGCAAGAGCCTAAAGTTAATATCTGAAATGCAGTTGCTTGGAAAAATCTTTTTCTGGTTTTCTATGAGGTGGCTAAAGGATTTATGTCCTGGTATGTTGAGCGTGATGAGCACATGCACTGCTGACTTAAGGAGGAATTCTGTCTCAGGTCTAAATCTTCCCTGTGCTTCACGGAGCAGTCTCCACCACGGGCCTGCCGTGATCACCCCTCTTCCCTTGGGGACAATGTTCCCAGTGTTATGGGGCTGCCGTGCTCGTGGCGGAGCTGTTTTTCGGCTGCCTCCGTTCAGCCAGCCGCATGCACGGGGGCCGATCGTGGTTACCTCTGGAGCTGGTACACCTCCTTCCCGTGGCTTCAGGCCACTGGGTTCAGTTTTACCCCCTTTCCACAGATGGCTCTTTCCTCAGGCACGCAAGAAAAGATCATCCAGACACAAAGTCTGTAACATGCTGCTTCTCACTGAGATAGTGTGACAGTATCAGGAGTAGGCTGGTACTGGTTAGCAATGCCAGTCAAACAATAGCTGTGGAATTAAACTCCGATTCGTGTGCTGTGGCTGTCTGCACACAGGGACTTTCCCGATGAACTCTGCCTGTTCCTGCAGGTTGATAGCTTCATCCTTTGCAAAATTCTTGCTTATTTGGTACATGGAGCTGAAATCTGAGGAAGGTTGAAGAAGTCCAAGAAATAAAAGCAGATGCAAAGGAATTGGTTTGGATATGTGGTTTTAGTCAGTGTTGCCAGTTCAGTTTCTATTTTACAACAAGCTTTAACATTGGATAAATGCTGTATTTTTAGAAAAAGAAAATACTTGCTAGTACAAAAAACGTATTCCAAGACTGAGTAGGAATTATACTACCTTTTCTTCTTTGGTCTGAAGAAAGAAATAAACTAAACTGATTCAGGCCAGGTTTTGATAAAATAAGAGGAGAAATTCAGGGCAATCACAAAATGGGAGAAAGTAACAGACATTATGAAAAAGTATTGGATGGAGCAGCAGTAATTGCCAGCACTATACTGTAATTGAGTGTACTAGGTTATTGGGTTTGTTTTTAATGAAATGCTGTAAAAACCAGTACCTTTTGTCCCTGGTTAAATGTTTACAGATTATATTTGGAAGCTGCTATCAGAGTTAAATTAAAAGATCCTACTATTTTGTATCTCATATGTTTGCATAAACCATATCGGTTCACATTTAATAAGTTTTGCTATCAAGAGAACCACAAACTGTTTAAATTCTTAACATCTGCAGCTTTGTCAGGTTTTCACGGGTTACATGTCTGGGTAGATTTGTTTAACTCAAATAAGGAATTATGGAAACAATTAAATTTCTTCCATATTTTCATTTCAGTGACAGGTTTCCAGTCCAGCTTTACAATATGGTATTTCTTTGCATACAGCTAAAACAAGACATTCCACGGGAACAGAATATTTGCCATTTTTCTTATCACCACAAGCTTATGCTATCTGCCATCAGCAGTTGGGAAAGTTTCCATTAAAATAAATATCAGAGAAATAAATATTTCAAAACACTTTTAAACTAAGTCCCAGTAGGTGTATATTGCATGAGCACACACCAGTTTAACTTGGGATTTTATTGATTTTCATTTTTTTTCATTCACTGTGGTAAGCTTGCCTTAGATTGTTTGTTTAAATATGTTCACATATTTATATGAAACTGCTCCAGTTACGCACAACGTGCCTGCCATTAAAAGTTACATGTTGGATTCCTACTGGCTTATGAAAGATAAAATAAAAGCAGCAAGTTTCAACCTACAAACTGTTGTCAAAGATGCATTTTTAAAGGGTTCCCATTGACTGTTTCTTTGTGAACTATTATAAAATGTGAGGCTATTATAAATGTGAGGCTGCTGTCCCACAGCAAGGATCTATCTGGCAACCTAGGCTATTTTCAAAAGCAGTAAAAGACATGCATGGTAAGAAAAATTACTTAATAGTTCACCATGTCCTTCGAGCTTCTAATGAAAAATTGTTCAATACAGTGTATTTTCCATTACTTTGCCCTGACCACTTTCTAATAACCCCTGGGATGTGGTCCTCTATGTTTTCCTGATGAAGGCTACTCTTATGCACATCTAGTTACTACCATCTTTTGTAAGTCTGTAAATTCTCCTAAGAGAATCCTTCTTTTCTCTGTTACGTGCTCTTGTAGTGCCCTTCACAACTTTTCCCAGTGGTACAGATTCTGAGTGCTTGCCACTGTCATGACATAAGAACAATTTACATTGCTCTAATCTGCCTAAGAGGAACTAGTCCTGTGTAGGCTGTGTAGGATCCAGCTGGAACCAGTTAAACTTTTTAGAGCTTCATTTTTACACCCAGATCAGATCCACTAGGGAAAGAGGAACATTTCTCCTCTTTTTCATCTCATTAGTGCAGGGCAGCATATTTGAAATGTATCAGACAAAGCAAGATATTTTAACTCTTTTGACTACTTTAGCTTTATCCTAATCATCGTCCTTCTATCTGTCAGCCTCTATGGAAAAAAATGCACTATCCATTGTCTTGATCCACTTGGGAGAACTACACTGCCTGAGCAATGAAGAGAGGAAACCAGAAAAGAAAACAAGATTTCATTTGGGGCAAGTTGTCAATATTTTTAATGGTGGCATATTGTTCCTGTGTGTTGTAAAAGTGCACGTTTCCAGAGTCAGTCAGCTCTTGGACATGGGATTTACAGCAATGTGTGGAATGGCAGAAATGTATTCCTGTGCACACCTGTGTTGCACATTGAATGGCTGACTTGGACATCCAGTGTAAAATGAATTCCTTGCAGTACATCTTTCCAGCTGTCCTTGTCCTACAGAACTAGTCTATAAGGCAGGATGTAGGACTGTTGGCTATAACGTAACGCCTATGACTAACCTGTAAGATAATGTAGTTCAGAGGTTGTAAGTGACTTCCAGACCACCACAGGAGCCATCACACATGGTCTAACTACAAACCTGTCCAATCTACTTATTCATTAACTTCAACACCACTGTCTTAGAATTAATGTGAACGTCCATCTCAGCCTTTACAGAATCATGGCATCACCTGGGTTGGAAGCGATCCTAAAGACCATCTATTTCCACCCCCTTCTGTGGGCATGGACACCTTTCACTAGACCAGGTTTCTCAGAGCTCCATCCACCCTGGTCTTGAATGATTCCAGGGAAGGGACATCCACAGCTTCTCTGAGCAACCTGTTCCAGTGCCTTATCACCCTCACAGCAGAGACTTTTTTCCTAATATCTAATCTAAACATACTGTCTTTCGGTTTGAAGCCATTCCCCTTGTTCTGTCACTACATGCTCTTGTAAAAACTCCCTCTCCAACCTTCTTGTAGGCTCTCTTCAGGTACTGGAAGGCTGCAGGTAGGTCACCCAAAGCCTTCTCTTTTCCAGGCTGAACAAGCCCAATGCTTTCAGCCTTTCATCATAGGAGAGGTGCTCCATCCCTCTAATCAACTTGGTGGCCTCCTCTGGACTTGCTCTGACGAGTCCATGTCTTTCTTATGTTGAGGTACCAAAACTGGATGCAGCTCTACAGGTGGGTTCTCCAGGTGGGAGGGCAGAGTAGAGGAGCAGAATCCCCTCCCTGGCCCTGCTGTTCGTGCTGCTTTTGATGCAGCTCAGGATGTTTGGCTTTCTGGGCCGCAAGCTCACATCGCTGGGTTGTGTCCAGCCTCTCATCCACCAGAACCCCCAGATCCTTCTCGGCAGGGCTGCTCTCGATCTGTTCATCTCCCACCCTGCACTGACACCAGGGGTTGCCCCAACCCGCGTGCAGCACCAGCACTTGGTCTTGTTGAACCTCGTGAGACTCCCACAGGCCACTTCTCGATTTTGTCCAGGTCCCTCTGGATGGATCCCATCCTTCAGGTGTGTCACCCACACAACTCAGCTTGGTGTGTTCTGCAAGTTTGCTGAGGGTGCACTCAATCCTTTATGTCATTAATGAAGATATGAAATAAACTTGTTCCAATACTGAACCCTGAAGGACACCTGAAGGACTGTCCAACAACTTATTTATCTAACAGTCCACTCATCAAATCCATCTCTCTCCAATTTAGAGAGAAGGATGCCAAGGGGGTCTGTATCAGAGGCTTTACAGAAGTCCAGATAAATGCCTTGCGGGTGGCATGAAAATTTAAGAACTGTCAAAATACAAGGGCAACTGTCTCTCCAGTTTTTCACTGGTTTGAAAACTACTGATAATCCTAAAATAAGTTAAGGTCTGCTCAGTAATCTCAGACGGTAGGAGGTTATTATTCTGTATGTTTGAAAATGTGCCAGTTTGAGCATTTTTTGGAAGGTAGGGAAACTCAAAAGTTCTCATCCCTTTGTCCCTGCTGTTGAACCTGACACACATGATCCAGCACTAGGAAACAGTTGAAGGGCTGTTGGGTTGGGTAACTCCTCTTCTTTGGCCTGGAAACACGCAGAGGTACATCCTGCTTCCATCTGTCAAGTGAGAGTTTTGCTCCAGAAGGAAACATCTCTGAATTAAAACATACTTGTTCCCACCTGTACAGAATAATTTTTTTCTCCAAGTGGAGCTTATTCCATTCCCCTGGGTAATTCTCTGTCAGTCCTTCTTTGTGCCAGGTGGAGGGCAGAGATGAAATACAGTCTGCTAGCAGCAGAGCTGAAGAATACTGCCTGCGTAGCCGAAACGAACAGCGATCTCAGCTCTGGAGGCACTGGTTCAAAACTAGTATAATAACGATGACCATCACATATCCTTGATGTGAAGGACTTTACCATCATCAAGAAAGGCTGCAGAGGAGCTGCTGCAGCCAGTTGGAGAGACCCTCTGTGCAGCCTCTGCAGCACGAGGGCAGCACGCTGTCAGGGCGTTAGAGCTTCTCCCAATCCTCAGCAGCAAGTGAGAACAGGTTAAAAGAGCTGCATATCCTATTTTTCACCTAAAAGATTTTTCTGCTTGTTTTTTTCAGAGTTTCTGCTGGAGTTCAGCAGTTTTGGGTGTCCCCATGGTGCCTCCTGCCAGCCATGGAGCTGCCTTGTGAGCGGAGCTGCACCTCAGGCTCCTTTGTCGGTTTCAGCAGCTGAGAGCTGTTGCTTTGCTTCAGCATGAAGGAGTGGTTTTTTTTAATGAAACCAGCCCTGACGGGCCAGAGGAACATTTGGCACATATTCCCTATTTCTACATTTTCCACTCCTTTTGTCCACAATTAAGTGGTGACCAAAATCAAAGCTAATTTAGTAATGTTTAAGATAAGTTGCTCCAAACCCAATTACAGTTCAGGGGAGTTTTCTATTGATTTTGTTAATTTATGTTGTTCTAGAAGAATACTTTGCCAACAGCTCAGATCAAAGTGGCAGATAAAATATAAATTTGCTATTTTTTCTGAAGTCTTGGAGAAGGAGGAGGCTGGTATGTGGTGCAGAGTATTTGAGCTTCTCACAGCACACAGTCCCTCCCTGTCCCTTCAAATTAATATTGCTTCCTGCCAGTCTTGCCTTAGGTTTCCAGGTGTGGGTGGGCTTGGGACTCAAAGCAACAGCAGAAGGGCCAAACCTTAACATGATTGTTATTTTCTCCACTAACAGAGAGCAGACTTCTTAACCTTTTTTAAAAACCCTTTGTCAGGCCATGTACTCTCGAAACAAAATTCAGATGAGGCGTTTATCAACATGCATAATGATTAATTAGGAGGAATAGAGTTCAACTGTGGTCCTTCATCAGACTATCTCTTATATCAATACATTTCCCAGACTAATTACCAAATGTGGGAAGGAGTCATTGTCTTTCTACATGCAAATTTAACTCATGAAAATTTCATGGAGCTGAGAAGAAAGGTGCAGTAAAGCAGAGTTTCCATCATTCTGCAGTAACATAAAGAGTCCTATAAATTCGTAGTAGTCTTTAAACTATTTAACTTCAGAAGGAATTAAATTTCCAGAAAGTTGGGTTTGGGGCTGGGGGGCTGNAAGTAGTTGGTTATATATCAAAAATTACTTTTATTATCGAATAATGAATAATAGATCAAAATTTTTTTAGCACATGTAGGACTATTATATACTTGCAAGGCAAATTTCCTTTTTTTCAACTGAAATAGCTGACTTCACTTGGTTGTGTTTCAACCTTTTTTCTCCTTCATCTATGTCCTTGTCTGGCATACTTTTTGCCTATAGGATTTCCAGTTCTGTTCAGGGTTCTGCAGTTATCAGGAGTCGATATTAGAAACAAATTAATATTACATTGGCAACATTTATGCAGCTTTTTAGAAGACCTAAAGAAATTAGAAATAGCTCCTAATAAAATTGTTAAGGTTTTTGTTTGTTTGTTTGTTTGTTTGTTTCTCCAACAAATACAACCCAAGGAAACAGTAGTGATGCATTTCTGCAAATGAGGATTTTGTACATGATAGACATAGAAATGAGGTAAGGCTTTCAGGTTGCCAACTGCTTTGAGTTATTCCTGTCAATCCACCTACCTAATCCATTCAAATCTTTTCCTCGAATTTAAAACACTGGAAATTGGATTTAAGTTGCTGTGGCCAGACACTTGTCATTACAAAAGAAATGGTCTTGAAGCAAAACCTTTCCTCTGTATGTGACTCTCCAGGATCCAGACCAGGACAGCATGGCTCATCTCAGCTCAGGAGGGATTCAGAACTGTCTTTTTGATTTTCCTTCTTAACAGTGAAGTGGGGACTAGAGTCTGAGGTGAGCCTCTAGTGCAGCCCTGGATCCCAGCGCACACACACCATGGTCTTGTTTTGATGACAAGTTCTCAAGGGTTTATTGAGAGATGGCAGCACAGAGCATGTATTGCTCTGAAGAAAGCTCTCATTTTACTAGTATCAGGAACTGGATGTTCTTTGGAATATCTCCCAACCCTGAAAAAGTTAAGTTTTTATTTCTTTCTTTGTCTTTTCTTTCTATTTTTTTTGAGGCTATTTTCCCCCTGATACCTGAAGAAAAAGTGATGATTACAATAAGAGAAATTTAAGAGGTTTTCCCTATTTAGGGTCAGTGGTGACATCCCCATAAATCATGGGTAACCCTAGCACAGTCTTAAAGGGGCTTAGTTATCATACATGGGTAGGAGTGTTCCCATCATATTTATCTTTCACTCCACAGCTTATAGAAACCAAATATCTGTCATCAACAATTGTTAATCATCCATTTACCCTGCTGAGACATCTAATAAAGCATCAAACACAGAGTTTGAACACTAGAGAGGAGGAGAGAAAATGTAATCCAAATTTTCAAAAGTAAAGGGAAGAAAAATCTCATGTAACATCTGTGTACCACATGTTCACAAATTACAGCAGGCCTGTGAACATTTCTTCTCTCATCTATATGTCACGCAGATTTAATAGTTCATCATTTCATGAAAAACAACATTATTATGCACTATGTTTAGAAGAAGGTGTGATCAGCTCTCCAGCAGCACTGCTGCAAGCTGCTCTCCACCGAGGACAAGCTGCTGTGCTTCAGCATCTCATGGTGCCTCAGTCTTTGCATGCAAAGCCCCTTCTTCCTGACAAGACTGAGGGGAAGCATCACTGAGCTGCACTTCAGGAGGCTGGGCCCAAGTGTGATAACCTGTGACTCTCCAAGGAAATTAATCTTCTGTGCTTAGACCACCAAAAAATGCTGTTGGAATGTGGGAGCTGGCTTAGAAACACATCTCACTCAGAACACACCTTTCCATCAGCAGTGTGTTATAGAAGAGGGCTTTTTTAGCTTGAATAAAAAAAATGAAGAAAATGTTACACATGCAAGGTATTTTACGAGTTTTTTACCCAATGCTATATTGCAGGTGTTAATCTAAATATGTGTGCTTCCATCTACTGAACTGAGACAAGCCAGTGATGTACAAAGGAATACGCAGATAACCAGGTTTGCTCCTGCCTTTTATTTCTGGTGAAATGTATCCATCTCTGCATTAAAATTATGTGCATCATCCAATCCCAGCTCTGGGCCAACTCTGCACACCCACAAGAAAAATCCAAGTATTGTGTCTTGTACACTTTTATTCCAAGATGTGGAGGTTTAGATGCAGAGCTAGGAGCAGAAGAGTGAGTGAGAGAGAGAGACAAGTCTGATGAAAGGAAATTGTGCTTTTGTACTATCTCCCATTCTTAAAACAGCCTTCTTCTCCACCAAAATGTTGGCATCTTAAAGAAGAGGTAGAACTTAAAATATGCAAGGGTTTTCCTCACATAGGTATGGTTAAGTAGCAATAAAGAAATTGGAGACGACAAGCGTTCCAGCAGTAGTGTGCTAAGCACACTGGTAAGTTTGACTCCTTACAGCCTAAAATATCTAAACCTGATTTAGTTGTAATATACAACTTTAGAATCACGTTCAAGAAAAATTCAGCTTTGGAACACTTTTCAGCTTGAGAAATTTCCATCGTTTCTCTTTTTCTGAAGATGATTGTTCTGATTTAGGAAACGATATAAAAGATGTAAGAGGCTGCAAACCCAATTAGAAGCATTTCAGATTGTTATCCCAAAGAGAGCACAAAGGCACTGTCTTCCTCTGCTTAAGTCTTCATTTAACAAAGTGCTTAAGCACAAGCTTATGGAATGATTTAAGTAGAAGTTGTGTCAAATTTGGTAGGAATTTTTGCTGCGGTTATCAAATTCTAGCAGGAGATTGATTTCTATGTAATCAAATTACTTTGTTAAATCACAGCCTCATATTTCTCTTCTGAACTCTTGAGACAGTTACTGAATTTAACAAAAGGCCATTAACTGCAGTGCAGGGCAGGCAGTGCCTTGCTGGCACAAAGATGACTTTCCCCGCTGACCTCTCCAAAGGAGTTCTGAATCTGCCAGGGAATTTAACTGGATATTGCATACGATGTCAAAACAAGCAAAACCTGTGATCTGCACAGGGGCCACCAGCCAATGGACAGACTCCCTCAAACCTGGTCAAAACAGGAGGCAGATGTTGGAACCAACTTGTTGGAAATTGTCTTTATCTGCAGCCTTCCAGTTGCTCCAAATGCATGCGCAGAAAGCATTTTTGTATAGGAATTAAAAAAAACCTGTGAGGCCAGAATGCCTTAGTGGGCCAAATTTCAAGTTTAAAGGTCACTATAACTGTCAGGAAAAATAATAATATTTTTGATTTGTCTTTCTGTTTTTCAAAGATGGAAAAGACAGTGGCCGTGTTTCCATAACGAACAGAGTGAGACTGCAGCGCTTTTGTTTTCCCAGCAGGAGCCATTTTCCTGTCTCTCTTTCCACTGTACTGTTGACAAGTGAGCTGGGATGCTGCTGTCTCCTCGCCCTCCAAAGGCTTGATTCTAGTAGATGTCCTGTGAGTCTGCAAAAATAAACCAATTGGGTTTTTATCCTGGGAAAATGCAGAGTAGAAATCAGCTCTGTCATGAGCATGAAGAACTTCTGACCCATATCTAATTTGATCTTATCTAAAGCTTACTTAGTTTGGGAAAATCCTAAGCATATGGTGCCAGGACATCTATAGGATAGGAACTGTGTGTTCAGGAAACCGATTTCAAATAGGAAACAGAAGCTCGTTGATACAACTGCACTGGAGATAAAACAGGTGAGAAAATATACACATTCCTGGATGTGGCTTTCCATTCAGTTTGACTCCAGGTGCAAGAAGGAGTTTTGTAGTTGGTGACCGACTGCAGCCCAGACGATTCCTGCTGTTGCTGGACAGCCCAGCCCCCTTGTCAGCATCATGAGAAGGATGTGGCCAGAATGGGTTTGCCACAGAGGAGATGATATGTATAAGTAAAACCCACAGCAATTCAGCTGTTCTGATTTTGTTGGTGGAGGACTGCAACAATGCATTTTACATGGATAAGGTACTTCACGTGGAAAATTCTGAGCAGAGCTTGCGTGGAGCACGGACTCACTGAAACGGTGTGAGCTGCCTGTAAAAAGGAGCTCTGAATGTCCTTCCAAATATTGCCCACAGTGTAACTCCAGAGAAGTTCATACCTCTCACTGCTGATGTGTCACAAGGTGGCATTGACTCAAAACCATTTTGAATTGCTTTGTGTCCTGCAGCTGCAAGTCCAGCCAGGGAAATACGCTGGCTCCTGGGACGTGCTGTGCCGGAAGGTTTAGTGTGAGACTGAAAGATTGCAGGTGTAATCACAAGTGGCCAGATCAAAAAGGAGGGTGAGAGAAGCATTTAGTCCACTCCTTAAAAGGACAGAATGTTTCTCTGCAATCATGGAAGTGAAATGAGGATCAGATTAATACCTGAACGCTTGTATACTAAGCTAAAATGCACCAAAATAAATCAATGTTTCATCACACCTCTGTAAGATGAGGCACGGAGATGAGCGAATGGCACTGAGGTCTCTGTACCTCAGTGGGGTGGAATCCAAAGTTCCACTGAATGAAAGTTAGAGCTTTAATTTTCCAGCTGTGGAAACTAGCGCTTT
Organism: Mohoua ochrocephala; assembly: GCA_013398855.1. Classification (NCBI taxonomy): domain Eukaryota; kingdom Metazoa; phylum Chordata; class Aves; order Passeriformes; family Acanthizidae; genus Mohoua; species Mohoua ochrocephala. The sequence continues at coordinate 131,550 of VZTA01028936.1, forward strand.
GGAATCTCTGAATGGAATTTTGAGTTGTCATTGTACTCCAAACAGGTAAAAAGATTTTCCCGGGAAAAAAAAACAAACAAAAGAAACCCAAAACAAAACAAAACAAAAAACCCCAAGAAACTGTGTTTCTGTATCTCTCACAGGCCCCAGAAATTCCAGATTTTATAATTTAGGAAAAAAGTTGTATGAAGTTGAAATATCTCCTTCAGTTTTATGCTACAATATTTTTCATTTTTATGCATTTCATCATTTTATACAATTTTGCAGGAAGTAAAAGTGAATAATTTCAATTTATGGGAATTCATATTTCCAGATAAATAATAAAGGAGAAGTAGATGTTTCCGTCTCCTTATTCTGGGACTAATAGATAAACTTATTTCCTGGTTACTACCTATGCAAGGGAGTAGAAATTTTTCACAAAAATAATTTGCTATTAAAATGTTGCTTTGGATTATACCTAAATACTTCCTTTAAATTTCATTGTGATAAAAGCTATTGAAGGTATTGTAAAATTTAATGTAAATTATAAACATAATTCTTGCATTATATTATACTAATTTCAATTTTTCTAAAATTTTTACTTTTGCTTCATTTACATATAGTAATCATAATATGCATTATGCAAATGCAACATCGATATGTCCAGCTGTTTCATTATCAAAGACAAGGTCTTTTGGCTTAAGAAGCAAATAAAAGATGTTTCAGTGAAAACTTTATGTGAACTTGAGGACATCTTTAAAGATTCTGAAAATGTAAAGATTCTGCTTTTAATAAGGCTTAATAAAATAATGTAAAATAAAATACCAAATAAAACATCACAAAATACTATCTTGAAACCCTCTAAATGACAGCTTTCTAGCATGAAAGCAACTGATTTGTGATTACAGGTTTTGTGGATTTTTGTGCAATTGAGTTTTTCCCAGATATGCTGGTGTCAGCAAAACAGCATTTAATTTTGTGTGCGTTTTAATAGACAAATTCATTTTTAAAATTCTAACTAGAAATTGGAAAAAAAGGTGCTTTTTCCTCAGTCTTGTTAGGCAGTTTAGAAAAGGTTAACTTACCTCTGTTCCTCGTGAATTAACTGCTTGATCTTCCCATCGAAGCAACTGCAGCACTACCAAATTTGACATTGCTGCATGTTGAGTGAGGATTTGGGGTTTAGGAGCATCACTAGAAGGGGCTGTAGTGCTGGGACAAGTGTGTTTTCCCAGAACACAAACCTTTTACTTGAGAAAGCTAAAACATCTGAAAAAAATAAAACTCGAGAATTTGAAGATCTCTGGGACTTCACCTGACTTTACTGTTCATCCTGCATTTTTTTTGTTTACTGTTTTTTAGATATCCATGGGCACACACATCAGAGGGGTGAAAGGAATCCCATGGAGAAGGCAGGATGGCAAGAGGTGCTCTTGAGCGCCTGGATGTTCAGCACAAAAATTCCCAAACGGGCCAGGATTTCTCCAGGAGGATATTTTCTTCCATTAATTTTTGCAGCAAATAAGGGAGTTGAAGAACATGGAAATACTTGGTAGAAGACACATGGCTATGGTGCCAGGTACAGAAAGCAATCTGTACCTTTGTTATGACTTTTTCCTTATTTTTTTAGGTTTGTCCAGAGAATTAGTTAGCGAAGGAACAGCAAATAGGTGTGGTAGAAAGAAAAGCAGGAAGAGGCCACGCCTAATACCACAGAGTAACACTTTTTTCTTACTGATATTTCAAGTTAGATCCTCAAATCCTTGTTCCAGACTTTCATTCTGTGGCAAATAATCAGGGAAGAAAGACATATGTGACTATAATGTGCAGGCAAAACTGTGCATAGCTGATGCATAAAAGGATTCTGGATTTTGAGGTCTACCAAGTCAGTTGAGTTTTATTGCAATATGGTTTTTTGGTTCATTTGCTCAAGAGGAGAATATACATGAAGATCCTATATATATATAGATATGCAGATATATAGGAAAATAATGGTTTTATTAGTTGAGAAACAAGAATGGTATGCAATGTCCTAGTATTCCTTTAATCTGCTTATCCACTGCTAGTGTAATACATCTTCTTTCTTTAACCAGGCTTCTAAATGGATGAAAGTCCCAGTAAATTAGTGAGGCCTTTCCACCCACTTTATAAACGTTGTGTCATGCAACAAAGATTAAAAATAATATCTGGTTCAAGTGGACAATGAAATTCTAAATTTAGAGGAATTAAATGACTAGCCTCGTTCATGTAAATTGTACCATAAATTGACTTATTACTCCTAAGACAAAAATTAATTCAAAAGAATTTTATAGCAGTATCCCTGTAGAAAATTGCTGTCAGGGAAAAAGGCTGAGTTAATTGAATAAATAAAATACCCATAATCCTTAAAATAAAATACATTAATTTAAGATATCTTCATATTGATGTGCTGCCAGTCATGCTGACTTTCTTATTTTTGTCTAAAGTATAGGTTTTAAAGCCATCAGCTGACATTATTTTTCTTTATTGTAGGGTTTGGTTGGACTGTGCTCACTTACTATATGTGAACATTAAATACTTAGTTTGAATATGCTGAAAAGAAAATGTAAAAACCTTCCAGATTACCCAGCTTTCAAAAATTCCCATTTCTTGTTAAGGATGTGGCAAAGAACGGCTTTAATTAATAGCTGTGAGTGATTTTTTAGGCATGTCAAGATTTTAATAGAAAAATGAATTAGTAGAAACTTTGAACAAATCTGTCAGTAATTCATTTTTTTACATTTAATGTTTAATACTGATTTGATGTTGAACAACCCTTCTGTCTCATACTGCCTCTGTGCCTGCTGCAGGATAGCCACCAGACACCAAACTGTGCAGCTAGCAGGTGCTGTCTAACCTGTTTGGGAGAGGTGAGCTGATTCCCGTGGCTTCACAAGTCCCTCAAAAAGATACTTGAAAAGGCTTTCCAACCCTGGCACAAATAGAGGCAGGTGTCACTGGGTCTTTCTCATGGCTCGAGAAGTGATCCAGAGATTTTCCCTTGCAGGAATTCATGGCAGGGGCAGAGATTCGAGAGCTGTGTGGGAAGAAGTTGCCAGCCTGGCTCCTGAGCTTGGGTAAGTGGCAGGTGGGGCACTGGCACCTCCTTCCAGTGGATGTGCCGTGTGGTGGCACATCCCCGTGCCTGGGTGCAGAGGAAGACTGCGGGAGCAAACACCTGCTCGCCCCTTTGAGCCGTGCTTCGTGCCAAGCCACATGGAGCTGTCAGTGGCTTTGCAATGCATTTGGCTGATGCTGCGTACTCACAAATATTGCTGCTGTCTGGGCTGGATTTAATTTTGGGGGGATTGAAAGAAAGTACCTTGGGAAGGATTGTATGAGGAGAAGACACATAAACCTTTCTTCCTGACTCAACTTTGTTATTTTCACAAATGTGGAACACATTTAGTCTGGCATCCCATTGATTTGTTTACTGCTTTTGTGTCCCACATTTGCTGAGGTTTTCCAAACATAGATGTTTCTCTCATCTGGCCTGGCTCTGACTACTGCACTGAAAACCCAGCACAGGGGGTGGAGTACATGTCCAGGGCATTTGGGTGGGCGTCAGAATGAACACAGTGAGCCTTTGAATTAACCTGGGCTGTACTTTCAGGCTTGCCCATGGCTCAGTTGTAGAAATTACTGGGTTTGTTTGGGAAATTATGTTAGACGGTATCAGCGATAAGCCCTTACCTTGGGTGCACGCAGCTCTCTCTTTACGTGATCTGCCCCTGGATGAGGAATGTTACAGCACTGTTACGAATTATTCTGTCTTTGTGCTTTGGAAACTATGCAGCATGGCTTGCTTTCAAACATTACTTTTGTTATAAAAATCAGTGGCTCCTACAGTGACCTGAAACTAGTAAGGTAGGATTTAAAAGAGCAAAGAATTTCACAGATGGCTGACTTGCTACTTGGTTGTGGCATGTGTAAATAGTTCCGTGTTTCAAAAAATATTTCCCGCTTTCATTTTAGATAAGACTATAAGTAATTTTTCATACAACTGTAATTCCTAGTTTAGGTGGGATGTATTTCAGTCAAATAAAACTGAAAGAAGGAAGAAACCCATCTTCTCAGCTCAGCCTTTTTGCAGAGAGAGCCCCCTCCCCCGACTCCTCCTTCTAGCCACCATCTCAGCTGTACTAAAGAGGGAAAGACACCCTCTTCAAACATGCTGAGGAGTTAAGTATGCATCAGCTCCACTGCCCTTACACCTGGCATAATCTGCCAGAAGGGCTGGGAGATCTAAAGAGGGTGGGTTTTTTCTGCATGTACTTTGAGGCCTAGTGTGCAGACCCTGTTATCCTGTAGTCTTTCAGAAACGCGTTGACTTCTTTGAAACGCCTCTGCAACTTTCCAGAAGAAGACACTTTTCCCAGAAGCAGTTGCCTAGCATGCATCATTCTTGGCAGTATCTGCAAATAAACTTCTTGTAATTGATTTAATAATTTTCAAATAAAAAAATTATGATAGCTGTGGACAGCTATAAATAACAGAAATGAAACACATTATTTGCACTGCGCCTTCACATGCACTTGTTTAGCTCTTTTTGCTGTTAAGTTAAAACATCTGTTTCTATGGAAGTGGAGCATTCCATGCAACAAACACAGCACTGGAAGTGACCCACATATTAAATGACAACATTTGACAAATTTTAGCAGTTGATTACTGGGGAGGAGTAGACTGTGGTTATAATCAGAGTAAACCAAAAAATGTGTACCTTTATAAACCTAGAGTTTAAATGAAACATCTGTACTAAATCATGTTTGTAGAACTGCGCTGTAGCCAACTACCAGACCATATGATAATGGGGTGTTTTTAACAATCCCTATTTCCATCGCCGTCCTCCAAATCAGATCCAGATTGTGCCCACTGGCATGAATTCTGCTGGAAACCAATTGGGATAGTGTCAGGCTACAGTGAATGTTGTAAGTTTAGATACAAATACCCATAAAATGTAGTGATTCCAATGCCTTATGGAGATTATAAGCACAGGTAGACACTCAGGTGAATATTAACTGTAGCTTTGTAGGCTTTTCCAGTCATGTTTTAACCCCTGGAAAAGGGAGATACATTGAAATGACTGCAGAATCTTGTTCATAAGGAAATATGAGTGTAGAGCAAGAAAGTGGGTATTAGAATTGCAGCAGCAGGTCAGCTGGTGATAAACTGGGAGTGCTCATGCTGGCACCAAACGAGGTTTGGCAGCTCACTTACACATAATTCTTTGGGTCTGTGAAACTGATACCCAACAGCCAAGTAAATACAAGTGTCTTTGAATGTCTCTTGTTGCTGTTAAGAGGACACATAGCAAAAGAAAAGTAGTTTAGTCCATCCCTTTATGTAGATTCTTAAACTGATATTCATTAGTAGCATCTGAACATACACATTTTCTTATTACTTCAGAAAATTCCCTGAATTAATTAAAAAACACGTACAAATGCCCAAACTTTGTATTAGCTCTACGTAGTCACTACAATCTTTCAAAAACAGAAAAAAAAGGCAAACCTAGCCTGCAACTACATTGTTAGTTTTAGGTGACCTATAATAAAAAGGTTGCTGTTTTGTTAGGAAGACCTATTCGTAATTCCTTGACCAACATGAGTAATGCTCAATAAAAATTGAAATATTGAAAGAGTGAAATATTACTGAACTGATGGCAAGAAATAGTAGTTAATTGGGACATGTAAGATCCTCATTTGGATCAAGCAGATGAGTGTTATTTGGCCAGAATAAAAGGACAGGCTACATTAATAAGGAACAAATAATATAATGAGCGGTAGTGTCTAAATTTACTGTCATCACACCTAAAATACCGCAATAATCAAATTATCTCATTGCTCAGAGATAACCTGGCAGGGCATTATATCCATCAGGAGTTAATTGGGTTTTCATTTCATAGACTCATAGAATTGTAGGATGGTTTGGGTTGGAAGGGATATTAAAGATCATCTAGTTCCACCCCCGTTCCATAGGCAGAGACAGCTTTGACCTGGTTGCTCAGAGCCCCATCCAGCCTGACCTTGAACGATGCCAGGGATGGGACAACCACAACTTCTCTGGGCAACCTGTTCCAGTGCCTTGCCACCCTCACAGTAAAGAATTTCTTCTCACTTCATAATCTAAATCTACTCTCTTTCAGTTTAAAGCCATTCCCCCTTGTCTTTTCACTACATGTGCTTGTAAAAAGTCCCTCTCCAGCTCTCTTGTACACTCCCGTCAGGTACTGGAAGGTGCTATTAGGCTATAAGGACAAGGGCAAAGTTTTAAAGAAAACATGCATGTTCTACATGGAGGGGGTAGAGAAAAATCTATACAGTATTCATTTGAAATACAAACTTGAGGACTTTGATTGTCTGATACTTTATTTTAAACATTCTATTTAATTTTGCAAAGAGTGCATGAGAAGCTTAAATACTTAGACCACTGCCATAGTAGGCAACCAGTGCCACCAGAGTGCTTAATTATACAAGAAGATCCGAAATAAAAACCTTGATTGCTTTGAGATAAACATAAAAGGGGGGGAGGGGAGCATGTTAAAGCTCGAAGACTTAGAACTACTAGACCATCTTTGGGTTTATATTTTATTTAAAAATTTTCCTAGATTTATAAATGTTACTGTCACAATGGACTATTACATCATATTGCCTAACTTGATCTTATATAAAAGTAATGTCCAGAGAGTCCTCTGAGAGGGCTTTTCTTCATTTAATACTCCATAACTAATAACATACAGTGCCTTTACACAAAATGAATTGCTTTGTCATATAGATATTAATTAAATAATTCTCACAATTTATTTCTTGCATACTCATTTTTATGATGATGTTTATTTCAAAGTCCAATGCAGAAGTATTTACCTGAATTTCAGTTCAACAGGTTTGTTTCTGGTGACACATCATTTAACAAATAAAACTGCTTGATCAGGATCATCTGAATTTTCCTTATTCTTTGGCTTCTTTCAGTGTCAGGCCATGAGTATGTATTTCAGTGTATTACTTTCTCAGTCATTTATAATGGCACAGATGAACTGTTGTATAAAGTTGAAAAACTATCTTTGAACCTGCCAACAGCAGAGTCTTGTTTCTCAAGCCTAACCTTCTGGTTTGGAAGATGTTTGCAATGGTTGTATGTCTGACTAATGAACGTTGTCAGCTCGATCTGCCTTGTCAAATACACTACTAACCGAAAGTCTACTTATACTGAGGAAGAGTGCTAGTAATTGATGAAATCATTCCAAATTCTATATAAAGGCAATTTCAGAGGGTTTTTCTACACCACAATGTGGAGGTTGCAAGTTACACACTGTACTTCATCACTCCTGAACAGAAGAGCTTTATGCGCAAAATAAATAACAGCTAAATTATATGGAAGGGGTATTTTGTCCAGATAAATTTTAGGACACCTTTCTTAAAAATACTTTAAGCAGGTAGAGTTACCCCTCTTCTCTCAACAAATGCAGACAGATCTTGACCTCATGATTTTTAGAACTGTCTGGTATTAAACTCACTCCAGCAGAGAAATTTTGAATTTTGCAAAGCCAGTGAGCATGACCACTACCATTTTGTAACTTGCATTTCTTTTCTCGTATCATGTACCATTATTTAATTCTATTTTGCCATTTGTATATCGTGTGGGATCCTGACTGTATGGCATGACAGCGGAAAGTCTGGCACACACTCTCGACAGCTGTTTTGAAGTGAAGGCTGCGATGCGTGCTACATCTGGAGGTGCTGAGGTTTGACTGCAGACAGTGAAAAAGTCCAATTTCTCTTTAGGGATGACTGGGATAGATTTACAATATCTAAGCTCCATTCAGGAAGGGGACTCCATAAGGATCTACTCAGGCAGTTGCCATTGCAAAATCAAAGCCAAAGACTCTATGGCATATTTTGTGATTCTACAAAATAAGTTAAATAGAAACAAATTAAATATTGAGTCAGAGAACTCATGACATTGCCTGTACTATCCTGAAGTGGCAGCCAAAAGGTATAGGTTGTCTGTCTCATTTTCTTCTAATTTTTAAGATAAGCTTTTGTTTACTTTCACTTGTAAAGTTGAATCTAGACTTCATAGGAAGCTTTATGGATGACTGGAGAATTGCTAAAATGGTAATACTATCAATCTCAAGAAATTCAAGTCTAATAAATTAAGATGCAGTATGTCTTAAAGAAGTGGAGTGGGAGGTAAGGGGCTTGGAAAGTTGTTTTTGTAAACTTGATCTGTTGTCATTTTTGTTCTGGGAAAAGGATGATCCTTTATGAAATATTTCATGTCCTGTCCAGTGAAAACCTCTTAATTCACACATTTGTGTCACATAAAAACAGGTTATTCTTATGGTTACAGGAAATCTTCAATTTTTAATGCCATTATAAAACCACAATCAATATTGCTTGATTCCAGAGCAAAGTAGAAATTCTCTTTTTACACTTGCATATTTAAAAACTAAAGGAGCCCAAGTTTTTCTACACATGTAGCATTCAAGAAGTGATGCATTTTTGTAAATGCAGGCCTTCCACCTGCAACACTTAATCCTGGGAGTAGTACTTTCCAAATATTTCTGGCTTCTATTTATTAATCCAGAATGTTCCTCCTAAAATAAAAGTATCCTGCATAAGTATAATGCATAAGGAGGTGACAGGATTGGCTGGGAAGGTGACTGCTCTGGTTATTGGCATTTCCTTGTTTTTTTCCAAAATGTTTTCATCCTTCTGGCTTTTGGAGACACAGTGCTTCCAATTAACTGAGTGCCAGCCTTGAATACTGGATACGTCTCTGGAGCAGAAGTGGGCTCAGTGGGGAGCTGAGGATCATTCATGTCCACACTATGTCCGTCTTCAAGGCTGTATTGTGCCACACAACAACAGTTTGACCTCACTGTACCACATTATTCAAGGCCCAGATGGAGTGTTCCCCAACTCTGCCCAGTTCCACAAGTCCCCTTTTCAGCAGAGGATCTGGCAAGGCCTCACGATGGCCCTTTCTTCTCCAGCATTTGCACATCCGTGCCCAGGAAAGTGACGCTTCACAGGGTCTGGAAGGAGGAACAGAACAATTGATAAAGGCAGTTAGGGACGCACTAGGGATGTGCTGAGAAGCTTTGGTGATGGTTATTACAGAAAATCCAGACTCGTCTTCATGATTGTAATTAACGTGGTGATTCCTACTGAATGCTTCATTCTGTGACTGCACCAGAGCATATTCTTGTTCGAGCATAGCATTGTGCTCATGCTTCACGTCCAGTTTCAAGGCTGTATTTTCATTTGAAGCCAGTGGGATTGTATCGTAGAAATGCAGGAATCCTTGCCAGAATCAGCCAACTAAGAACAAGTGGTCATAAAATAAGCTTCCACTCATGTCATGTTTTAAAAAATTCAGTAGGACCTAGGACAGCCTGAGAGCACTACAACTCACGTTGAAGGCCCTGTAGCACGTAGTAGTACAAAAATGTAAGTGTTCAGATTATGGGGGTGAAATCCTACCCAAATCAATGCAGTACACAGAAATATGCAACCTCGACAGAAAGACTTTCTCCCTCTGAAATAAAATGTTAATGTTCCTGTTCATGGGCTCATTTTCCCCAATCAAGCTCCATCATGAGATGGTCTTAATTGAGCTCTACACTCAGTCTAATCAATCTGTATTAAGGAAATAACAAAACAACTTGACTTTAGTTTTGGGAAAATGATATATTCAAAGGATTTGAATATCAGCCACAGAATGATTTTACATAAAGTGAAAGCTACTGTTAGGAAAAGAAAATTGAGAAAATATTGAAGTAACTTAGTCAGCTCCACTTCTCTCATAAGAAGACACTTGGTAGCATCTACAACCTTAGCCTGACACCGGCAAATCCCTTGATTATTCATTGCAGGTTCCAGGAGGCCAGCTGCTACTTCTGCCACTGAGTCATAGGTATGAGACTTCATTACACTTGAGTACACATGATGCCTTGCTTGGCATAGTCATAGCCATGTCATGAAAATTAATAAAAAAATATTTTTAGATAATTCATTGATTCACTGATATAACTTACTCATTTAAGCATCTCTCATCTCTCATGTTCTGTGTCAATTTTCCCATTTAGAAAGAACAAACCAGCTTTGCAGAAATACTCAAGCCAATCTTTGGTTCTGATTATAAAAGACTATCTCTGTGGGTAGGTCATTAAAGAGTCACTTTACTGAATAAAGGACTTAGATATTTTAAACCCTTCCCAGCAGCTCCAAAAGAGGAATTGTGCTTTTCCACCGTATTTTTCCACTCCAGCCTCACCAGATGTAGCATACATCATATTTGTTGTTTCAAAACAGCTGTCAACAGTGTGTGCCAAAATCTCAGCTGCCCTGGCATTCAATGGTATTTCACAAGACACACAAGTGGCAATACCAAATTAAAGGAACAAACAGTACTGCAGAAACATCTAATGAATTGATGGAAGAGTAAACCAGATCAGTGGCACTCTTTTGTGTTTACCAACTCAACTAAAGTACTTATGTCAGGGACTGTCTTTCCCAAAAATATCTTCTTCCTCTTTTTATAATTTTGGCATTGTTATATACTCCTTTTCTCTTGGTTCTGGTATCAGATTATATTTATTTCTTCAATTCCTATTGCAAAAATTGTATCCTAGGTGGGATTATTTCTTCAGTCATCTACTAAAATCAGCTTGTTCCTGCCTTCCCAGAAACTTACCACATTGGTCAAAACATGAACATTGTGATAGCCTAGCTTGTTTGTTACGTATCCAAAGGAAGACATTTCTCATCAACCATGTGAAGTTCTGAAACAGCCTCTTAGCAGAAGTGGAAGCAAACAAGGGAATTGGTCTAATGTAGCTTTTGCTACCGAGCAGGAGTAACTTCCAATACTGAGAGTCAGGAGGCTTCTTTGTAGGGTGTTTGCTATGTTTCTGTGTTATTCCTACATGTATTGGAGCAAAATCAATCTCAATGGAAGAGTTTCTTTCTATTTGGCATCTGGGTATGGCCTAGCTCCCCCAATGCAGAGCTGATTAGCCAAACTTACCAGCAAGAGACTGTTGGAGAGCTGCACGTACGTCATCTTTATACAGATACTGCAGGATGAATCCCGGGACACCTTGCTGAATACTCTGCAAATCTTGCATTATGTAAATTAAAAACTGCTTGTTAGGTTGAGGTCGTGGAAACAGGAACCAAAAATCTGATGGTGATCATACCAGTATTTAAAGTCCTCCAGAGAGCAGGCACTCACACAGCTCTCTCTCGTCCTCCTGCTTCATCTTTCTTATGTGCTGTGTGTAGTCTGCTTTCAGTCTGTTGTTCCTCTCCCCTTCACTGCTCTTCTGGTGTCAACCAGAAGCCAGCTGGCTGGTCCACCCTTCTTCAACCCACAGTTACTTTGGTGAGTACCAGAATAACACAGAACTCGCTCCAAGAGGCCCAGTGGCTGCCTTTCTCAGTCAGGCTTATAGGACCTGCCAAAGAATTCAAATAATATCTTGTTTCACAACCACAGAACGAAATAAAAATGTCAAAGTTGATCTTTTGATACTTTTTATCTACAAAGTCTGTAAGACATGGCACAGCCATCTCACCTTTGCCTTCCCCTGCTGTCTCTTTGCTGTGTGCATACCACGCAGCACGAAGACTGTGCAATACATCTTAATGTACTTGAGCTCATCCAAATGCTCCATAAGGCAGAAACTGAGGCCAGGAATGGAGATTTGGCAAAGCAAGCTCTGGAATCACCATTTGTGGAGCCAGACCCTAAGCTGGAGGACCAGCTCACCACGGCTCTAGTGGGCAGCAGTGGGTCGAGTGAAGGTTTCCTAGTGAAGCTCATAGGTACAAGGAAAATGCTACTCTCAACAGAAAGACCAACCATCAACTTATCAGGCAGTTCAGATCAAATCTAAGAGCAAATGAAAAAGCATATCCATAGAGAAGGAATAAAGATGTCTTATATCATGGGTTCCAGCTCTTCTGCTAGATGTTCTTTTCTCCAGCAATATTCTTGTGGCTGCCGCAGCAGTAGGTTAAGAATAACTCACTGACCAGTTTCCAGTATTGCTTAATATGAACTTTGGAGTGGGCAGGCTGGTTTATGGCTCAGTACAGCCTCGTGTGGCTGCAGTGCCCAGGAAGGTCTGGTCCTTTCCCACCAAATACTTGGTTCCAGCATCCAATGTTCAGTTACAGCTACAAATGGGGGTTGTTACTTCATGATTGCTGGTTGTATTTACTCTGAAAAAAGTGTTTTAAGAAAAAGAGTGTCTAAGATAGTTGTGCTGCAGCTGATGGTCTTATGGTGTGGTTTGTTAGAAGAGAGAGAGAAGACTGTTCTCAGCCAAGATCCATGGCCAGAAAACTCCTTACCCCAAAAATTTAGGACAGGGACAAACAACAGCAGCAGATGAAATTAGCATACACTCAGAAAAGTGCTTTAAAAAATCTTCCTGCAATGAATTGTTTTCTCAGTTAGGCCTACTGTGAAAAATTAAGATTCTTTCTCCTTTTTATCCCCTGACAAAAGCTTTACATGGGTTTTAAGCAGTGATAAATAGTAAGGTTGCCATAATCCCTTAGTTTTGACTGATTGCTATGTGTATTGTATGGGGTACATTATATGCTGGCTTTCTGACACTGATTTCCTGTCATTAGTCAAACGTCATTTCATCTGGAGAAATGGCTGAATTTCCAGATGAAAGGTAAGGGCTCTGACAAAAAGGACAGGCCAATCATGTTCTCACACTGGTGAAAATCAGGAGGAAATTCAATTCAGTATAGTTGCTCTGCATTTACATCGATGCCACTTAAAGCGGAATGTAAAGCTAGATGCAAATGCACTGTTTTACAGTGGTAATTTTGCACACTAATAAGCAAAAGTGAAATAATAAAAAAGTCCTGTGTTACATGGGGATGCTCTTTAATCAGTATTTCTGGTTTTGTATAAGCTAGTTTTTCAAATTCTTAGAAAATAAAGTCTCTTTCATCTCCTACATGGTTTAGCAGAGAAAATGGCAAAAGATGACACCTGGGACCTCTCCTATTTACTTGATGTTAAGAATTTGAAAAAACCTTTGGACAGGAGGTCATGAAAGATGCTGTCAGAAATGTTTAGAATTATGGAAAAAAACACGGGGTGAAATATTCATCTGAATAGGTTCATCAATCTAATACCTTTATCCCTTTAACATAATGGTAAGAGTCAAGGGTCTAGTTAGAAATATTTGCTTAAATACATTGCTTCTTGCCAGATACAGTGGTTGTCAAATACACAGAAATGTGAGTGCTTTCTGGGAGGACACTAGGGTGATCTGAAAGACTCGTTTTACTTTCCCATCTGGCACAGGGCTCAAGGGGGTTAAATGCATATCCCTGCTGAGCCCAGATCGACCCTGTCCGTGACAGTAACAGCTTCGGCCCGATCAGACTGTCAGTGGTTGGGGTGTCACAGTCACATTCCAACACTGTCATCCTGCACTGAAGAGAAAACTGTTGAGAGAAGTCATAGGAGAAAAGGAGTATGAGAGGATTACATCTGATTTGACTGCAGGGACTTTTTATTTCATTGATTTTTATACCACTTTAAAACTTTGTGTGTTAGAGAAAAGATGTTGAAAGGCCACAGGAGTAAAGAGTACTTTTACAAAAAGAGTAAATCAGATTCTGTGCATGAACTATTTACTGGAGAGACTGAAATCACTCCTGCTGGGGTTCCCTGTTACAACAGATACTGACACTGATACTGCAATAAGCCTTTCCAAAGATTTCCCAGGGAGCATGGCAGTATCTGTGTTTAGTAAGAGTTAATATAGTCTGGCACAGCTAGGAGGGTAACTGAAAAAGAAGACACTGCAGGCTATGGCTCCTGGTGAGAAACTCCTTTCCTGGAGTGTGCTGGAAGTCATGAGGCCAAAGGCCAAGTGACTTCATTCTTCTCAGAAGAGGCCATGACACACATCCTGGAATGGCGCATGGAAACTTCAAAAACATCTTACATGGGCAGAGGCCTCCTACAAACACCAGGGTGAGCCCCAGAACATTTTTCACTTATGATTGTCAATTTAATAACCTGACACATCTCTCTGAACAGTTAGGGGACAGACATTCAGCTAATACTTGTAGATTGCCCCAATACAACCACGTAGTTTCATGCCTCTTTCTACAGTCATTTTAGATCATCATAAAACAAGCTTTTTTACCCATTTAGTGAATTCTAAGTGTCAACCTGTACAATCTCAAGTCTGCTTCTTGATAACCTTGATAAACAGGCACATCTCTTACACAAGGGAAGATCCTTTCTTAGAACTGATGTTTTAAGGATTAAGTTACAGAGAAACTGCACTCCATATGGGCAACACAAAATAAAACCAAACACAGCCCAAAGTGTAATAATGTCAGAAGAGAAATAATTTGAATGAGGTGGCTTGTTACAAACTGCAGTCTATTTGGAACAGAAGTCCAGTCCAAATTCTTTCTCCCAAGTCCTGGAAGGTTTAAAGGCTCAACTAGTTATGCTCTGCACAATGCTGTGAGACCCTCATGCAGTGCTCTGTAAAACAGCAACTCTTCCATCTTCTACCACAAAATGATGTATTTACGCTGTCTGAAGCACAGAAATGAGGAGCCACTGGAAAAGGTGAGAGGAGCATCTAGGATCTTGGGTATTGGTTAAGGTCAACAAGCAATGAGTACATTATACAGTTATTTCTTTCATAACATACCTCTACTTTTAATGAAAACAGGGTAGTGTAGCAAATCACTTCCTTCACTGGAGTTGTGCCACTTTGTACTAATAGAGGATGATGGACATTCTACCTTCTTAACAAAAAGGCGTACTTGTGAATTCATAATCTGATGATTTCTAGAAACAATAAATGAATTTGTTTTTTCAAAGTCTGTCAGTATGACAATTGCAGTAAAACAAAACAATTATCTAAACATTATGCTGTTAGAATGTGATTCATACACATGCAAATAAACATTTAAAAAAAGTAAAGAAAATAAGAAAGTACAAGACTCCATCATGTCCATGAAGAACTTCAGTATAATAATGGATTAGCTTTGGAAAGCACAGCAGTCCATGCAATGGAAAAAGTCTGGGTTGGCTAAATTCCTGGAGTATTTTTACAAAACGTTACAACAAAGATATGACCTAAATTTTTCTCTGTTTAATAGTCACCGAATGACTAGTCCCTATAAATCCATTTTCTGTTCTGTCAGTGCTAAGTGTGCTCATTTGCTGGTGAGAGCCCTGAAGCGGTAGTCCACAGTGTCTGAGGAGGCCCTCTTTTTGGAAGACAGCCAGCCGTGGACAGACAGGTGGGAGGCAGCTCTGTAAGGTTCACGGCAAATCCCAGAGCCCCTCCAAGTCTTTTATCTGGGAACAGTTTCATCTCTGTGGAAACTTGGTATCAGGGTGTACCGCAGCAGAGAGCCTGACACCAGCCATGTGGGACTGGAGACTTGTTTCTCTGGCTCAAAGGCACAGGGAAATCAAACTCCCACTGGAAAAGTATTTCTTAACCCTCGAAAGACTGGGTTTTTTTGTTTTTTTTTTGGTTGGTTGGTGGTTTTTTATTTATCTGGATAGTATGTTACATTTTTCAGAAATGCAATCACATCTAAGCAGAATGAGCACGGTGTCTTCTTGCGTTATTCAGATTTTGAAGCCACGTGAGATTTGTAATAAGGTCAGAAAATAGCATGAGAAAATTACGTGCAAGTACTTGCTCACCTAGAAGAAAAGTACTATCAAGTCTGGCATAAAGCAGCGTTGCAATGTTTCCAGAAATACAAAAAGCATTTGTTTTGCCTTGCTAGTGAAAAGCTGAGGAGAACCATCAACTATTGGCAGCTGTTACACTTTGATGACTTCGGTAACAATTTAAGGCAGCTGAGGGTTTCCCACATGGGTCCCTGCTGCCTGCTCTGCTACTGGCTTGCTGTATTGACAGTCTCAATTTACTAATTTGTGAAGAAATGGTTGCAGTAGTGTTTTTTCATGATTAAACAGTAGTTTCCAAAATATCTGAATATCATACTGGAATAAAGCACTAATAGTTTAGATCAAATTTTGATGTGGTATGAAAATCAGGACGTTAATAATTTTGTTTCAGATCAGTCTCACAGTTAGAATCAAAAGAATGTGCACTACCATCCTTCCTCTTAAGACAGTCAAATGTATTCACCTCTACTTAGAGAAAAAACCCCATGAAACAACCATAAATTGCTTCCGCAAATTACAGTCTAGACTTGCTGATTTGTTTTAACAACACAAGATATCAAACCCATATGCCAGCATTATTGTAAACTGCTGTTCCTAAATGCCTGTAAATGCATTGTCCTGTAGACTAAGGATCACTGCAGCCAAATAATTACTTAGATTTAATGTGGAATTTGTAACAGGAAAGGAGTATTCACTGTGGCACTTGCAGTAGTCTGGTTTTTCTCTTCCCCTGACATCTTTAGACAGTGTGGCTGGGTCATCACTATTGTTTGACAGCAACGCAGCTTGCAGAAGATGAGAAGGCAATTTGTGGTTACATAACACTGACACAGACAGTGAGCTGTGTACCTTCAAAAGGAAAACAAAACAGGAGTCAGGCTGCCTTTCATTATTAATGCTTTTTTGTGGTTGTCCAAGTTTATCTTTATAATTCATAGTACCCACAAGATGTACTCATTTCCTGCAGAACAACAGCTGTGGAACGCATGGAGGGTTTACCTTTGTGGTTTCCCAGCGACTGAGCTTCGCCTCCTTCTAGAAGATGGTGAACGTTGCTCTGACTAGAGCGGTGTTTTTTCCTTTGACAGGCTGCTGTGTTCAGCTAAGCCCATCTACATTAAGCACAGGGCAGTCACAAGGTCATAGTAATTTCCAATGAAAATAACATAAAGTAACAGTGAAAATAACATGTGAAACCTTTGCTTTTCATGGGCCAAAAGTTTTTACACACTCTTCATTACAAAATAGATTGGTACAGCTCTTCAAGAGTTTCGAGGTTCTGGGTAAAGTCTTCTGATTGTCTTGTATCTGTGAGAGTGTCTTCTTTGGCTGGGACCTACTGGTTGCATCACTGGCTAGTTAATTTTGGGAACTGGAACTAGTAGCTGCACAGAGTAATTGTGATACTGAATTTCTGTGCTAAATTAGTGGCCTGTAGAGTTCAAAATGAAATGAAAAAATGTCACACACACACAAAAAACCAAGTAAGTCTGTTCCTTATGAGTGAAATGTTGCAAAAGTGCATTGCAAATACGGAACGACCGCACCTGCAAACAAGGCATGCCCATTCCCTGCCCTCTGCAGTGTAGAGTTTGTGGGATGGGTTTGTTTCCCTGTGTCCTGTGTACATTGCTTTCCCAGAGTGCACAGGCAGAGCGAGGCCAAGGTGATGTTCTAACCAGACTGCTTCTTCTGCATACTGACCTTTTAAATGCACACTGAGTAGTCTAACATCTGACTAACTGCACTTAGCTCATACAGGAGCTAATTCCCCTCACCCCCTTGGGATAAGGCAGCAGTTTTGGGGAGAACTTTGTTCTGAACATAGCAACAAGGCACTTGCAGTCTTCTTTATGCAATCACTTTTTCAAACTCACTTGGCTTTATCAAACTCAGCAGATAAATAATGTATGTCCTTCCCATTTCCTATGTGAGATCATGAGTGAGGAGCTGCTTCTTGACAGATGTCCAGTGAGTATTTTCAGAAGTGTTTTTTCAGTCAAATGTAACCATTATAGCCGTCTAGTCAATTTAGCAGTGGCATCTCGGGTTTCAAACTTCAGCCAAGTTTTCTCATAGCTGTGACTAAAGAGGTTCAGTTAGAACTTCCAAACAGAACAAAAGAGCTCTTTTTCTCTGCTTAAAATTACTTCAACACAATATTTTTTCACCTTCAGAAAAGTAAAACGTGATGCCTCTCAACCAAGGAAGGGAAAAAATGAGGACATTTTGATAGTCTAAAGAGAGGAAAGTAAAATGAACGTATGTATGGCACAAATCCTAAGAACTTTGCTTAGAGTTATTGCAGACATTTAGGTACAAGTTCTCTTGGCATCCATGGGACATCAGGATTCGGGGCAGGTCCTTTCCTGCAGAAACAAAAGGCATTTGTGTTATTGAATAAAGATGGAAAATGAGAACAGGAAGAAGCCACTGGTAGAATATCCATGCATATTAGGTTTGACCTAGATTATAAATTTCAGTTATGTTTGCTAAGAACTCATATCATTACTTATATGTAAAACTACAAGTAGTAAATCCACACAAACCAAGAGTTGCAAACCACCCCTAGTACCCTAAGACATAATTTCTAAGGAACTCAGACATTCCTTCATTTTGACAATTATGAAAATGTTAATTGTCTTGCTTAGCAGCAGGAAGAATAGAGACATTAAAACACACATTCTATCTAAACATTGCCCACTTTAATATAGGTTGGACCATTTCATTTTAACTCCCTGCAAATGCCCAAATATAACATTCCATCATTTTCTTAGTACATAAACTGTGCTCTATGCATAAGAATCACAGCAGAACGCGATGTGATCCATAGGATCACCTAGAAAACTATTTGTGCTGGTAACAGACCCTGTTCTCTCTTTATAACAGTATTATGGAATGCAAATTGTCTGAGACATAAAACGGGCACACTGTATAGACCCAGATGACTTAATATAACACCTGGGCAGTATTAGCATATTGACTCTCACTTCTGATTTAGAGGAAAAGTATACTGCAGTGTGTTGCAAACTCCTGCAATTTATAGAAATACAATCTAAATGTATTGAGTAGGATCAAGTCCAGTAAATGAAGGACCAAATAAATCCCATACATTACCTTTGGATCTCTTCAATGCACTGGTGAACATCAACTACTTCATGAGGTCTTGCTTAGTAGTTTGTCATGAGATCGCAAAACATTTTACCTAAGCTGTCAGTAAATGTAAACCTAGCTAAATACTGAGTAAAATGAAAGATGATACCGATTCTAATGATACATTCCCTTAATTAGGACTTTCTATTTCACTCTGATTTTCAGAAGTAAAATATATTTTGAGCAATAGCCTGAACTACTCGTCTCAGAAGTGATCCGGTGACAACACCTAATATGTGGTGAGATTCACGGTAGCTATTTTTTTGTCAACATTTGCACAGTTTTAGTTCAGAAATAGGTTGTCGTTCATGTAGGGGGATAAGTTCTAACTCCTTTCCACTTGATGTCCCTGGGGTTTCAAGCAGTGATGCCTTTGAGAAGAATGTTATGGCCCAAATTTTTGATTGCTCTACTAATGCATCTCTGGTACTCACTGCAGAACTACTGTGCAGTTGAAGGGAAGACAGTAACTATTATTTTTAGCAGCCATCTATTTCCAAGAAAAGTGCTGATGACCAAATAATTTGTTACACATGCACTGGTCCAGATTCTGCTTGTCTTTTGCAATCAAAGCACTCCTTGATGCGTCTAGGAGAACTGAGAGTGCAAGCATAGCCAATTCACTCCCCTAAACATTGAAGGACACATTTTTCTACTTTTCTTCCCATTGAGCATGAGCATACCCTGGAAATAATCCTTGTAGGATCAGTCACATACATTTAATGAAAGCAAAAAATTTTCCTTTGGATTTATAATAGGCTTGTGCAGGCAGAAAAGAATATTAAAAATGAATACTCAAAAAGCAATGCAGTGAAAATCCACATTGTAATCTAAAAGTAAGGATGCCATAAATCCTCTGCCATTCACAGGCCAGTATCTGAGTTGCATTCCTTTGATATTTGCCAAAGCCCTCAATTCACATTTGCTGGTAGTCTCATTCACTCTTCTAAAGGATGTTCAGTGACTACGTCTAGGTTAGTAAATCAAACATTTCCCAGGAAATTAACTGCCTCCACTGTTAAATTGCCAGGAGAGTCCCTGTGATGGTTGTGCCAAGGCTAGCTAGCAATCTCTCAAGTAATTCCTGGATGTAATTCAGGAAGAGGCATAGGCCAGAGACAATTGCTTTTGGATGTGGCCACCATGCCTGACCCCATCAGACCACAGCCTCTGAGACCTGGCCCAGCTCTTTCACTCACTAAGAGTTTCAGGATACAGCATATGACAGCCTGAATAGCATCACCCACAGCCATGGGCTTTTTTGTATTACTACAGAAGTACACGAA
Source organism: Mohoua ochrocephala (assembly GCA_013398855.1). Classification (NCBI taxonomy): domain Eukaryota; kingdom Metazoa; phylum Chordata; class Aves; order Passeriformes; family Acanthizidae; genus Mohoua; species Mohoua ochrocephala. The sequence continues at coordinate 151,700 of VZTA01028936.1, forward strand.
GTTTCAATAACCCTCTTAATTCTCACTAAAAGGGGCTTTCACCAGAAAGCTCTCACACTCTGGCAGCTGGGTTTGAGTTCAGGTCCTGAGATTCATTCACTAGAGGCAGCTCCACTGTAGGAGAGTCATGGAGACTTCTCTCATAACATCCAGATGGTTGTTATTATAGTCAGAGGTGATCTAGCCACCAGCTCTCCCTTCCGTTTCCGTGATGCTAGTTCTTCAAGAGATGTTATGAGTGTAAATGACACAGTATGATTTCTTACACTAGAGAGGAGCTATTAAAATGTACATATTCACCATTTTTTCCCTCTTGCCTGCAGAACTAGCCTAAAGACACATGCACAGTTTCTTTGGGTTTCCACAGAAAGCAATTTCAGCACATAAGCTGTCTTCCTTCCTAGTCAAAGCTTCCATCTGTGGCTTGCTTTCGGAAGCTGTAAGACAAGCAGTTCCTGCAAGGAAGGGCTGCTGACGTCAAGCTGTGTTTGAGGGAGGTCTGGAGTGCATCTTGAGATTATAACTTCCCATATTCTTTGGTCCTTTTTAGAAAAGTTGCTGTTAGACAAAAGGCAGTTGAGTATTTTAGAGAAATTTTTGGGTTCCCCGGTAATTCTGGATGCATAGCCACTTATAATCATCTGAAGAGATTAAAATTTAAGACCTAGAGATGACTGAAGCAGAAATTTAAAAAATTACCATATACATTTCTTTTTGTGGCCTTCAAAGATGTTAATTTTTACAGATCCTACACCAGTGTTCTACTTACTGACCTTTAAGGACACATTATGCATTTTTATATTCATTGCTGCCTTTTTCAAAAATAGGGGTTCCACGGAATCGCAAATGAGTAATAAAAAAAGAAATGCAGAGGAAATACTCAGTTAAAAATAGATAATAGAATTAATCCTTGGCTTTAAAGGAAAAATGATGCATTTTTAACTCATACTTCCAGCACAATCTCATTAAAACCTAGTTAGGTCTTGGTCATGTATATGCTTGATCATCTCACAATGATATTATATAATTAATTTTTTATTACTTAGGGCACAAAACAAAAGTAGGAGGTGTGTGAAAATATCTGGTTAGACTATGCCCTTGAATTTCCAAGGAAGTTGGATGTATGCTTACACAGTTTTGGAAAGGCATAATATTCACTTTAACAGTGTGCTACTGGCCTTTACCAAAAACTAGTGAGATGTGAAGAAAGACCAAAGAAATGCTTGCAGATATATTTCAGCATAGAAAGTAGCTTGTTACAGAATTCAGGGAAAACTTTCTCATGCTTACCAACACTCTACAGAAAATGAAATAATATACATCCTCTTAAAAGTAGCTTCCAAGGAAGTAGATACTAAAATGCATTATATCAGCACCTCATAACTTGGCTGTTATAGAGTGGGGCTACTTAAAGTGTAGTGTGAAACATAAAGAATGCAGACTTGATTTCTGGCTGTGCACACATGGTAAGCAATGAAGAAGCTAATCAGGCCATATTTGGGATGCTTATAGGATCACCTCCACAGGGGCATAGGGGATTCATTAACTGGCCTCAGGATTTAATGCAGGAAAACTCCCTGTTGGACACTTCAGTGGACCTAGATACATGGAAGTCTTTTCCTTTTAATAACAGGATCTCATCATAGAACAGGCATGAAATTCAGGTTACCAGTGGTCCAATTTAATCCTCAGCCAGTATGGTTATCACTGTTAATGTTTTGTGAAAGCAAAGCTCTGCAACTTTTAGATTTGCATTGTCATATATTTTATTTACATAGTGAAACATCTATTTTGAAGCAAGGAAACTTCAAAATTGTCAACACCTGAGTCCTTTAATTAAGGACAACAGCAGGCAGACAACAGAAAGAGGGAAAGGTTGCAGTGGGTCTGGTTTTTGTGGTTGCTGTGGTGGGTTTTTTACTGGTGAGACAGAGAAGAGAAGACAGTAGCTGTAAGAAAAGTGGAAGAGATCTGGAAAATTGCAGAGAAAAAGGGATTATCTGCACAAAACAGTTGTGGGTTGAATATAACCACTGAGCATTCAACAGAAGTTTGTGCCATATCTGTCATCTGATAGGCCCAGAGGAAGAGAATATCCAGAAATATGTCTGGAGTCCGTGATGAAGTCGAGAGAGGTATGCAATGGAAGAGGAGAGGAAAAATAAGGTTTTCGGACATGAGCTGTTGAGAAGACCCAAAAGACTGATCCGTGACTGGTAACAGTAAGCCATCACATGACCAAATGAAACAAAAGGTGGAAGAAAAAGGAGATTCTGTACCAAGAAGTACAGAAAAAATATGGTGGGGATAGTCAGTGGTCACATCTTGAGTAGAAATCATCAGGATATTTAGGAGATCATCAGAAAGAACAAAAGGCATAGTGATACTCAGAAAGTTGGGAGAAGAGGAAAAAGTGGAACTTCCGATCCCGGCTAAGAGAAGGCAGGTGTGCCCTACAGAGGAGTCCTTGTTAAAGATTAATAGATGTGCAATGGCAGACGGCAGAAGGATAGGACTGACAGATGAGTACGGTGTGAGTTTCGAGCCCCAGATGAGTAGGCCAGCAGGCAAAAGGATCCTTGTGGTACCACAAAAACTCCACAACTCATTCATCACTTTGGGAGTGCCATGACAATGTTTCTGTTACAATAGATGTGAAATTATTGTATAAACTTAAAGAAACTATTCATGGAAGTGCTATAACTAAAAGGACAAAAAATAGTCATGTGGTGTGAAGCAACCACCACAGATCCATCAGAATAATTTCTTAGAATGTGGATCAAATGTTTGTTAGGCAGACAGATGATCAGAAAGCTGGATGACTTTGGTGGATTTTCCAAGATGTTCAGGCCAGAAGATCTGCAGCACAGTGACAAAATGGGACACATTTGGAAAATCCACTGTCCAAGATGATCTCCTATCCCTCGGTCAGCCTGAAAAGTCTACCCATCACTCTCCTGTTGAAGCACACAAATTAGAGAGCTTATGCCGACAAAAGATCATGATCTGAAAGCCAGTCAAGACTATCGTGGGCTCTTGAAAACTCCTTGCATGTTTTAGTACAGATTTGTGATGCTTGTTTAAGTTTTCAACCTCTGTGTGATAAGTACTGGAGTCTGGCTTTCAGAGAATGGGGCTTACAAACTTCAGTAAGGCAATAGATGGCACAAATGTACCCATTATTTGTCCTTTCACCAAAGAAGTCAGTGTGTAAGTGAGCCATGAGAGGTTCCATAAGAGCCCTGAGGACCATGGAGAAAGCTTATGAGCATCAGCCTGGGAGGCATTGGCAAGATATGCAACATCTGTGTTTGGAGCAGATAAGACACACAGACCCTTGGACAAGCTGAGATCTTTATTCTCTCCCACTAATAACATTCTCAATAGGGTGCAGGTGCCTCCTGTTATTTTGAGGAATTCCATCGAGCTTCTACTGCCAGGACTTAAGAAGCCAAATATGCACAAAGTGCATCCACCCAGTGCACACTATTACATCTTCTAACAGTTGCAGAATGGTGGTGGATGATTCACTAGGAAAGCTGGAGGCAAGAAGGCATGGTTTCCAGAGTCACTCACATGCCAATATTATAAATACTATACATATGATGATGATCTGCTTTACCTATTTACAACATATGGGAAACTGGAGGTAATTTTGTTTATTATCAGAATAATATATGAATACTGATGAACTCATTAGCTGATCTGAAAATCTGGAAAGGACTCCCAAAAGCAGTGGAGGTCCCAGTTCAATAGACTAGGGAAATTAGGAAAGTCACACTGGAACTTTAGTGTAAAATAATTTAAAAAAATTTTTGGACCACTTTATGGTCAATAGCATTTTTATAGCACCTTTTGTTATTGAAATTCTTCACATTTTTTTCCTGCTTACTTTTTCTGCCTTCACAGAAAAGCATGAGGACAAAAAGTGTTTTACAAAAAAGCAACACCACCTGTTTTATTATATAAAATGCAACACATATACTTCTTTCTCCTCTGCACATATACACCAAATAAATATAGCCCATATGGCCGTCTGAGTATGTATGTGCTCACATTCATGCCACACATAGTTATCCTTTCAAGAAGTCACCTGCTAACTTGTGCTATTCTGCAAACTGGAAGTGCTCCTACTGCTGCAATACTGCACCGAAGAAGATGCTGATCTGTAGGACAGATGTTATCCCTGAAAAAATTCTAAATCTGGTAGTGTATAAAACATTGATTTTTCTGCTGAATTAAGTATTGATTTAATTGGAGCTTTTTCTGCCTCCAATTTTGAGATCATGGAACACTATTTCTAAGACTTGTACATATTGCTTGGTGGTTTGCAATATTTCAGTAATGCCTTGAGGCTTTCTGTTTCATTGCAATTGCATTTACAGCAATAAACTGTTCAACAAACACTGAATTTTATTAAACTGGCAAAATATGTGATAAAGAAAGCTAAACAAGCCCACAGTCAGCTGTGCCAAAAATAAACAAATGCTTTCTTTTAAATGCTAAAATAACGTACAAACGAGGCTCAACAAAACTAAAATGCAGAAAAAGTCCAAAACTGAAGTGTGTATAAAATTAAAGTTCAAGAGAAGAATAGTTACACTATCCAGCTGCAGTTCCACTACAGCAGGGATTCATCATTCTATGTGTAAGGAAATCCTTAGCCATTTTCTCCTATCCATGGCAACAGTGTGTTGCTCCTTCAGCCTAACTGGGAGACTGGAGTGCCATCCCTGAGCTGGAGCAAATGATCCTCCTTTTTGAAAGCTTTTTTCGGGTTAATTTTCACCTGTCTGTATTGACTGGTTGAGAACCAGAGAACAGTTGTACCAGCACAACTGAGGATAACGCTGTGTTCTCAGAATGACAGCTGGACAAGACAGGCAGCTCTTCACACCAGCCTTGCTGCCCAATCTTACATGTGGCATAAGTATGGTCCCCCTAGAAATGATGCCCTCTACAATCTTTTCCCTTTGCTTTCTACCTTCCTGTCCCATTTTTTCTCCCATGAACAAGTGTGTAAAGAGGAAGAGACAGCCATGGCCTTGCAGCTGCTGAGCTTCTTCAGCACCCACGGAATGACCCTCAGGGTTCATCCTCCAGCCATCCGCAGCAGCACTGCCATATTCGTATTGAGCAGCAGGCAACTCACCCCACAAGCTCCCATGTGCTTTCAGTATGAAATAAAAACAGTTCATTCAGTGTTTTCTTTTCAATGGACTACATATAGTTTCTCCTCATTTCCTCTTGTATCTTGTCTTGAGTATTATAAAGCTATAGTTTGCATTTTATGGTTTTATCATGACTACACATATCCAAGATGGGTAATGCAGAGAGGCAAAGCAACTGTTCTCATATTAGAAGGTAAGTTATTGTCTTCTTTTTCAATCAAGTAATATAGGCAGTCATAGAAACATGAAATCCATCCTCTGATGCAATCACTCCTATTTTGTCTGTTCTTAATACCCTTCACTGACAAAGACTCCATAATTTGCCCGAGCAGTCTCTTTCAACACTTAATTACCTTCCCTGTCTTTTTTTTAACTCGGTGGGTTGCAATTTTTCTGCAAATGGAACATGGTTATGACTGATACTAAAGATCTCTTTCACTAGTCAGGGCTCCACAGCTTTCTTTTAAGCTGATCACGTTGTTCAGGACATATGTATTTCAGAGGTTCCTGATGGGAAAAGCATGGTGGCTCTCCATGCCAGTGAAGAACTCTCTTCTAAGACACTCTTTTACAAGTCTGGTGACTGCAGAATATATGCATAAACTAAGGGGCAAGAAAATTTCTCTAACTCACCATTCAATAAATGTACAAAAACTTGCAAATGTCACTTCTTTATAACAGTGAGAGAAAATAACATCACCGAGGTGAAGAAAGAAGATGCTCAGGAGCTTTGTACTGAGAACTTTAATAGCCTATTCCCTAAGAGAGAGAGATTTCCTAAAGGCAGTTCCTTCTGTCTCATTTTCAGTGGCTGTAGCAAGGCTTAAGGAAGCACAGGATATACCCCTCCAGGGATAGTTCATCTAACTAAACACAGAGATTGTCAATGAAGACATCTGCAACTGAGTTAGTCTTCTCGATTCCCTTTACAGTTAATGGAAAGAAAGAGTTGCATTTGGTTGTGATTCCACTTATGCCTTGGATACCTTCTATAGCATGGGACGTACCCCACAAATACATAATTTGCTCCACAGAGTATGAATTGAACCTGAGATAAACAGCTTGTATATAGACATCTAGACCGTATGCACTCAAAGCAAAGTGAGAGGAGCCCTTCTGCTGCTGAGTTTTAACAGGAACAATTTCCGTGGACAAAGTCATATTCTTTGCAGGCAAAATCACAGCCTTGTTTTGATTAACTTTTTTCTGGAGCTGTACTCCATTAACACTCACTCATGCAGATTGCAATGATGTATTGTGTATTCTTTTTAAATCTTATATAACAGCTCCAGTGTGTAACAATATCATGGTAATTAGAATCACAGTTTTGACTATTATGAGGCATTTTCTGCTTGGCTTGTGCTTCTAAAATGTAATTTCTGTCATTTGGCAGCTACACTGCCAAGAATGTAGCAAGGTGCGGGAGATGTGTAAATTATTTACTAAAGTTTCTATCCCACATCAAAGCAGGTGACCCCCCAGGAAAGTCAGAATCCTCTGTTTCCACTATCAACCCAGGAGAAAACTTCTTCCCCTTTGAAATTTTTCTCCCAAGACCAAGCAAAGAGGGCATATTTGAGACTTCCTGGTAGCTCAGGGTGCAACTGAGGCTGTGCTGCCGAAAGCATCTGTGGAGAAACTCCCCAGGCCATCTCATGGAGAAGGCTCAGAGCACAGAGGTCTGCACTTGCTGAGGGATACTACCTGCTATTGCAGTGTCCATGTTCTACTACTGCTCTTCTAGTCTGTTTCTGCCTCCACAAAGAAGCCCCAAGCAGAAGAACTGAATGAAGCAAAGAGCAGATTAGTATTGAGAGAACCAGCAAGTGTCTAAGTCCAGGATTTGTAGCAGGGCCACATAGTCAAGACATTCTTGGCCCTTCAATGAATTTCATTTGATTCCTGGCTGAGCTGTTTCATATGCTTGTTGTGCTCATGGCTCTGGTAAAATAAAAACACAACTGAGGCGGCTGTTATTAATACTGATGTGCTTTACTACTGCAATGGTTGTGTTCACTGTAGCTCCTCCAGACATGCCCCATGCTCTGGACACAGACTCTATTTTTCTAACCCATGACTCGAGTGTGAGCAATTGGTTGGACTGGTAAAACAGCAGCAAGCTGGCAGTCCGGAAGCTCAAAAAGGTTGGCCAAGCAGCCTCGGACAGTTTGTAAGGAAAATGAAGGATTAAATTACGAATACGGAGGTATATATTGCCACTAAGTTTCTAAGAAGTCAAGGCAGGAAAAGGGCTGGAATACCTAGAAAAATCAATGTTGAAATCTGACACCTCACAAACCTACCCAAACTGCAGCAGCACCTGGCAGTGCACTCTGAGAGCAGCATGTAAAAGAAATGTCTGTGAATACTAAATAGAAATATGGCTGAAACCAGGAATAAGGACTTTCAATTTTGACAGTTAGATTATGCATAAATGGGGAGTAAGTCCTTTGTTTTGCTTTAGGGGTTTACATAAGTTACATGAGCTCCCTATATTTTGATTTTCTCATCTCTAATACTGAGATGAGAAACATGTAAACAGAATCTGGTTATTTTCCTCAGTATGAGGTGATGCCTTGCTCAAGGAACAGCATGGAAGTAATTTCTGCCTCTGCTGAAGCAAGAATGGATTACCTACCAGTGACAAACTGTCACCATCATTTTGCCTTGGCAGGTAGGATAACTGGTTCCCCCATCTTTCTTTTTAAGGATAAAAACACAAATCACTTTATCCATGAATAAAACATGCTGCCCTATGAAGAGATCATTTCCTCTCCAAATCCAGTGGTTGTCCAGACAAAATCATCTCGGAAACATCACAAAAATAACGAGATGTAGCTGAACACAAGGAGAGAAATGGAGAAAGGCAACAAAGTTAATAAATAAGGATGGGGGAAAGCACAGGAGAATTCTTTGTGAGACAGACGTGTTTCAGAAATGAGAAGATTTTTAAATTATCAGGATGTCAGGAGGGTGTTAAAGAAACATTCCAAGAGAAGACTTCAGCCCAGGGAGAGTACTGTAATTCCCTTAACTTCAGTACAATTTATTTCTAGTCAGTCAAAAAAGACCCCAAATGTATATGACACACTATTGCAGCTATGAGGAGATGAGTAACCGGGCTGGGAGCTGGGAGGTGAAAGCAGGACGGAACATCTGACCCTCCTTGACAGCTGCCTGCAGCGTCCTTCCATCCTTGAAGGAAATCCATGGGACGTGCTCAGCTGCAGACCCCCAGTCCCGAGCCCTCCCTCTGCCTCTTCCCGGCTGGCGGCTCGGGAGCTGGCACGTCTGCTGACCCGGCAGCGGGGCGTTCTCAGGTCCCACCGCTGCTCGTCCTCTTTTCTTGCGCAGGAGAGGAGGACTCCTTCCCGCCGCCACCCAGGCAAGGCATTTCTTTCTTCCGCTCTGCCCCCAGAGGGGCATTGCCGCTTGCAAGCACGGCCTGCCGAGCCCTGCTGAGGGGCAGCGGGACGGGACTCGGCCGAGGGCTGCGGCAGCCGGGCCGTGTGGGGAGCCCAGACCGCTCCCTCCCGCACCCGGCACGGCCACGCTGCGGCCGCCTCCCGGCGGGGCTGGCCCCGTTCCTGGCATCCACCGGGAGGGAAAGGGGCTGCCCTGGCCTCACGTCCCCTCCTCACCTCCCGCCTGACCCCGGCAAAGGCTTCTTCTTACTGCAGATTGGCTCACTTTAGCCACAAGAAACAGCTTCTAGGACCAAATTTAAGCCTCGGCAACATATTACAATTAATGAATTCTTGCACTTACTTAATGCCCACAGGCACAGTAACGACTCTGCAAAAATTCTTAATTAAATACGCAGACAAGTGTCTTTAGGAGAGCAGTTTCAAGCTTGTGTACCCTCAGCTAGAAAACACGAACTTTGAAACATACACTACTTTACTCTGTGGAATCAGAAACTTGGATCTGTAATGCTTGTTCACCTCACTGCCATTTTCAAACCAGTCTCAGAAGGCTCTCAGGATACGGTTTAGAGTATCAAACCATAGAGGAATTGTTGTTTGACTTGCTTAAGAATTGCTAACTTTGTCAGTTCATCAAATTGATTTATATTTCTTTTCCCCGGCTTTCCAAAAGTGTCTCCTCTTTGCCTTTTTTCATGGCATGCTGAGTGATGTGATTCTGGCATGTTCTCCATTTGTGATTGTCACTAGCCAGGAAGATTTATAGCCTAAGGTTTAAAAAAATCCTCTGGCTATGGTCTCCTCTTGTTCTTGAGCTTAGGAGTCAGAAATTTTAAATTGACTGTAAATACTAATGCTGCATTCAAAAATTAAAAGTTATACTACTTTGCTATGTATGTTCCAATATATAATATTTTGAGCTGGTCAAAATGATATGAAAAAGCCTCAAATTTTTCAAGATGACTGAAAAAAATTTTTATTTGCCGTTTCTTACTGTGGTGATGCTGTGATAAAACCTAAAAGTATGTTAAAATGTTCTCCTGTATATATTACCCATTATAGTAATTCTCTTAAAGCAAATGTATTGATTTATTTTCTTACCTGATTTTTTTCACTTTGGCAAGTTTTGAATTTGATGTAAGGAAATATCTGAATCTCTAACATTAATAAATGAATGCCGAGTAGGATCAGACTCAAAGACACGAACATTAAAGCACAAAGTCTTTAAATGGCATGGTTCAAATGTTTTGAATTCCCTATATTTTTCATTCACTTATTTAACTTCTAGGACTGATCTTTAGCATCACTAAGCAAGACAGTAATATATTTAAATGCTCCTCACATAAAATGAAGTTTGTCCATATCTTGCACAGCGGAAAAGTGCATCTTAACAAGCAAATGAATCATTGGTTCACACAGAGGATAAATTCTCACTTTATTCATTCACGACATACACAGATCCTACAAGTGTACATTTTTCCTTGTGCCATGACTGTCCTGGAGTTATTTTCTCCTATGTCCTACTTACTTGAAGGATGCCACCATTGTTACACTGCTAAACTAACCCCCCAACATTACTGAACTAAAATAGGTCCTAGATCCTATTTATTAGGTGATAAGACCAAATGTCTCTATATGTCCCATATCTCATGCAGACGACACAGACTTCCACACTTTGCTATATCGGGAAGCTGCAAATTAAATTATGATGTTTTTATTCCTTAGCAGGTATCACTTGTCTGAACAGCAATTCTGACTGGATTATTACTGAAGTGACTGATTGGTTTCATAATAAAAGAGAAAGGTTTTTTTAATAGCACACTGAGCAAAAAAAAAATAATTTTCATTTTCATTTGGTTAAATGTAGAATTAGCTGTAGTACCTACAAAAAGTAGGTGGTGAGTTTTCTGCACTCTTAAATAAAGCCCTCAAACAACGTGTGCATTTACAGCTTATTATGTGAGATTGGGATCACTACCTTCCTACTTGGTTCCTGCAGAAGTGGCAGAAAATAACAGCAGATCCAGAAAAGAGATTTCACATGACTATCCCTTTTTAGAGCATTTTAAGCTTTATTAAAAAACATTTTAAACTTTGAATTAAGTGATGAAGCTCCTTGGCATTAGAAAACAGCTTTCAAAACCACTGTTTTAATTTCCAAGAAGCAAAAGCTTAATACCAAAACCACTTCTGTTTCCAACTATAACAGTATCTGGCATAATGTGATATTGTAACAGAAATTCCTGTCTCTTGGTGAGTGTGGATGGCTTTCTGCTCCACAGTAAGAGCAGAGGTATGCAGTGGAAGGGTCAGCTTTGAGCTTGGCAGAACACAGCATATGTGATTTTAGGCAAGGCGTTCGAGACCACGTCCAACAAAGGCAGCAGGCAACACTTACAGTGCATAACTTCAGGGCCTGGTCTCCTCTTACAGTTCAGGTGAAGGACTGCACGTCTCGGGAAGGAATCCAACATAACCGGGGAATTGTCTAAAACTAGCTAGGAGAGAGATCAGAGTTATCACTGAGAACAGTAACTGGACTGAGCGCTTGTGGTGTACCATCTCCTGCCTCTTGCCAAGACAAAGTTGTGGGCAGGTGCACAAGCACAGAGCTAGATGTGCAGGGAACAGAAAGTCCAAAGTCCTCCCAAATGCCTCACACACATTTCTGAAATTCCAGTTCCTTCAGCATTAGATGACAGCTGACAGGGCTTTTAAAAGGATCAAAATTTTGGATTCATATGCTTAAAAGTTCCGTCTGTCCCACATTAGGTGTTCCAGCAGCACTGAACTATCCAAGTCAATTTTTATTTTTACTTCAGCTATATCAGTGTTACCCATAATGTGCAGAGCAGGTGTGTGCTAAATTCTTTATGCATCTGGATCATAATCATTCTGTATTCATTCCTTTACTCGTAGAACAGGAATATCAGTTCCCTATTCACATACTATGAGAATAAATATATAAATGTTTTTGGAAGTGTTCAGATAATACAGACACCGGCATTTTAAAATTAGATGGAAGTACAGCTAAGCTATACAAGGTCTAAACAATATAGTCACTTAGAAGACCAAAAACCGCTTTAGAGGGAAGAAAAATCAGGCACCCCTCGTCTTTCTAGACCACCATTTGAATTCCAGTTGAGGCCTTTTAGCTGTCAAAATTGTGATATGTAATTACACTGTAGATAGTATTAAGAATTAGTAGTTTATTCTAGTCACAGGAGAAACATAAATACAGAAAGCTTTCTTGGTACTAAGGTTCATTTATTGAAGGAGCTAGGGGATTAATTTTGAGTATGGAGTCAAAAAGTCAAAAAAGAGGGATTTCCCATAAAAGGTCTTGTTACAATTAAATGTCAGACAATCCAAGTTTCTGGCGATATTTTCTAAAACCCAGTTTCTTTAGCATACATGAAGTTAAAAATCCATCACTTTGTTGTTGTCGGTTTTTTTTTTTTTTAAGTATCTTCAGCAGAGCTACATCTATTTCTTAACAACCATACAGTATTAATTAAAATCGACAGCCTTATTTACTAAGAAACACTTCATCTCCACAGCAGAAGCTGTGATGACAGAATGTAAAGAGTGGAGAGGACACAGAGGTGGGCACGGCTGGCCCCACTCCTGTCTGTAGAGCCCCTCAGGGCTTCTCCGACCTATGGTCAGAAATTTATCGTTGTGGTGGTTCACTGCCCATGGAGTGTCTGGGGCACAAGCAGAGAAACCGATGGTTCACCCTTGACGGTTCATGCCCCTCTCCAGGATTCCAGGGGTTAGGAAAACCACTGGCAGTTCTCAGACTGAACCCAAACCACACCAGGCACCTCTTCCCCCGGCGTGTGTTCGAGGTGTACAACCTCATGCCCTGCGAACTAGCCCTGGACAGTTTATGCGGACTGTAACACAGGAAATTAACCTGCAGTCCTTAGTGCCACCTGCACTTTGGGCTCTGAGGTTCTAACCCCGGTGCCCGCGGGCGGGGCAGGCACGGAGCGCCGCGGACTGGGGATCACGCGTGCCCCCGTCACTGCGCTCCCGACGCGAGCAAGGACGAGCAGAGCCCAAAGGCCCGGCGGGACAGGCGCCGGCTGCCTGACGCTCCGGCCCTTCGGGGGCTCCCCTCCGGCGGGGCGAGGCTCCCTCTGGCCGCCGCGACGGTGACGGAAGGGACGGAAAGGACGGAAGGAGCCCCGCGGCGGCCCC
>VZTA01028937.1:6181-87703 GCA_013398855.1 Mohoua ochrocephala
ATATATATATATATATATAAAAAAAATAAAAATAACACTCTTGACTGTATACCCTAGCAGTTCGTATGAAGACAACTACCTTCCTCAGCTAAATGAGGAAAACTTGATTTCTTGGCATCTCGCTGAACTGCTCAAACTTCAGTTCATCTCATGTCTGCAGACTCATTTCTAATACATTGCTAGACCATATATTTCTGTTCTCACTCTTATTTAAGCACATGCTTTGCTGGGTTTCTCTCCTCAACTGTCTAGTCCCTGGGGAAAAAAAATTCTCCTTAACCTTACTCTATCTAGCCTAGACTTGGTAGGACATTTTTCCCTTCTGACATCACAGTTTGCGGGGTTCCTTCTTCAGGATGGAGAAGCATCTTTTACTGTTAATCACCTTACAAGTACAGTCATGTTCAAAGTAAATTAGTCACTGCAATTTATCGAAGGGCGTGCAGTGGAATTAAAATTTTCTGAGTTTAGATCCTTATACGTTCAACTCATTCAATCTACCCAATAATTACAACCATTTTTACAGGCAATAGAATCCCATTCCACAATTAATTTACTCAGTAATTGGGCAGAGCGGGACAACTGTTTTCTTGTTGATATAAATCTCTAAAGTATAAAGTCATATTCGATTTTCAGCTGAAGATTTTCAATAATGTACGTGTTTTCTTTAAGCATATGCTTACATTGCTGTTTCATTTTGTAATATTGGATTCAAGGCCCATACATAGGAAGCAACTAACTATTAAATAGAACAAGGAGAATAAAAATGAATATTACAGTAATACAAATTTTTGGCATGGAAAAAACTAACTTTAAAATTAATTTTCAACTGAAAATTTCATCTTGCTGAATCTAGAACTTAAGTTAACTGAAACCAAAATCTTTGAACTAGAATTCCTTATGACCTCAGGCTAAAAGTCCTACTGAACAGCAGGTAGGGGAATTTTGCTCAAGTGAAGATAACTAAATTGCTCAGAAATCTACTGAGAGAGAGAAAAAGCACATTCCTCCTCTTGAAGGGGGAAACCTTCACTATTCCAAAGTGTTATTTCCTAGCACAACATATTTAAGGAACTCAATAGAATCTGAGACAGACAGAGGCAAAAGATCTTGCACTGCACCACAAAGATCACTAAATGAACCAGTTACTTAAATGAATCTAAGAATTAATCACTGACTTCTGTTTCCATTTCCATTCTGACCTGTGTGCATCATTCACTAGGGAATAATAGCATTAACCCTTCTTGTAACAAGCGGACACCTGAAGATGACCAAAATTAAAGCATTTTTCATTACCTTCTTTACTTAATATTTATGGGTGTCATCTAAAAGCAGTTGGGACAGGAGGTGAAAAATTAATCTGTTATACTACCAACATTTCCAAGGGTTGCATGCTGATTTTTTTTTTTGCAAGATTGTCCCTAGAGAAAATATTAGAAGCTCATCCCTCTCAAGTGCACAATACCATGAAAATTTCAGGAAGACCTTTGCAGTTTTTTTCAGAAGAAGAAAACAATTTGATCCTATTTTTAATAGTATTTCATTCCACTGTAAAGCTCTGTCAGTCAGTTATAATGGAAACTATTAGGATGCCAAATGGAGGATTATCGTGTCTTGACTATGATCTCTGCAAGCATCATGAGTAAAGGAAACTTGTAAAACCAAAGATACTTCTTTCTTTCAAGGACCCCAACATCATTGAGAAAGGAAAATGAAACAAAACAGAAAGATTTTGAAAGACATTTTTACATCTAGGTCTTAAATGATCTAAGTTTTCTATTAAAAATGAAATTTTTATGTTATGTAACACAGCATTTTACAAGCTTTAGATGAACAACCCAATTATACACAAAAGCAAGAGAGCGCATGAAGCCTGCATTTTTTAAGCTAATGCATTTAGTTTATTGTAATCTGAAAGCATCTGGAGGGAGCACTTTTGCATTATAGGAAATTTATTCTAGATTTGTTGGGATTGCAAAAAGCTTTATGCTGTTTATAAATATTTAGCTCTCGACAATGATTGCTGGCCTTTATCTAATGTGCTCTGACGACACAAGATTTCAAAGTGCTTGTTATAGTGCTGGAATATGGGTGGTTGGAAAACTGAAAAACAATGCAATGCTTCTATTTTGTTCCAGTCATCCCAGAATGATAAACATGCAGAGGTGGTGCAGTATTACAGCCTTACACTTGAATGATTTTAATTTTCTTCAAATTGGAAAGAGAGCTAAAACATTACAATTAATAAAACAAGGAAAAAAATCATGATTACTACCTTCTGTGGTGCATCTTTTTTTTCTGTCAACCTTTGAAAGCAAACACAACTTCTTATCCTTTGATATAGTACTTAACAGCGAGACTTGGTCTAAAACGAGATTTTTGTGTAACATTCTGGCATAAATAGCCCGTGCGATGCATCAAGAATATTCTGAACGTGCAACTAGTTGGTAATTATGAAAACAAAGAGTGAGCTGTGGTAACTTGCTGTGATTCTTGCGAGATGAAAATATACTTGCAAAATAATTTAGGGTAATTACATTTGAATCAAAGAGGAGATTCTGCACTTGTTAATATTTTTTAACTGATTTGATTTAAAAATCTATGCTAAGGTACAGAAACATTTTAAATTATAAATTCCTGAAGATAAGAGTTTACAAAACCACTAGAAATGTTTAAGTTAATATAGGTTCTATGTATCTGTAGAAGTACAGCAATTCTGTATAACAATACTAAAGTATGTAGCACGAGGATTCAAGGAAACTGAAGAAAGGGTAGAATTTTACTTCAGTTGACTGAATCGTCCATTAATTTTGCAGGATAGAACATGCTGGTATAAACAATGAAAAATTTGCACAGATAAAAATAGTTTATATAGTCTACATAAATAACATTTTAGAGGAAAATATTCTTAAACATTATACTGCAGAAGGTAAAAAAATGTGGAAGTCTCTACTACTGAAGAAACTCTCTTTCAGTCAGGTCAATATTTGCAGACCGGAATAGATTGTAAGCATTTGCTTCATCTCCTGCCTACAGTATAACTGAACTATAGAGGTATTCACTTTAATTCTTTTTTTCAAAATTCCTGTGTAGTGTAACTAAGCATCAAATGGTGTACTCTGGGAAAAAGGCCAAAAAGGTTCTACTTCCCACATGAACAATTTTGGCATCCACATTCTGAGGCAAATACAGCAAGATTATGCAATTCCTGTATAATTAATGAGACATATCTCCTAGTTTCTATGCACAGAAAGGTGGAGGCGCTGAAGAAGAACTCGAGAAACAAAATATGAGGAACAATGGACAGTTTAGAAATCTGCATCTGTCTAGGAGAAAATAACCTCCCTAATATCTGTGATATTGATTATGTTAAAACCAATGACATATATCAGGATGTTGGAAAATTCACCTCAGAATTAGCATGACAAATATTTTCTTAAGATAGAACAGTATATTTCAAATATTTCTGAGTGTAGTCTGGACGCCACATGCAAAATTGCGATGTATTTCCATTACATGGAAAGAGAGAAAATGAAGACAATTATCACTAAAGCCTACAGAGCAAATTTAGGACACAGCACTTTTGCAGAAAATCCCAATTTAGAGCTGTGATTAAACTAAAATTTATCAGAAAATTGATTTCCCACCTAGCAATACGTATCACAGTTTTGAGGTGTCCTCTGTGCCTCATACCTAAAGAAGAACTTCAGCCTTGGCCTGAGGAAGTAACTCTTTCAGCAATAAGCTGTATGTATCAGACACACACAGAATCATCAGGCAGTCATCAGAGTGACAGCAGACTTCTCTGTAGCATGAAATTCATGTAACTCTGCAGATGCACACCCAGACACATATATATGAGTGCTACTTACATGAATGGTACACAGATAGGCATGTATGTGCATACATATCCATTCCCACAGTTTCAATCAGGCCAGTTTCCTGGTGACATTTTGGGAGAAGCTACAGAAGCACCTTGAGGGTGTGGTCATCCTCCAGTCCTCCAGCTGCTCCAAGCTGAGGCTCTGCCATGGGGCCTGCCCTTGGCAGTGGCCATCATCATGTTGCAGATGCCTGGGCCTTCACGCCTTACCCACAGATCTGCACAAGGCTTTGTCCCCAAGAGGTGCCTGATGCCCAGGGCTGGGGCTGTCCCTGTGTCTCTGAGCTGCCCCATTCCAGTCTGGGGTGATGGGAGGACCCTGCCTGACAGGTCCTCCCCTAACCCACTAGGTGCCCTCCCCAACAATTCCTGGAGAAGTTGAAAATTCAACATATCCATTTAATAGATATAATTAGAAATATCCAGCTTCCTGAATCTCATTTCCTCCCTTCACACTATTGGTTCCACAGGTCACCACAGCCCCTCAACAGTTTGAAATAAACATATTTGTGAATGACACCAGGTAATGGCAAAATCATGGCTTGGAATCTGAGCCCAGGGGACACTAACCTTTCTGTACCCTGCAATTCTCAAAGCACCACAACAATGCTTTTTTTTATCTCCATAGCACCCACCAAGTCTCAAGTCGGTCTGAAATACTCTCATTTAAAAATAAACATGGTATATCTAAACAATGAGACTGAAGCTTAAACAAATGTTATGCCTTTCCAAAGAAAGAGGAAAATACTAATACTCAGTGGATATTAAATCCAGGCAGGAGAGTAGGAAAGGAAAGGAGAGCATCAAAGGAAGTGGTAAGGGGAACAAAAACCTTGATTTTGAGGGGTTTTAATGGCACAGTTTGGGGATATTGGGTCCATGCTCCTAATTTCGCGTTTTAAAGACTAACTGTCATGAGAAAAACAGTTGTCAACATGAGTTCCAATTCACCAGTGCTGTGTAAAAAGGAATGTGCTGACTTAGGCTTCCTCTTTTTACTCTTCTGCATACACACAGTTACTTTTTGTGTAGCTGTTCTCGTGTTTAGTAATTGAACATGTCTACTTTAGACAAGCTGTGAATGAACAATGGGAAAAGCCTTTCTAATATCGATGATTAATTTAGCTGCTCACACAATGAGGTTATTTTTTCCCTCACTCACACTGACATAATTGATTTATACCAGTAGAATAAGCACAAATACATGGCTTTGTTTCATCTAACTGTAAGAGACTTAGAGATCACAATTGTCTCAAACACTGTCAAGGCCACAGGAGGAACATGCCATAAGACAAGCCACCACTAGTGGGAATTTGAGATAAGCACAGAGGAGAGGAACTTGCAACAGGAAGGCACTAATTCCAGGCGTAACATTCTGGTCAGTGCATCTGGATAAAAATTCCCACTGTGGAAGACTGTGAGAAAGGAAACAACTGCTTATCCCAAGTTATGGGAATACCTGCAACCACCCCGCAGATACCTGGAACTTGGACTGTATAAACGTGGTATCTCCAGAAGAACGCAACCACTGCAAAGACCAGGGTGAAGAAGGACCAACAGGATGCTGTTGGATCCATGGCGTGGTGACTATCTTCTGCTTAATCTCTCTCTCTCTCCCTCTGCCTCTTTCTTATTTCTTTCTATTTTTCTTCATCACATTTATTGTTAAATAAAATCTGTAAAATTGACCTCAGCATATGGCCTTGTTAGCATCTTAGTTTGGGCAGAAGCATCTCTCAATAATCAGATTCTAACACTAACACCACTTTTAAAGTCTTTCAAGATGATTTTCTTCTGCTACTTGGTTTACTTCATCAGAAAGTAACTCCAGAACGCACCAACTATTCTCCATCAGATTATGTGCACTGTAAATCTACAGTCAGCAGAATATTCACTGCTTCTTTAAATCACTGCAAAAGCGCACTGAGGAGGTCACAATAAGAACAGGGATTTCTGCTCAGGGCTTTCATTTGCAAAATTCCATGGTCGTATTCTAAAGAAACATTTAATAGGGAAGTAAAATTTTACAAAATTTCTTGAAAATGACTCAGTCTTCAGCTGTAGTAAAGCCCAATGCTTTACAGACACTGCAACCCACACCAGCTGTAACACTGATGAAGTAATAGGACTATCTTTAGAAAATCATGCTTTAGATTAAAACTTATTAATTCATATAAAAAAATTCTATTAAAATCTTAGCTCGATCTGTATTACATTTCCCTCCCTATCCTAATTAATTCATTATACTAAGTGAAAGAATTTGGACTTATGAAAATGTACGTTTTTCTCTTTCAATTCACCTTCAAGGAAACTATTGAAAATTTTTGGTCGTGTTTCAAGAAGCTGTATAAAAATAAAACCCACATTTTTTGTGTAATCTTACAGGGAGACAAAAATTTAAGAAGGATGGCAGTTACATTATGAGCAATACTTCGCTCTGGTTAGAAAGCCCATACTTTAAATGCCACATCTTAAAATATATGTCTAAGAGAGTGCACTAAGACATTATTACACTATGATTAAACCAGTGCATACTGAGACTTTTATTGTCACTCCAGCCACTTATTGGCATGTTTTGTTATCTGGTAAAATCTCCATTATGTTTAAAATTTAACAATCACTTCCTAGTTTAAGAGTTATAACATTGTGTTAGCAATATCTTTTTCAGTATCTGCTACCTTCTTCTGGTTTTCCGGATTTAATGGTTCACAAAGACTCATACTTGTCTATGAAGTCTTACAAAATCAAAGAAGACTGGCCTCATGTTGCTGTGAAAGTAAGTATAATATGTATTGTGAGTGCTGTGATTTCCCCATTTTTCTGAGGAAATTTAAAACCCTTGCAATGAAATATGTTTTTTTTAATACATTCCTTGATGGATATCATGCAAGAGGAAAAAAAAAAACAAAAAAAAAGAAGATAATTTCTAAACACCCCAGTGGAAAAATGGGGTTGGGGCCCTATAGCTAATTTGTTACAAAATGGACAAAATACCTCTAAAATAAAATTAGGATTCCATTGCATAGAACTACTTCTCCAGCTAGGCATACTAGCTAGAGAGAACAGTGAAGAAGAGAAAGCCTCAAAGGTTCTCAAACTGGAGTTTACAGTAAAAGTATAAGAACTAGATGGTTGTCCAACAACATATTATAAAAAACCCCAAAAAACAAAAGGGATACTTTTCCTTCCCAGTCAACTAACATTTTTTCAGTAACTACTTGTTTTCTACCCTAGTCTGGACTTTCTGCCTAACCTAAAGAAAGATATCTTCCCAAGGAATGCCGGAGACTGGCATGGCTCAGTGTCACGTGAAAAGGGAAGATTTCCTCAACCCTTAGTGTGCAGAGATTTCCTCGACCCTTAGTGTTTGATTGGTCCGTCAGTGCCCCAGAAAAGCTGAGACCCTTGTACCTGACCAGTCTGTCAGCACCCCTTTAGGGGAACCCTTCACTGTACGACTGGAGGGCACTTGGACTGACTTATTCAGGGACATACACCAACAGCATAAGGGAGGTCCCTCAGCAGATATTCCCACTTTATGACCCCTCAGCAGGTCTTACATTTTGTTTGAGAATGTCACCCACTTCCAGCCACTGCCAGTGCCCATGAAGGACTCACACCAACAGTTTACAGGACAGCATTTTGTACTAATATAGAACTGTGACAGGTTGAGGTTTGAGGATTGCCAATGACAGTATCTGACTGCAAAAATGTATTCAAAACAAAATACAGACAAGTTCTAATCCCCAGGAAAAATGTTGAGCGCACACAGAATGTGGTTCTTACCCAATAGGTGTCCCTATGGGGGAGAAAACAGGTTCAGCCTATTACAATTAGGCTATAACGAACCAAGTTTAATGAAGGAGAAGAATTTTGCCACAGTTGTTGGCTCAGCAGCAGGGCATCTCATCTCCCTTGGCGAACAGGTGTTATGTGGTTTATCAGCTGCAATAACTCGTACCATCAAGTTCCCCTCCCTGCAAGAATTTCTACAGAGACTGGCCACAGTATTTCCACTCTGCTCCATCCTCTGTTCCATTCCCCCCACACCTTTAGCCAGTGCTTATAGTTGCAGATTTTGTATATGAGGAATCATTGTGGGATAGGCTTCAAGCATGCCAACCCCATTCCATCCAGGGAGTAGAAGCTGTATTTAACCCTATAATTCCCATCCTCTTATTTTACTCCCAGTCATCTTTCCACATTCAGTAAGGACATTCTGGTCAAACTAAAGTGTAAGAAGGAAATGCACATGCCATGTAACCTGGGATGCACAGCCTGGGATGAATAAAGGGACAATTCTCAGATCGGTAAGGATGGGATCCTGAAAGTTAAAGTACAGCTGGAGCTAAATCTGGTTGGGAATGCAAAGAATAGTAAGAAAATAATTTACAGGCATGTTGGCCAGAAAAGGAAGATTGAAGAAAATGCACTCCCCTTGCCACAAGATGGCAGAGCTGGTGACAATCAACATGGCAGAAGTACTCATCAATATACTTTGTCTCAGTTTTCAATGGTAATTTCTCTGCACCCCTCAAGCCCTGAAACTCAAGAGAGAGAGTGGAGGAATGAAGTCTCTTTGATCATAGGATAACATCAGGTTTGAGACCACCTGAAGAACCTGAAAATAAACTCCTTGAAACCTAACAATATGCATCCCAGGGTCCTGAGGGAAAGGGCTGGAGTAGTTGCCAAGCCATGCTCGGTGATATTTAAAAGCAATGGCAACCAGACAAAGTCCTCAGTGAATGCAAAAGGGCAAAGGTTTCACCCACTTTAAAAAAAGGTGGAAAGAAAGAATCTGGGAATTACCTCACTTCTTTGTCCAGTAACATCATGGAGCAAATCCTCCTGGAAGATGTGTCAAAACATATGAAAGACAGCTTCACTAAGGTCAAACCATGCCTGAGTAGTCTAGTGACTTTCTGTGGCAGAGTGATAAAGTGACTACACTAGAGGACTAGGCAAGAGCTACTGTTATCATCTACCTAGACTTCTGTAAGGCCCTTGACATGGGCAACACAACATTATTCCCCCTATATTGGAGAGATATGTCCTTGAGGGATGAACTGTTAGGAAATTGTCTGGATGGCATCTGGAGAATTACAGTCAATGGCTCAATGTCCAAGTGGGAACCAGTATTGAGTGGTGTCCTTAGAGGGTCTGTCCTGGGACCAGTACTATTTAATATCTTTATTAATGACATAGACAAAGAGATCAAGTGTACCTTTAGCAAGTTTGCAGATGGCACCAAAGCTGACGGGTGCAGTTGATCCACTTGAGGGGAGGGAACACCATCCAAAGGGACCTCGACAACTTGAGGAGTGGGCTCATGCAAACCTCATGAAATTCAGCAAGGCCAAGTGCAAATTCCTGCACTTGTACTGGGGCAATGCTCAGTATCACTAGAGACCGGGACATGAATACATTGAGAGCAGGCATGTGGAGAAGGAGCTGGAAATACCGATGGACAAGATATTGGATGTAAGCTGGCAATGTGCACTTGCAGCCCAGAAAGCCAGCTGTATCCTGTTCCACGTAAAAAGAAGCATGGCCAGCAGTTGAATGAGGTAATTTTTAAAATTAAATAGTTTGAATACATGTAGTGACTAAGCTTTTTTGGGGAATATTGCCTGAAAAAAAAACAACCCCAAACCAAAAACCCAAACAAAAAAAATTGTCATTTTAACGTGTTATTTTTCCCCAGGGAAGCCCAAAAAGTAACATGCTTTGGCTTACCTAGGGATTATTGGTAAAGAGGTAAAAAGAAAAATACTATCTAGAAGCCTATGCTTCTAGATATCACAGGTTTTAGCTGTCCACCTAAGAAGAATTCAAGTTGTGTGTCAAATCACAACATACTGTTCCTGTGAATTTGTTCTCTAACTGTCACATTATATCCAACATATATCCAAGCATTAATCAGGGAAAATACTGTGCTTGCAAGCAAAAGATGCCTTCATGGGGAAATATACCCAAACTGTGTTCTAAATGAATACTTGGGTATACAGGAAGCAATTTTTTTGCCACTTCTGTCTCAATTACATATTTTTGTCAGAATACTGTTTCAAGAAGTTAACTTGACATTCCTCTACCTTCATTAAATTTTAAAATTGTTGTTTATGCATGTTTACTTGGCAAAATTAAACTGAACAAGATGTCTTACATATCTACATGTGCATGCACGCACACCTGTGCACATAGACACAGAAGTCTGACCAACTGCAGCTGTAAGGTATCCGAACTGACCAGACACTCCTCGCCTTTGTCACTGAGGTTTACTAATCTGAAAGCTATTAATTAATTCCTTACCTCTGGAGATACTCAGTCAACACTGAATGATGCTAAGAATTGCCAGATCTGTAACAAAATTTAACAGTTGAAAGACTATGTTGGCCGAGCCCAGAAATTCCACTCTTACACAAGTCAGGTCAGCAATGAAAGCATGAGACTTGTGGGCTGGAATGATGTACATGAAAAGAGAAATGTAGTGGAGAACACTGAACATCTTTAAAAGCTTCAAGTTTAAAAAAAGCATAATAAAGAAGATAGACTGTGATATAATTTTTGTCTAAATACAGAGGACTTGTTCTGATTTTTCCTCCCATTAAGAATATTTGTTTGAAGTACAAAGTTTATGGTTTCTCTCCAACCAGGAAAAGATTTCTTTTGCAGTCTGATGCCTCTGAACAGTTTTCCACTTGACAATGTCTGATCTGGACAAAAAAAAAATCTTGTCCAAATTTTTTCTGTCTCTACAGCTGCTCAGAAGACTTTTAGACATGTAGAAAGAATCTCAGTGAGAAATATGGCAACATCAAAGTAGTGAAGCTGCAGTCTTCCTTAAAGTAACTGCATAGGGCTCTCACAGTAAACACTAATAAGTAAATACCAGCATGTCTGAACCAAAAAAGCTGGAGATAGATAACACCTTGTAAGTATTTGACTACTGGACTTACACACTTTTATTTCCAAAACTTTTGGGCAAAAATGGGAACAGAACCACTCATTTATGATCTCAAAAAGTGAAGTTCCAGAAAATTTTTACCTTTGTTTTTATAAAGAAATAATTTTTTTATGACACCGCCATATTAAATGGTTGATTAAAGACAGTAATTTACATTCCTTCGATATTTTTCCCTTACTTACCAGACTTTGATCAAAAATGCTACTTTTCATCTTGATGAGTTGGAATGCTTTAATATACTCATAGTCTCAAAAAGAAAATATGCATGCATAAACATATAGAAAAATGAATGATGCTAAAGGGAGAAAGTTAGGTGTCATTTGACCTGGGAAAATTCCTGCTATTTAAATATGTTTTCATCTACTGTCTACTTTCATTCTACTTTTCCTACAAACCAGACAATGGGTTAAAAACTTTAGAAATTATATATCCTTAGAAGAATTTGATAAGAAATATATTCCTGAAGCCCTGACTTTTTTTTTAATCACAGATTGCTCAAGAGAGTCCATGGACTTTGGCGTTCAATCTTTAACAGAATGTATGGAATTTACTCTGCGAGACCTCACCTTAAACTATGGGTATTCTTCAGGAGATATGGTGTGCAAATTACTTGAGTTTCTAGGAGGAGCACACTTTAACTCACCTCTCAGTTAATCTCTTAAGGTCTCAAAACAGAGAAAGCAAATACATTGCTTAGAAGGAAACGTTTCACTTTGCGAAATTGGTATATCCACTGCCGTGCCATCATCTTAACATTGCATGACCCTTTCAAGTGACCAACATAGCCATGTTTCTCAAAAGACTTTTAAGACTGAACTTTATAATATCTGATCATTTTAACCATCCGACATAGTACGTTTCTAAATGTGACAGAAGCATCTGCAGCTCTGTGAAAATACGGCTTCAATTCATACGAAGTTCTTTAGGATTTGTACCAATCTGATAATATAACTTCCATTCAAATAATGGTTTTAATGATATTTGCCTAGAGCATCACTTTCCTGACAAGTCTGCAATATGATGAGAACATCATATTCTTCCCTCCAACCCATCCTTTCCTTTGCATAAAAGGAAAGCCTTTTGGGCCAATTACTTTCCTGCAGGATAATTCTCAGATATTCTAAGCCTTCTAGGTTAGCAGCAGCTAATTACATGCAGGTTCCCAAGAAACCCACATTTTTTGATCCCAGCAATAATTTCAGCAGTGATTAAAAGAAGAAACCATGTCCTGTAAACTCCCACAAGTTGATACATTAAAAAAAACCCAGACATGCTGGATTTACACATTTGGAGGACTAAGATGAATCCACATAATTTTCACACACAATTATGCAAAAGCGTACTAGAATTAATGTATCGCGTTAGTCCTGAAGACTCCACTTTTTAAACACAATTCTTCATCTACCTAATGTGGCCCAGAGAAAGAAATGTATCAAAAATTACAACCAAATATTACTATGATCAAGATTTTACATGGAGTTATTTGAAAAGATAAATAAAAAAGGGACAAATATAGTTATATGTTTATAGATTAACTTGTTGTTCCAGTTTCATTTAAAATGTCCTATCCATGGTAAAGATATTTTGGTTTTTAGCCCACTGATTAAGTTTAAAAACCAATAAAAACTAATCCTTTCTATAAAGAGAAATAGGCAAGGTTTCCTTAATTTCAGAAACTCCATAGTAGCTCCTCAATATCGTCTAAGTAGTCTCTAATGTTCGGCAGCACACAGTAGAATTATTAGCTATTCAACAGTCTATTTCATTGAAGTTACATTTTGGCACCTTTACAGCCGTTTCACAGCACAATATATGCTCTGTTGCTTTACACCTCGTGCAGCGATTGCAGAACTAAATCATCAGTCAGACTACATCACACCTGAACACTACTTTTACTTTACACAGATAAAGGACTTCAGAAGATACAAGGTGACGAAAGATCAGACATTTTGGGCCCAATTTTGTGTTGTTCTAGAATACTTTTCCTCAGTTCTGGACATATAAAGTATATTTAATATAGGCCAGATACTGTGGGGGAATATTCCAAGCATAAAAGAATTATCCTCAACAGAAGTACAGCTACATCTTTGCCCCTGTTCTTCCCAATCTTACCTCCACATGAGCAGAGGTGAAGTTGAGTATGTCTTTTCTTCTTTATTTCACTGCAAATACATCAAAACTACAAATAAGAATTTAGCTGACTTTTACCTTGGTTACAGTTACCGCCAGAAGATCTTAAGAACCTGAAGAAACGGAAAGATTTCTGGGCAATAAAAAAAGTACAATTTATATGCAAGACTGCCAGTTTCAACAGCAGCAGGGAATCAGCATGGAGCTGGAAGTTATTCTGATTTGCTGGCTTGCATCAGCTGCAGTAAAAAAACAGAGGAAATAAATTTGAATTGTGTGGAAGATAGCAATATAAAAAGCTTGTTGCAAGTCATTTCTGTTACAGGACATTGACCTTTAAAAAAGCTGTAATTTCAAATTACTCAATATTCTTACTCTACAGCTGTGGGCGATTATGTTCACTGCAGATAATAAGAAGTACTAATGGTCAACAGTGTGTACTGAGCATAGCAGAATGTATTTGTGTAATATGGAGGAATGCAGTTCAGTAGTCTAACTTGATAAGATTCATAAATAAGATTAGAACAATTTAAATATTATACAATGGACTGTTTCAAGAATCCATGCACATGCAGCAGTTTCAACAGTATGCATCTTTAAATTATGGTTAAAAAATGCATTTTATTAGAATGGACAGAGGAGTTGAAATTGAATAATATACAGGAAAGCATGAGGTAAGTATAAAATAAACCTCTGAGATAATACTCAACACCAAGGAGAACAAGGAGGACGGGAAGTTGGTGTCATGGAACAGCATCATCATGTACTACATTTCTTGATCATGATATATGCTATGAGATGATGTCTTACAGTATGATCTAGCATAGCATAATAAAATACAATTGAATAAATAATAATGACAGGTGCAATTCAAAAGGCAAACAACCTGAGGATAAGGCAAAAGCAAGTCTTTATAAAATACTTTCAGCTGCATTAAAGTGTGGAAAACAAGTCAATGAACTGAATTATAAACATAAATGTGACAATTTTCTCTTAAGAAGATGAAGACATCTCTAACCATTTCTGTGAGAGCTGGCAGTCTGTCCTGTAGGCCAGATAGACTCACATTCTATACTCGATAAAGTTTTGAATTTTCTCTACATTTTTTCATGTTTACTACATAAAAAATACCAGAATGTAAGATACTTTTTTTCATTTTGTGACCTGACAAAGTTAGAATAAAAAATGTACCCTTTTTAATGTCCAGAGAGTACTTAGAAACATGATCTATAAACACTAATGATTTCTGAGGGTTTTTTTTTGCTCTCACTAAAGTGTAAACAAAATCTTTAGGATCCAGAGAATAATTATATTTGCAGGCTGCAAAACTGAACAGTATTGCAGATTCACTTTATCACATTCAATTCCTCAAAGTTAATTAAAAAAACCCAAGCCAAAACTAAATGCCAGGAATTAAGGTTCTGCTATTTCTGACTTTAGAGAATATAATGTATATTTTCAGAAAAACTTCATAACAAGTTAACAGATAAATTAAGAACTTATAAATCAGATAAAGTGTCTACCGACTTGATGACTTCTGCATAGCATCATCTGTAAATTCACCTGTTTAACCCATGATCATCTTTACGTAACTGAGAAATTCAGTCCAATCTCTATAGCCTTATAGGCACCACTTATACTGTCTTTTAAACATCTCTTACTTTATGAAGTAAAAGTTAACAAATCCATTCCATTCAAAATTTAGACATTTTATTACCATTTTTGTCCTAACTCCAAGGGCAAAATTACTAGATTTGGAGTAACTGAGGTTTAAATTTTGTGAGATGGTAAAAGGTGAAAATAATTAGTTTTTATCATACTTACATATATGAAAGCAGTTCCAATTTTCAACAACTGAAAAATAAATAATTTTGTCCTTAGCAATAAGTATGAAAAAAGAAATCCCCCTCTCAGAAAATGCTAATTAAAATTCAAATCAGGCTTTCCTATGCCTAACAAATTGCCCACATTAACATTTTCTTTTTCTGAAAAAGGCTTTTTTTTATAGGAGAGCTTTGTAGCTCCCCCTTCGTAATGATTACTTACTTACACAGCTGTGAAACAGTAGTGCTGAAAGAGGTCCTAAGGTTCGATTAGTTCATCCCTTGTCTAGGGGAATGTTTTACCATTTTAGCTGTCATTCCTGGCAGGTGACTATTTAATTCATTCTTTAAAAATCCTTGCAAGGGAGGAGGAAACCCCTTTTACAGTCTATTCCAGTGTGATGCTATCTCTGAAGAGGAAAGCTTTCTGGATAGCAGATCTAAATCTTCCTTCTTGCAGTTTAAGCCCACTAGTTCCTGTGTCATTCTTTGCAGACACAGAAAACAGGTAATACCTCATGCCTGTTTGTAAATCTATGAGGTATTAAATTGTTGGTTTCTTCCTCTTGGGACTTACAATTCCAGTTGTCTTCATCAGTTATGCTTCCTGAGTCTAGGATAATTTTCCACTTTCCTGAGCTCCTGCTAAATAGTATAACTTCTAAGGCATAACACATCAAACCAGTTCTAATACACTTACATTTGTCTATAAATGTGTGTTTAAACATGTTTATGAGGAGTTTGTGTACTTAAGTTAGTTCATGGTTCTTATTGGAATTAATGTTGAGTCTCTCAATTATCAGAGGACACCTCCATTTGGATAATCTTGTAAAAGCATGAACACTCACGTGTGGAAATCAAAATATTTAAGTTAGTGGGTTTTTTCCTTACTCCCTTTTTTCTCCTCAAGCAAGGTGCAGGCTGCTGAGTGGGCCCATGTGTGCAGCACCCAAGGCTGCCCAAGGCTGCACACAGCTGCTTCAGTTGGCTCCACCAGCCCACCACGTATATGACAAAACAAGCTGAAAACAGGTCAAAGATGTTATATTTAAATCTATATTTAGAAATAAATCCAATTCATTAAAAGTATTGGCAAGTTGCAGTGTGTGAAGGCCACATGTCTTGACCGTACCTCCTCTTGGAATTTCTATCAGCTGAACACTTCTGGAACCAGGAGGGGTAGCTGTATTTGTTCTTTTTGGTATCTCTTTTCTCTTTCTTGTAATTTCCTCTTTTTGGAGTTTTGAGTAACTTATAGTCGGATGGACTTGTACCTTGCTAAATTGAATGGGCTAAGTTAATGCTTTGTGAAATGTTTTGATCGAATGCTACTTCAACTGTTGCCAAAGTTCTCTGATTTTCAGAAGTTGCCAGTAAGGGGTTTTTTTTTGTTTAGACCTCCTGGGAATATCCTGTTGTTATTTCTCCTGTGCATCTAACTCAGAATACAGAAAAAACCCATAAGCTCTTTAAAGAGGTCCATCAAGCAAGTTTTTGGGGCCTTACTCACCACTTCTCCGGTTCATGGTCAAAGATACTTTTGTGCTGTCTAGTCAAATGGACTTCATATCTTCTGAGAAGTTGTTAACCTTCAAAGAAAATCCCATACTCACACACCCCGCTATCAGAAGCACTGTAAAAACAGTTGTTAAACTGCAGAATTTGTCAATTCCTGTTCAGTCCATTCCACCTTACCAGCAGAATTGAAGAGAACATCACCTGGCCCCTCCATGTGCTTGAGCACTGCATGCCTGATGTTTGATGCTTTCCAGATCACCCTGACATGAGTAGCTGGGGTGAGCTTAGATAATCACTTCACACCATCCAGAATATGAGGAAGCAGCAAACATTCCTAGATGACAAATCGGGTATAGCAAGCAGGGGCCTCCAATCATATTTAGTAGTCCCCTACCACTGTTCTTCACAGCTTCCTTCTAGTGGTCCTGTGTATCTCAGACACAGCCCTCAGGATGCTCTATTTAACTGCACTCCAAGCTTCTCTCCAGCTACAATGGCAGTTAATCCATTCCGTAATTGCAGGGTGGGACAAGGGCATTCCTCCTGGTACAAGAAGTCACTGGCTTCCAGCCTCAATCTTAATGGTAGTTTCCATTTTCCAACTTTACAGATTCAGGCTCTTCATGCCCTTCTCCTGCACAGAAAAGTTCAGGTTCTTGAAACTGCAAGGTCTTAGAGTTAACCCAGTTGTTCTTTCTCACCCTCTCTGATGCTGCACAGTATGATGACCTCCTCCCTACAGCTCTTTCATGATAGCTTCTCAATAACTTCATGCCTCCTGCAGACTAGAAGACCACACATCCTAGCATCAGCAAGAAGTCTTAGGTGACTCCTGCAGCCTGAGGCTTGCAGAGCTCATGTTGCTTCTGAAACTCTGAGTCCCAAAGTCCAACTGGAAAGGGAAAGCTTCTCCAGCAGTACCCATGGACTGTTCCCTGAGGCATATGATCACCATATATCAGTGTGTGAATGTTGTATACAGAAAATGTCTGAGTCCTCCTGCTCTCCTCCTCATACTCTTCTGCACAAACTGCTGTGTTTCAGAAGCTGCGCTCTGGACCTGGCTCTTATATAGGTTTCTCCATATACAAGGGTTAAAGGGGTGAGGTTTCTCCATAAGCATGTGTTAAAAGGGTGCTTGACCCTTCCTAAAGTCTGCAGGTCCCTAAGGCTTCAGCCACAGGATGATCAAGGACAGCTGTGAAAATCTGTTACAAGCTGCTTGAGCTACCCTTATCTTTAGTTTTGCTTAGACACATAACATTGTCAAGTCCCTAAGGGTCACATCTACACGTCTTTTAAGTATGTCCAGAGATGTTGACTTAGCCACTTCCCTGGACAGCCTGCTCCAATGCTTGAAATCCCTTCATGTGAAGAAATACTTCCTAATACCCCATCTAAACCTACCCTGATTCAACTTGAGATCATTTCCTTTCGTCTTATCTCCTGTTACTTTGGTCAAGAGTCCAATACTCACCTCACTACACCCTCCTTTCAGGTAGTTGCAGAGAGCTTCAAGGTCTCCCTCGTGCCTTCTTTCCTTTAGACTAAACAACCTCCATTCCTTCAGCCACTTTTCAGCAGGAGGACCCACAAGACCCCTCAGATTCTTCCAAGGGTGCCCAGGTGTTTAAAAATGTGCCTGCACGTTCTGGTGCTGAGTGGGACAAGCTGCTGCGTGTTCCACAGAACCCCGTCTCCACAGGGTTCCGGGCGAGGCTACACCTCTGCTATGCCAGCTGTCCCCACTCATGGCCCCTATGGCCTTGCACCTCCCTGAGAATGATGGCACAAGGCGCCCCAGAGGTGATGGAGGTGGCTCTCGGACTGGCCGCCATTGGTTTTATTAAGTAGACCCCCCGGGAAAGGAGAGGGCCCACATGGCGACCCAGGAACCGAGGGGGCGACTTCTGTTTGGCTGGGGGTTATAAGGGGATCTTGAAAGGGCAGGGTAATACAGAACAGCCAATAGGGAGAGAGGGAGGAAAGGGCGGGTGTTACAAACCAACCAATGGGGAGAGAGGGGCAGGCATGAGGGTTTGGTTACATCTTGCAGAGTACATGAATATGCATGAGTGGATGGGCGAGGCTTTCTCCTGAAAACCAAGAAGGGGTTTGGACCAAACCATGGTCCTTGATCCCTTTTTTGACCTCCCCTTCCCAGCTCACTGCAACACCCAGGAGTTCACAGATACCAGGACAAGTACCCAGAATATCAAGATGATCTCAAGATGATCAAGAAGATTCCAGAGTCGTCTGGGCAAACTGGTGCATCAGCTGGGTGTCCCCACAACCTGCTCTGTATCCAAAGTATGCACTCCTGGAGGACCAAAGCTTGAAACAAAACCCAAGGACTATGACACACTGATTGTATAAAACATCCTGTGCATCACTTCCAGTGTCAAAAGTATTCTTTTTCTTCGCTAGTACAGATTCAAAATAGATACTGCTTCCATGTTTGGTAAAGGAACATTCATATTTCTATGTAAAATTAATAGAAAAGCATAAAATATGTTAGTAGCTTGGGGGATATAGCCTGTCCCGTGTTTTTTCACAAGATGGAGGAAGAGACCACAAATGGAAAGGGAAATAATTCTATTTCAAGGTGAAATAATGCCTTGCTGAGAACTTCATCATAAGAAAAATAGGTAATCTTATTGCAACTCTCAATGTCCCAAGAAGTTACCTTTTAGTTTGTGCACTGTATAGATTGGCAGGCAAAAATTCCCAATAATTAAGACATAACTTGGAATTCTCAAGAGCCTTACACATATCTGTGTCTAAGGCTTTCTGTGCACCTTGATACAGACTTACATAACTACCTTTAAAAACTCTTTGGTAACTGCATGCCTCAATTTTGCATATCTGTAGGATGTAAGAATTTCTCACAAGAAAGATGCAATTATGATAATAGCAAATGTGAGGATGTTCAACAGGAACAGCTTTTTACATAGAAAGCTGAAATATTTCAGTGGCAAGATGACTGACTTGCCTAAAAATTGTTATGGTACAACTGCTTTCCCTGTTATAGAGGATATGCTGTTGTGCAAACCTCAGTTATTGCCTGTGGTTTGTTTAACTAACATACAATAAGATATTCTTAAGGCGTTTTTTCTTTCCCCAGATATGATATTGCAGAGGGAAAGTAACATAATACACATTTAAATTAATGCAGTATAAAATAGAGCAATTTAGTATTTAATGTACTAAATTTAAGAAAGCATCTATTAGCTAAAATTGAATGCAGCCCAATTAGTATTTTAATTTCCATGTTTCCAACCTATAAAACTCAATTATTATTTCTTTTTCAAAAACAGCAAAACCATCAAATTGGAAAAAAAAAAATCGCCCCGAGCCTTTGTGTGGGACAAGCGCAAAAGGGATGATTACTTAATTACCTTCTCTGTTGTTTTTTTTTTTTCCCCTAAATGATTTGAAGTGTAATGATTCTGAAAAAGAACAAGACCAAAGAAATACTACTCTTTCACAGGTTCTAATCTGTTTATATACCTACAAGCTGTGCTGTGCTTGCACACATGGCAATGCATCAGCAGTACTTCCTAGGAAGTCTAATTTAGAAGGCTCATGCCATCAACCGTGCCACACAACACCTAAACAGCAGGTGGGTTGAAGGCTGAGAAATACCACCAGTGATACCTAGGCCTCAGGGCTACAGGAAAATCTTAAGTTACAGAATATTTGCGACATTTTTTAAAACCAGGTCTCCATTTAGATATCCATTGCATCAGAAAACAGCATTTTGGACTTACCAACTTTGACACGCTGTATTTAATAGTAGTACAAATGGAACAGTGTCAAAGATAGAAACATTGAGGTTTGGCTAAATATTCAGAATTGGAATGTCTATCCAAATCTTCCTATTCTCTGTCCCTCCCAGATGTATTTCCTCTACTGCCCTCAGTTCCAGCAAACTCAATGCCAAAATGTGTTTTTCCTCCCGCTTTCATTTGTGCATCCTATTAGCTATTTTTCCTCCTGCAATGTGGGGCTCTAGCAATAGTACAATTTGTAGCTGTGGAAGATGTGATGTAAGCAGCAGTACAAAGTTACAGAATTTGATAGATATGTCTTTTCTATTTTTGGTCTTGTGTCTCATTTCAGACATTGTAGATGGATGTGAAAAGTAGATATCAAGCAATGACGGGAAACAGTCAATGACAGCCTCCTGCAGCATCGCATTACAACACAAGATGAAAAAAGCTGATGAAGAAGTCTGCCAGAAGCTGTCATGGAGTTGACATTAGAAGCTTACGATGCTACTACTCATTTGCCAGGTTTTCCCTGTCCTCAAAACTATTGGCAATTGTGTCACATACCTGAAATGAGATTTCAACAATTTCATAAGGAATTCAATATAGGTAACCATATTAGCACCCAAATCTCTTCCCTTTTAGGCTGCGAGACAGGTCTAGACGTTGC
The DNA here is from genome assembly GCA_013398855.1 of Mohoua ochrocephala. Taxonomy (NCBI): domain Eukaryota; kingdom Metazoa; phylum Chordata; class Aves; order Passeriformes; family Acanthizidae; genus Mohoua; species Mohoua ochrocephala. The sequence continues at coordinate 26,943 of VZTA01028937.1, forward strand.
TTGACCACTCCTTGCTTCAAGACAAGTGAGGCCAGACCTCCAGAATCCACAATTATGAAACTCCATTAGTAAGACTGGATTCTCTAAAATAGAATTGAAATTTTGGCTGTCTTTGAGATTATATTACTTACAGCAAAATGTCACTATATTAAGAGAACCTACAGCTGTATACTCAACATAAGAATGGCTGGACTTGAATAAAATATAAATAAGTTTCTCAAGATGCAAACGCATTTTCTCACCACAGACAAAGGCAACATGACTGAGTTTATACAGAATGTCAGACACTGAAAAACCTTAAGAAAATAACAGTACTACAAAAAGCAAAACCCAGCATTCCTAAATAGAGATTTTAAGTAAGTGACTTCAAGAATCCTGCATTGATACTAATGAAGCGATCCCTTCACAGTATAATTAAGATCTATACATTTTTATTTTTAACCATTTTATAGAATCTATGCCTACTTCAGAAAATGTGGTGTAACATTTCTATAGTAGAATGCAAAACTTTAGTGTGTGGAAAGATTAGATGTTTGCTCCTTCTCATAACTAAACCAACTTAATTTGCTTGATCTATAAATGTATAGTCTTTCTTCAGCTGAAATGATATCTACAAGATAAATGGATATCAGAAATAAATAATAGAAAGACATATTCCTCAGTCTTACATGAGAAATATTTTGGAGTTGCAGAAAATAATTTTACAAAACACACAAGAAATAAGTGAAATTAAAGCTCTTCTAGAAATCTCTGCAACATACCTCAAATGTGTCAAGAAAAATTAGATAATCCAGATAATTCCTAAAATTCATTATCCTTGTTAGAGAAACCGTTTTGAATCTACCAACTCAGAGTAATCCCAAGGAAAGGAAGACAGGAGTAGAACTTAGTTTGGGTCAGATTATCTGGTCTACCATCTGCCACACAATACAATACAGACAGACAAAACAGGTAGAAAATGGGAATGACAGAAAGCACATATCTAAAGGTGAGGCTAAAAAAAAAAGGATGATCTTATGTTTCTTGCAAATAACACTTTCAGAGCTGTTCCCTTAGGCAATTTAAAGAAAATAAGGTATGTCAATAAAAAAATCATGCCAGTGCCTGCTATGTCATTTTAATGCAACATACTATAAATCAATTTAGTGCAAGCTAAGCTCTCAAGCAAGCCTCTTGCATCTCTTTTTTTCATTGCAACAGAATTAAAAAATTACACCTTACTTATGATCTTCTTTACGTGACTGTAAATCAGGAGCCATTGAAATCAATAGATTTGCTTCCGATCTATAAACTCCCTGCACGTGTAGCAAATGGAGTGATGCACTTCACTTGTAAGAGAGAAGCAACAGTATACTTTATTAAAGCAGTGAGTTAATGAAAAAATCGATATTAAATTCAACAGTGGTTTAATCAGATTTGATGGCAAGGCCTACATGATTATGTACTGCAGAGGGGACAAGGTCAGATAAAGCTCTCAGGGAGACCCTCCTATTCATGAGCTTCAGAAAGGATCCCCTGGAGTTCCAAACTCCTTCTCAGAAAGGAGTCTAGGTGCTTCCAGATCTAATCCTAGTCCTAGGCTTAGTCAATGATTTATGTCTAAAGGATTACATGTGCATAATTAATATTTTATATCACTTAGATAAGATTTCAAAGTTTAGCACACTATCAATCACTTACCAAGGACCTTGTTGTGGCAAGGAATCTTTCAAACCCAAGGAGTAACCTGGAGAGCTGTCCCTACTCAAGGGGAGATCCCAGCATGCAGCCCCTGACATGCAGGAGAGGTCGATGGACCCTGAGCTGTCCGCTACTTTGGAGTAAGATGATTGACTTACAGTGATATCTGCGTGCCAGCAAGGCATCTGGGCCGCTGTTCCAAACAGCCTTGGCTGCCATGTTGTCATCCTTCCCCCAAAGTCCACTATATGGTGGATGCAGCCACCACAACCCCTACTGGTAGTTATAGATTAAGTGGGGTAGGGGTGAGGGAAGCACACCATCGCAGCCTGAGTTAGTTCTAGTCTTCATGCACAATAAGGGGTAAAATTCAATTGATTAAACTTAGCTAATCTTTTCCTATAGTTTATATAATGTGTTATTTTTCTCCTTGATCATATGTTAGGTTATGCAATTTTTAAAAAAAAAAAAAAAAATTCCCAGCATCAAGCTTGAAACTGAAACCTGAAATAGATTATTTTCTTTGAGGAGTCTACAGCCAACACAGGAGTATTTGCACTAACTTGTATTTACTTTAAAAAAAAAAAAGAGAGGAAAAGAAAGAACTTTGTATTCTTCGAAACAGCAAAGGTTCAGGTAATGATGTGTATGTACTCAGTGCAGTGACAATAATCTCAGTGTTCACCCACAAGAGCAAATACTTCAGGACTCACAACCCAGAGCAAAAGTGAAAGCAGACTATGTGCTCAGACACTGATTATCTTTTCATTGCAAAACAAAGCAGTCCAAATATTGCTTTAAGATGCATTTGGTGACAAGGACTGCAGCAGAGGTGGAGTTGTGTATGGAAATTATGGGAGCTAATGTCCACATAAGCTTTCCTAAAATCGTGAGGTCATGCCAAGTTGAAGCTTTTTTTTGTACAGCATGCACCTGAATCCTTTGATCTATATGTACAAAACCAAATCAAACAAAAAAAAACCTAAACAAAGGCATTACTTGAACATTAGTCATAGCAATAATTAGTGTGGGTCAGGAAGAGGTACTTGTAACATGGAAATGGAGCAAATCTTAGTAGAAGAACATCTGTGAAAGAGTTCTACTTCTCACTGAATTGTCTCCAATAGAAGGACAAATCTGAATAACTTGTGCCAGAATTTAAATTCTTCTCAGCAATATAGGAGGTAAAATGACTCTGTTGAGTTACACCAGACACCAAGGAGATTATAGAAATGGAAATTACAATTATTCAATTTGTAGTCAGAAAATTCAGACATTTCATGTGGCTCTGAAACTCACTACAGAGTTTGTATTGCAATTGCAAGGCTACGTAAGAGCTGAAAGCTGCTAGGAGACATCTCTTTGTCCAGAAGTCTGGAAGACTTCAGTGAACACAGGTTTATATCCATATCTTGGTTTTGATATTTCAGTCACTATGGAACAGGATATTCTGGAAAATAAGAGAACCATTAAATATCAGAATAATGGTGCAGGGAATTATTTATCTGAATGCATCTTGGTGACATTCTAATGGATGCTCTGTTCTGTGTCGTTAACAAAAATTATTTTCTTCTATAAAAGCACTTAATATTTATGAGAAGGAATAACTTATTAACCAGAAGCCAGAAAATATATGTTAGTATCAAATTGTTGATTGAGATCTTGAGCTGAGCTTTTTGGACATTTTAACACATATACTTAAAAGACGTTTCAGTGTCACCCTAAAACCAGGAAAACAAATTTGTGCCTTTCATTTAAAAACAAAAAAAAAAAAAGAAAAAAAAGAAAAATTCATGTTTTAATGTGTTTTTATTTTCATAGAGAATGCATACCAGCACTAGTATCATCAGGCATATGATACTCTTTTCCTACAGTTGGAACTGGAAAAGAAAAGGAATCAGCTTAATATGAAATTATATTTGTAACTAAATTTTTATTCTGCATTCACCAATCTTCCACATGAATGCTAAAAGTTTTGCTTCACTTTCATTAAAAAAATATTTTAGGTTCCAGAAATTCAGTTGGGTGGAAAATAGTCTATTGCCTTCATTTTCCTAGCTTGATAAAGGATAATATTTTTTATCCAACTGTCTTAGTTATTTGCTATCAAAAATGACAAGATACAAAAATGACGCCATGCTGGTACTGTCAGGTGCAGCAGTAACAGTGTTGTAATGAATGCTAAAGAAATCTGCATTAGACAAAATCATGTTTTCAGCAAGACCTTTGTGTCTTCTGTCCCTGTATGTTTATTGCTCAATGCCTTCATGAATGCTGTTGGAAAAGCAAGGCATATAGGAAAGGCCCAGTTGAGTGCTATGTTTTGGAGATTTGTTTTGGGGGTTGGTCTTTCTGTCATTTTTAGCTTTCTTAGACATAGCTGCAAAACATGGCATCCTACCAGTCTTGATACATGTACATGAAATTTCCAAGCACTTTATGTAAAAGTGTGTAACAAAATTGACGGCTGAAAAGAAGATTGTCAAAATTACATAAATGAGACTCTTTTCCTTATGATTTTTTTTTAATCACTGGGCAGCTGCTTACATCACAGGATGACAAAAGTACTCTTGCCCACTAGACAGTGGTCTAAAGCTGACACCAATTCTGTAAATTCTGAATTAAATCTTCATAATTAGGACTGCGTATGCAGAGTTATTGCTTCCAGTATATCTGACAGTCACCACAGTGACAGGTGAACAAAGACAAAGCAAAAGGAAAAAAAAAGAATGAAAAAATGCACCCAGAGGTTATCAGAAACATTTCCAAGGAATGCTCAATATCATGAGAACACAGTATATTTCCAGATGCATTTTCAAGATTAAAGCATCAACTTCCTGAAGTGAGTACAACTTCAATCCTAGAAGAAATATGTAAATGCATGTAGAGAGGGCCACAATACTACAGGGAAGACCAAGTCCAGATTTCTATAAACAAGGATTTATATTACCTGCACATACCTGAAAGATATTAATTTCATGTATAAATCATATAAAAAGCGAGAAAAAAATAGCTTTGAGAAGTTAGACAAGAGCTGTAACTAATTAAATCTAAGATTAAAAATAAAACAGATTATATAGAATGTATGAGAATACAGTTCCTCCTGAGCCTGGAATCATCTTCCATTCTTTTTTTTCTAACATGTCCAAAGAGTTTGTCCCAATGTCTCACACTATGTTGAAGTTGCAGTTGTCTCTTGAGGGAAAAGAAACAGCTGAATCATTCACCTGAGCCACGACATAAGAGGATAGCCACTGGCACATGTAAAGATCAAACCATGCAATCAATATATGGGCTGGTAGTTTGATGGCATTTTTTAAAACACCAAATCATATTCAAAAATTAAAAAACACAAGCAGTTTAGTAGAAGGTGGTGTTGTTTGTTGATTAATTCATTCCCACTGAACTCCTAGAAATCTTCCAGCCTTACAGTATACATTCAGAGTTACACATGGTACCTTCAAATATGAAAGCCATAGGGTTTTCTTGGATAAGGGCACTTGCCAATTAGTAAGAGTGGGAACAATTTTAAAGTAGGAGGAATTACAGCTTTCTACATCTACATGGAAAGACAGTTACAATTACTTATAATAAGACAGTGACAGCAAAAATCCCTTTGCTAAGCAACCCTGAACAGCCTGTTTTAAGGAGCAATGACATGCAACATGCTGAATGAAGGACAATTAGAAATAGAATTCCTCAAAGATAAAAGCTTACTGGGATGAGCTTAGTTAGAAAAGGAATGATTGCATAGAATAGATCAACAAAATATTATGCACAAATACAAATTCTGGACTACCAACTTTGTTGCTCTGTCCTTGTGGGTGTAACTAGTGATGTATGTATTTTATGAGACATTACGCACACAGGCAAGAAAAAACTCTTAGAAAGAAAGAAAACAAAGCAACGGTTCTTCAGCTGTCTGTGACATGTTTCTATTTATACTTCTTGATGTTTCGATTGAAGAAAACAGGTCTTCAATATGAAACTAGTGACTATAAAATGTGTACAAGTGCTGGATGCATCTACCAAGTCAATGAGGAGCCTAAATGATGGTCAATTCTTTTGTTCAGTGTTAGACATGGACCATAAAGTGGTGTTCAGAACACTTTCACTTCCAGTGGAGTGGTGGACAAGTTAGAAAGAACCTTTATACAGACTTTTGTGTAATGAGAGATGAAGGATAAACTAAGACGCTTTTCACAGATTCAATTGACCACTTGCAGTCACACATGCAAATTGTTACGAAATGGTCTGAAGAGAGCAAAGCAGAGCTCTTGCATTTGCTGAGACTGAGCAGACTCGTTTTTCTGCATCCATTTACTTCGACAACTACTTTGCCAGTCAGCCTTCACATTTCAAACCTATTCTGGCATGACACAGGTGCCTTGAGCTGCTCCAATGGCCAGAGAGAGGGTGTCTGGGAGCAGGTCTGCCAGAAGCCCTGACCCCCTACAGCAGGAGAAGCCATATGAAGATTAGTTTGGATCATTTGGCTTGTTCAGCCTGGAGAAGAAGGGACTGAGGGAAGATCTCATCCCAGTCCACAGTTTCCTCGAAAGTGGAAGTGGAGGGGCAGGCACTATACTATTCTCTCTGCTGACCAGTGACAGAACCCAAGGAATTAGAATGAGGCTGTGTCAGGAGAGGTTTAGGTTGGATATTAGGAAACGGTTCTTCACCCAGAAAGTGGTCGGGCACTGGAAAAGGCTCCGTGAGGAAATGGCGCAACACCAAGCCCGACAGAGTTCAAGATGCATTTGGACAATACTCTTGGGCAGATGGTGTGACTCTTGGGGTGGTTCTGCGCATAGCCAGCATCTGGACTCGATGATTCTTGTGGGTCCCATCCAACTCAGGATAGTTATTGATTCCGTGAGATACCTTTTGAAACAGCTGAAACACCTGAAAATGACCTTAGGGCTTTACAACTGGTCTGTCATGAAGGTTAAGTGTTACAGACTCAAACCAATACCTCAGAAAGATTCATAATTCCTAAATATCTGTTTCTGGGTAATATTTTCAAAGTGGTTAAGGTTATCAGTGAATCATTGACATTATATATGTTCATTGACTTTGGATGTATAATTAGGCTTGTAGCAGTGGAACAAAGGCTGCTTGGATTTTTCAGGTATTGGGAGGGGAGTTGTGTTTGATTGCCTGAGGCAGGGGCTTGGGGCAGAAAGCTTTCATTGTCTTTTCAGTGGTTTGGAATAGCATTCCTTTCAGCATACTGTATGAACAATGAAAAAGACATTAACAAGGAGGGGAGCCTCACACATATGTTAGTGGACAGAAGGCATAATGAAAAGATAGAAGGAGAAATTAATCATAATGATTCTTCCACAGTAAATATCTTCCACTGGAGTCTAATCACCCATTTAATGTTATAAGAGATCTTATGGAATACTGTGAATGATGTCTAATGAATAGTGATGAGATTCCCTCATTAATGAGCTTAGCAGGTGAAACTGATTTTTAAGCTGAATTGTTATCTTGAGAGATTGATTACATTGATTCCAATTGCAACTGGTTACATACTAATTTGGTACACATTTTCTTGCAAGTAGTGTGAACTGAATCAGTTTTCAGAGCTGTAATGGCAACAGCAACTAATGTTGATTGTTCTTTGCTCATTTCTAGAAAATTCCCTAAAAAGTGATAGCTCAAGAGGCTTCTTTACGATGTAAAAATGAAGCCAGAAGAGGTTGGGGTTTATTTAACAGTACTTTTGGGAGGGTTTCCTCCCATGTCTTTTCTGGTTTTGATATGTCAGAAGTTTTATTTTCCTTGGTCCTGTTACCATAGGATCGTTTGAGATCTGTGGTATGAAAGGATGCTCAGATGTCTCAGTTTCTACAAAAATAGATGAGCTGATAAAAATATAAACATTTTTTCCTCAAAAATAACTGTTCTTACCCACTCAGATTTTCTAAATCAAAATAAAATTCAATATATTCTTTTCTGAATACTAGGATTTTGGAAAAAAAAAAAAGCTTACATTGCATCCATATTCATCAGCTCTCTCATCATTCACTTTGTTCTGACGTTTTTCCTGGCATGAAAATGCAGTACTAAATCCAGGTTTTGTAGCCTTCCCTGTAGTCCTTTGGAGGCTCTGTATGTTCAACAAACTTTTCAGTGCCGGACTGGTACTCAAAAGGTATCATACTTTAATCCTATTATTTTGCCACTCAAAAGAGTTTTTCTGGAGAAAAGAATAAAGAACACAAACCCAAGCCTCCTTTACGCTAAATATCTCCCCTGTTTCAAAGCTGTTCATATGCCATAAAGATTGGAAAGACAATAAATGGCAATGTTTTTCCTCTAAAAAACATACAGCCACACTTCAGTAAAATCAATTATTTGACTGTGTTGTGTCCAGATTTTTTTCTCTTTTGATGAATGATAGAAAGTCTATGGTTTTGTAGGACTGATTTCCAAATGAGAAAGAATTAAAGTTGTAAAAAATGCTGAATTTGCCAATAACCTCACTACAAAATATAAACAATTCCTGTTTTACCTTCAAAAGACAGCTGAAAGGGTACCTTGGAAATTTAATCTGCAGAAATTCCAGCTAGCATACCACTGATTCTGGTCCTGTTGCCAAGAAACAGTTCTCTTCTGTCTCCCTTGGTGCTAATCTCTACTTTTAGCACTGTTCCCCTATTCTCATTAGTCATGCAATGCTTCTTTTAAATGCTGAAGCTAGTGCTGAACATTCTGCCAATTCGTGTATCTGGCAATCTCGAAAATGTGCACACTCTCTGTGCACAGCCTGTGCACTGACTACCAGGCTGCAGCACGTTGAAACTCAAGTGCACTAATGCACAGACGCTCCTATACATGTGTCTATATTTTAAATAATTGTTTAAGAAATTAAAATTCTCTTGAAATGGAACAATTTAGGTTTCTGAAGAGAAATGCCAAAAGAGTTGCAGTAACTGAACTTATTCTAGGACAGCTGGAATACTGCCTTCAAGAGTATTTAATTCTGCACAAGATGTGAGTAAGCAAGGTAACAACTCATTGATAATTTCAGAACTGAAAATAATTCAGTCTATTTTGAATTTGATAAAAGAGTAGCAGCACAGCCCAAATAATGTGGTAGATATTTCTGAAATAAAGACTTGTATTTGCTAGTAAATGTGAATAAAGAACATGTCAGTAGAGAAAATGTCTCAAAAAACCCCTTCCAAATTAAAAATCCAAAGCAAACAAAACCATCAAATGACAAAAAAAAATACACAAAATGACTAATAAATTGACTAGCTGGGGTTTAGTTCACTACGTTGTACTTATACATGGATCCTCATCCAACAACATCATGGAGCAAAACATTCTGTGTTTTAAGAGTGCAAGTATAAAGGTACAGGTAGAAGTGTAAAAACCTTAAGGCCAGCTTAAGTTTATATTACAATTTGTAGAAAGTCCACAAGTGTCAGATTCCTATTTTGAAACTTAAGACATCGATACAATCTTTTAATTTCAACTGACATACAAATTTACGTATTTTCAATCAATATTTCATAAATAATTTCATGCACTTATTCAGCTCACTACTGAAATGTAACCATGCCTACAAAATGAAAATCAGTGCCAATATCAGTTCCATGTGAACCTCATGGTGTTCTGTGCTTTTTTTCAAGTTTTGGTTATTCTCAGCTCTGACTTTTAAAAGAATTCATGAGTTCAGAGAAAAGCTTGCTAACGTAAATGCTGGTGGCTGAGAAAGGAAGAAAATACATTATGGTCTATATTCCAAGTCTTTGAAACTGTGTGGAGGATGATAACAAGTAACATACCCATGGTCTAGAGAAGTGTTAAGACTTCACTTCTGACAGTTTTCTAGAACAGAATGCAGTACTGATTTTCCTTACTCTCTTCCACGTCTTTTCAAAGAAAAACAGTGTTCCAGTTGTGAATATCTACCACAGTAATTTTTAAAAAGCAGCCATTTGAAGGACACAGTGTAAAGACACACTGTGTCCCTTTGTTTTGTTTAGCTTTGTAATCACCGAGCATTGTAAATTCCAGCGTACTTTATCACTGAGCCACAGTTTGTATGTTTGTTAGAATGAAAGCAGATCTAGAAGGGGGGGTTTGTTTGCTTATTACATAGTGGGTTTTTTTCAAAAGGGAAGACTAAATATATCCTTAAATAGAGCAAGACTTGAAATGAAATCTGAGTTGAAACTTAAAGGTGACAAAGAACAATTAACAATTCTCTATACATTAATGAAGTAATTGAAAGTATTTCATTAGTTGCCAGGCAAATGTATTGTTAGTGCTGCATTTACCACAGATCGTTGTTCTGGCTACCATGTCAGCAGCATTAGCCATTTTAACTTGTTAGCTGCCTGCCAAATCTCCCTGCTGTAGCACAATTTAACATCCCGAGAATATTAATTATTCATATGGGTATTTGTCAAAGAACAGCTTTTCAGTTTTTCTTTTGATCTTCCAAATAAAGTGGATCCATCACATCCCTAATGCAAAACAGTCTTAGGAACAGCAAAATGGTGGTCGCTGCTCTGCTGGTGACTGTTCACAGACGGCAGGAAATGCCATCCAGTAGTTCCAGTTTACTAGGCAATTTGAATCAAAGAATAATTCAGGCTGAAATTGATTTCAGGAGATCTCTAGTTCAGCTTCCTGCTCAAAAAAAGAAGTCAGACCAAGTTGTTCAGGGTTTTGTCTAGGTGGATTTTGGAAACCTTGAAGGACAGAGACTGCAAGGCCTCTGGGCAGACTTTTCTGCTGCTTGGCTCTCCTCAGGGTGAGAAAGTCTTCCTTATGTGCTGAGTAAAACTCATGTTTCAACTTATGTTCGTCGGCTCATCTTCCTACCATGTACTGCTGAAAGAGCCTGTTTCATCTTCTTACACACCTCCTCTCAGGTAGGGGCAAGCTGTACTGGGTTGTTCTGAGGCTGTGACTTTCCAGGCTGAACAAGCCCATTCTCTCATCTTCTCCTCATGGGTCAGGTCCTCCAGTTATGACTAGTTTGGCCCTTCACTGGTCTTTGTGCAGTTGGTCAGTGTCTTTCTATACCAGAGGGCCCCAAAACTGAGCAGAGTATCCAGATGGGATCTCATGAATGTTGAACAGAGAGGGATAGTCTATCCCTTCAGTGTCTTGGCTTTGTCAGCATGGCTACTTCCTGGGATGTTCTTGGTCATTTTCACAGCCAGAGCACACTGCTTGCTCATGATCACCTTGTGTCTGCCAGAGCTCACAGGTCTTTTCCTGCAGAGACACCCCTAATCAGGCCCCAGCCTGTGTCCTTGCACTGGTGCTTCCTGCCTAGGGACAGCCTTTGATATTTGTCATTGTTGCATTTCATGAGATTTTTCTGTTCATTCCTACAGTCTGACTAGGTCCCTCTGGATGCCAGCTCTTATGTCCCGCATGTTGACTCACCCTGCTAAAGTACTATCATCTACAAAATTGGTGAAAACGTCCTCCATTAGCTCCTCCAGATCATTGATAAAATAATTAAACAGGTCAGGTCCCAATTTAGAACCCTCCTGCGCTCCATTTCATACCGACCTCCACCACTTGTCACAGGTCTCCAGGTAGATTATGATGCATTAACCACAACCCTCTGAGCCCAGACGCGGAGCTAGTGCATAGCCAGATGGATGTCTGCCTATTCAGAGATACTAGGAGTCAGTATCAAAAGCTTTTCTGAAGTCAAGTTAGTTAACATTCATTGTTATATAGTAGTAAATCTACTACATACTCTAGATAAACTCATCTAGGCTCACTTTCACACAAAACTTGGATCAGATGATCTCTCCATTCCTTCAGCAAGCTGAAGTCTGTTTTTTAAATGCCCCGGATATATATTCTGCTACTCTCTCAGTACCTTCAGCTTCACAGCCCCTTCAGTTTCATGGGCACCACTGTAAAAGCTGTGATCAATTGCCCAATCCAAGCAGCGTTTCCACTGCCAGTGAGGAGAAGACCCAGATGTGCATTACCTCTGTCTGGCCTCTTCCATACTTGTATCAGTAAACTATCCCAAACATCCTCCAGAAGTCTCCATTGCGTTGCCCTTCAGATGTCAGAGAGGTTCAAGTCCTCCAAGATCATCAGTCTGTCATCCCATGACTTCCTTATGTCATGTGTTAAAGAAGTCTTTGCACGCTTTCTCACTCTGATCTGGTGATCTGAAACAGTTCCATCATGTTATCACCCTCACTGGCCTCTCCTTAATTCATGAACCATAGACCATTAATGAGTCCATTGTCCATCCCACAGAAGAGTTGACACAGCCAAGTTCTCTTTACCATAGGGGGAAACCTTCCTTACCATCTTCTTTGCTTTTCCTTTGAGTTTGTTCCCATTCACAGAAGTACTCCATTTGTGCAAGCTGCCCTTAGACCTCTCAGTTACTCCAACAACACTGTAGGTTTGTGACTACTCATGGAGCTTTTGCTCTTTCTGCATCTTTCTCAGACTGTACTCATTTTTTGTACACACTCTTAAGGCTGGTGTCTTATCACCCTTCATCTCCTTAGGTGTCTCTGCTTGTCATTCCATTCATTGCTACCACATTTAACTGCTTGTTGTATTCACCCTCTGCCATCATTCTTTGTTTGAAGTTCTCCTCAGCAGTTTGGTCCTTCTACTGGCAAAGACAATCCCACTCCACTTTAAGAGGCGAATCCTGTCTATTTCCATCACTACTGGATCCCCACAGAGACAGGAAGTCAGCACACTAAACATGGATTTCCGTCCCTTGCAAGGAGTTTCCCCACTGCTGTCTCCTGCTGCTTACTCTTGCTGCAGGCACATGGTTGGCTCTGATACATGCCAGAGCATGACTTTCTGCCCTTTGCCTGCTACCAGGACACTGTTTACACCCTGCAGTTTCAAATCTGCAAGGGAGGAGATGCCTTCAGTCAGGAGTAAATGGCCTCAGCCTTAGAGCTCGGATTCAATTGAGCAGAAACATTGGCTGCAACATCCTGCGCAGCGAGGATTTCAGCCTTGTCCACTTAGGGCCTCAGGGAAGATTTTATCAATCTTTTACCTTCCCTGGTGCTTCACAGTCTGATCAGGTCCACCCGTAGCCCCTTCACATGGGAGCAGCCCCCCAGCCAATACACACGTTCGCCAGGCATGGACACTCTCGCTGCCTCCTCCATCCATGGAAAGGGACCGTAGGCAGTCCCATAGCTGGGGAGGTGCATCCTCCCTCTTGACCTGCTCTGGTTTCAGGCCTTTGATGTGCCGGGAGGGTTGCACCAGTATCCTGTGGTGTGGAATCACCATTGCTGAGCTGTTCCATTACCTCCAGTGGTGTTTTTCTTCCCTTCTGGATGAATTCTGATATTTGCACTCAGAGCTGTGGTCCAAGGTCTGGCAGTTGTATAACTGTCTTCCTGGAATGGTTGGAAGAGGATCTTGATGCTCCCTGACCCCTAATCTGAAGCGAGCTAGAGATACACAGCATTATCTCACTGAAGTGAAGGAGACCACAGGTTCTGAGAGATTAGGATCAATATTTTTGGAATGTAGATAAGGTAAAAGAGTAGATAGCCGTGCCTATCCTACTCATTTGCTGCTTACAAGCATTCAGCAGCCTAGCCTGAAATAAGTATTCATGCCAGCCGATCATCTTTTATAACCGATTAAACTGCCTTGCACCATTGCTTTTTATACAAAGGATGTAGGATAAGGGCCCCTATTGAGCGCAAAGACAAATTAAAATGTGTATCACATTATATTTATATTAGAGTCTTTGGTACATTTTGCCTGAGAGGGACAGCTATCTCTCTACAAGAAAGGTATAATTGCAAGGGATGCATCTCCACAGGACTTCAAAGATGAAATTGGAAGGTTATTTATAGTAAAGAATAAATGACTACATGGTGCAGCAATGGCAAAATATTACTGAGAATTAGAGAAATAAAACATGACGTTCTGAAGATGAAAGATAAAAATGAATAAAGGAATTTAAAACAGATAAAATACAGGAGGCCAGAAAAATAATGACACGTAGTTATTGTGAATAAAACGGTAACTGCAGGAAAAGTGCAAAACTGACAACTAGATACTGGAGTGCTGAGGATATCAGCAATAGATTTTTCTCAATAGATTAGCAACTCCCACACACAATTTTTCATGGGATAACAATTCAAAAAGGACAGTCAAGCTGCTTCCTTTTCAAAAGGTTAGCGTCTAAAAAGAGTCAGAAATTGCAAAGGTAAATTAGCCTTTTCTTACAATAGGATCTCAGTAATATATAAAATAAAGTCTTCAGTTTAAAATGGAAGAAAAGACATTATAATGCAAAGCATAATGCCTTTGCTTTATTTCAAGGAGTCTGTCTTTACCAATGTTTAAGGGGAACAAAGAGATAGTCCAAATTACTATCTCTATTCATATCGTACATATGTGTCTTCCAGCTAGGAGCAGCCTCAGCTTGTAGATCCCACTGCTGTTCTTAACAACAGCTAGGAGGCCGTAGGGATTCAATTGGGTTCTACCCCCTGAAAACACTCATCAAACTCTACTACACACTTTTCGACATCTCACATTTGCACCAACAGATTGAGGAAAATGACCCTGAAGAAGGGGAGCTGGATCTTCAAAAAGGAAACCGATTCCCTTCACACTCACTTGCCGAGGCTCACAGGCACCAGTACACCCATGTCCAAGAGCTCTAGATGAAACTCACAGCAGAGGCATATTTTTGGACCACCCTGTCCAACCTCTATTTTGTAGTTTCTTCTTAGGTTGGTTATTGTGTTGCATTTGGATATGCCTGTTGTACCTGCAAGGTGCACAAAGTGACCACAGGCTACTTTCCATCCTGTCTTACTTTTCAGAGTAATTTGAATTTCTCTTTTTTTCTTTCCTAGGGATAGAGGCAATAGTCAGGACTCCAGCGCCAGTCCTTTCCCCTTCCCTGTCTTAGGATAGCCTGTGTCTGAAAGTCTGGCCTTGACTTTCATCGTGCGGAGGCAGTCTTGTGTTTTTCCATGAGTGTTTCAGTGTTATGCGCCAGCTTGTGATCTTGGCAACCTGCTGCTTTAGGCATTGTCTCCCGCTGCCATTCTTAACCACGCTTCCCTTTTTCGGTTGGTTCTACACCCAGGCGCACTCTTCCAATCTCCACACACAGTAGTTTTTACATTTCTAGTACAATTCTGTGAATCACACAAAAAACATGCTTGATAAAAGTGAGTTAGTGATAGAGTTCCTTACTGTAGATAAATGTAGGAGAATAACTACCAGCTTTATTTATAAAATTGATAAAACGCATGTGAACAGGATTAAAACCTACAAGAAAGCAAGACCTCTGGTTTTCCAAATCTTCTCCCCCTTTTTTACTGAAGGATTGATTTGGAAATAGTATTCAAACAGAGAATGAATGCAATGAAAGTTGATGATACATGAGATTTGAACATATGAACAAATGAGACAGATTTATACCGCTTCAAATTATTAAAAGAAAATGTTGCCAAATATTATGGCTGATAACACAAAGTGCTTCTTAGGATGCAGGCAAGACACCATTTCTAGTCTGTCCAGTGTTGAAATATGGGGCCCATATATGACAACCTTGGCAGACGTCACCATAGAGGAAAGCATTTATCAGTACAGTGAGGCATTTTTAAATATTCTTTGTTTATTTAACATTATCGTGGAACGAATTTCCACATTAACAGCCAAAATTAGGATACAGTTTAACATTCACGGCTGTGTTAAAACAGAGTGACAAGTGGTTGATTTGCTAGGCCATACCGGCCATCAGACACTTTTAATTTTATACCAGATCAAAGTTATTATGAACAGTGTCTCAAGCCTGAGACCAATATTTGGTAAAAATACAAAGCTTCATGAAGGATGTGGTGCAAAACCTAAATCTTGATAGACATTGACTAGCACAATCTGAAATTTCGTCCCTACTCTGCTTTTATCCTCTAATTCTAAACCACAAGACTTTTCCAATGATGATGGTATTGAATTTGATGACGGGTGATAAGTCCTTGGACCTAACTACTTTTCCTTAGGTTGCATTAGATTTGAGCTCTAGAAGAGTTTTACAAATTTTTTTCTAAAAGCAAAAGAAAACAAAAAAGATACTCTCCTGCATGTAGTAAAGTTTTCGTTCACTGTCAAAAAGGAACCATGGAATTGAACATTAAAGTAAGAAACAGCTGCTGTACCTCTCAGTGATATGAAGGTGGTTCTGTGCAGCATGCAGCCATATGAATTACCTTTTACTGCTGCTTACCACGCCATGCTAGCTTTTCATGTGCAGCATCATAAGGCTGTAGCATCTGGTATTTGTCTCTCGCACAGAGCCAAAGCCAAGAACAAACTCTGGCTTATAGGTATGTACCTTTTAACCTTGAACAGGTTCTGTTGACATGAATTGGAAGAGCGTAGTCAGAAGATGCATTTCACAGCTAGGAGTTTCTGCGAACACAGTGAAGGGGTTTCACCTGACATCTGTTTCCTGGGCACTGACTGTCACAGATATTGCTGTCAGTCAGCTGTTTCCGTCATCTTGCTGGGGATTTCAGTGAGACAGTAGAAATGACAGAAGGAATCAGCTGGAGTCTAGCTAAGTTAAAACAGAGGCAGCAGCATCTGTTAGAATACCTTTGGAACAAAGGTCTGATTTCTAGCTCAAACTTCACAAAACTTCACAAGCTAAATTGTTTATAGACATGTTTGTGAGAAAATGTAACATTTCATTCAAGGTCAGACTGAAGAGAAAGGAGGAAGTTAGACTTCCAGGGATCAGTTCCTAATACTTCTTTACATACCAGCAACTTCAGCGCTAGATAAAGTCCATTTCTGGAAATTCAAGAGAACATTACAGAATTTGATTGCTACTATATATTTACAATGCACAAAAAGAAATTGTTTTCTAAAAGAAGAAACATAATTACAGTAGAACATATTCTTTTTATTCCAAATGCATCAGCAATGAACCGTAAAGCTTTGGCCCAAAGACTAGTCAGTGTTCAGAACAAAGTATCAAAAATACTTGTAGTAACTGGGAAGAATTAAGTAAATCAGAGGTATTAAACAGTGCTAGAATATGGTGCCTATAAAATAAGAGAGACCAAAGAAGGAATGTCTCCAGAATTACTGCTTTACTCAGGTTAGTACTTTAAACCCCCTTGAGATTCATATTCCAAAATCTGATCCCAGAATTAGATTCTGATAGCCTTTTCTAAAGAGTGTTCCCTTCTTTCAAGCTCTTCTTTGAACATCTCTGTTCAAACACAGAGCACACCCAGGCTCAGCCCCCCTCTTAACCTACGAGGATTCATAACTTCATCTTTCCCCTCAATGAACAGCATTTTGGTTAACATGTGGCTACAAACCCTTTTCTCCTTTTCTCTGACCTTCTTTGAATGCTGACTGCACTGGCCTGTCGAATTAGGGGGGGGAAAAAAAAAAAGAAAGAAAAAAAGGAAAAAAGAAAAGAAAAAAAACCCAGAACAAACAAAAAACCAAACCAAACCAAACCAAACCCCCCCAAAAACCCAAGGAAGTGAAGGAAGAACACTGATTCACACTGCTAAGACCTTGCACATTTGAGTGGTGAAAAAGGCTACTTAAGCATTCAGAAAGCCTTTCTGCTAAAAGCTCTGGAAATAAAATGCTTATGGGGTGAGACAAAGGTTTAAAAGGAGTTTCTCTGATTCAGGCAGAAATCAGAAAACTCAGGTTACTTACCTTTATCTGATTTATTTCCCCAAATTTAAAATGGAATTGTCACTACTTTCAACCTCATATTGCTTTTTCCAAAATATACACATTAAAGCTGATGAGAGGGAGCTTGAATACAAAGTAGTGGGACTCATGAGATTTAACAGTGAAAGTCTCCCATTCACTTTCTTGCCTTCACACTTTTGGTTCCCTTCCTCAAACCTTGAACCAATCATGATGATTCAGTCTGTGTACCCCTAACTGATCATCCAGATACTCAACCAGAGAAATATTTAAAATGGCTGTATTGTCAGCCTGCTTTTTCTTAGTCCTTATTACCCCAGCAGCAGGAGTTATTTTTTTTTTCTGTTTGCTTCTTTTTCCTGCAATTTCATTTGAATATTTTTTTCTTTTCTATTATAATAATTCATCCACTAAAGCACATTACAACTATCCTCTCTCCTTTAACTCTAGTATTTCTATGTGTAGGAAAAATACTTTTATCTATCAGAGGATAAAACTATAGCAAATGTATTATCTTTTATGTGCTACTGTATATGAGCTTATCGGGAGGAAAGGCTTTAAAGTGTGCAAGGTTATGAAATTCTAAGCAAAAAGATATTCTAACTCATCACAATTTTGAGTAATCTTACCTATGAACTAACAATGAATACATAAAATGTCAACCCACAAAGTAACTCCTTCAAAGTTATAAGCACTTGAAACTTACAGCCAATGAACACCTTTGCAACCATCGTCGCCATAGTCACCAGAGCAAATACACTGATTGAATGCTATTGCATCTCACAATCAGAAATACGGAGAAAAGCCATGGACTAGTTGCTAAAATAATAAGCTGTAACACCTAAAACTAGAAGACAAGATGCACTGAAGCAGAACAAAAAAAATAAAAATAAAAAAAAAGATTAACTTGACTTTCCCAGAGTTATCACAGCTCCCACTTAAATACCCACATCTCAAAACCATAACTTACCCTGCAAACTACTTTAAGGTCTGTTTATGGTACATTTCAGCTGTCAATTATTCCTGAGCAACTGACACTGACTCGGTGATGTGTATGTGCAATATGTTCAGCAAACCAAAATATAATGCATGCAGGAGGAAAAAAAAATCAGAAAACACGAAGAAAATGTTATGTCAGGTAACACTACTGACCTTTTCCTGTAGCAATATGTTTTAGCTTACTATACCTGTAAGTTACCAGTAATGGATAAGAATGGCAGTCTAAGCAAGACAGAGCAAAGAGCGTTTTTATAACGCTCTTTATAAAGTTTAGAGGAGACTTGTGTAGAAATAGCAATGCCATGGAAATATTATGGTTATAAATACACATAGAAAATACATTTTATTTATGGGACGACCAAAAATTACATTTGGTCCTATACTAATTTATTAACTCTTGAATTCTTATGTTTCATCATAAATGAAAGTAATCAGATTCTTTATTTTGATGAATAGAGATGGTCAGCTTTAAGCAATAATTGTAAATGTGTTTGGAACGCTATTTATAGCCACCAGTGATACAAAGCAGAAAGAGACTTAAATGACTACAATAACTTCAAAATTCAGTCCCGAACTTAAAATTTTTTTGAAAGCATCAACACAGATTCAAAAGAATACTTCTCTGCAAACGGATATTTATATTTGAACATGGATTTCCTTCTCCATGCTCCTTCTCCGTGTAATCTCCATTACAAATATTGCATTGGTAGAAAAAATAACAGTATTTTGTGACAAGGAATAATATAGCAATCATATTAGATCATGCAAGAGAAGGTATATGGAAGGTCTTGTCCACTGAAAAAGAAATCTTTAATTTAAATAATTTATTATATATGGCTTGTGTAGCAAGGTTTTGGTAGCAGGAGGGTAGGAGAGACTGCAGGGGTGGCATCTATAAGAAGATATCAGAGTCTGTCCCCATGTTGGACACTTCCGTACTGGAGTTCCAGCAGAGTCCAAGAGGGACCTGCCACTGGTCAAAGCTGAGCCAACCAGTGATGGTGTTTTCACCTCAGTGACAAAATATTTAAGAAAGGGTAAAAAATGCTGTGCAACAGCAGTTGGGAGAGAATATGTGAGAGAAACAACTCTGCAGGACCAAGGCTGCGGTGAGACAGGCTGTCCCCTTGCAGGCCATGGAGGACTATGGTGGAGCACATATCCACTCTGCAGGCCATTGGGGACCCACTGATGGAGCAGGTGGATATGCCCTGGGGAAAGCTACAGCCTTTGGAGAGCCCATGCAGGAGCAAACTCCTGGCAGGACCACTGGTCCCATGGGGGACCCACCCTGGAGTAGCCTGTTCCTGAAGGACTGCACACATCCCAGACCAGTTCTCGAGGAATTGGAGCCTGAGGGAAAGATGCACATTGGAGCACTTCATGAAGGATTGTATCCCATGGGTGGGAATCCACGCTGAGCTGGAGAACCGTGTGTGAGGAGGAAGGAGGGGCAAAGACAACGCTTTATGAGCTGACCAAAAATCCTATTTCCCATGCACCTGCACCACTCAGGAGAAGGAGGTAGAAGAGTTAGAAGTGAAACTGAGCCTGGTAAGAAGGGAGGGGCAGAGTGAAGATGGTTTATATTTTTTTTTATTTCTCACTATCTCACTGTGTTACAATTAATTGGCAATAAATTAAATTAATTTCCCCAAGGTGAATCTGTTTTGCCCTGTCCTTTTCTTGACCCATGACTTTTCATTATATTTTCTCCCCTGTCCTCTTGATGGAAGGGGAATAGCACAGTGGCTTTGTGTGCACCTGGCAGCCAGCCAATGTCAATCCACTACCTTTACCTAGAACAAAATATTTAGTATACATTTTTTTAAATGTACAAATTAATCCCTTATATGTATGTGTATTTCTAGAGTACTTGTATTATCTACTGTGGGGGGTTTTTTTGTCTGTTTAAGGAGTTTGTTTGTTTGTTTGTATTTTCTTTATTATTGACAACTTCAGCAATTCCAAATGGTCAGTTTTCCCTTTCTTTGCCAAATTTCTGTGAGATTTAAATAATTATCTGATCTAGAAATCAATTTTTTAAAAATTCAAATTGAATCTTATGCCCTATTCCTCTATTTAAAATACCTGTTTAACTGCCATGAAGACCCAAAGTTCCTGGTATCTAAAAAAGTCTTGTTAAGACCATGAAAAATAAATTTTCTTCCAAATAATTCAGACAAACCTACAAGTGTTAAATGCACAATACCTATCAATAGCTACCGGATATTTGGTGATACGGTAGCATATCAAAAGCATAAAGTAAATTGTCAAGTTTCTCAGAAATAAATTTGTTGATTCTATCCTTTATGCCATCATTTTAATGCCAACCACAATTTGAAAACCTGTATTATAAGAAACCTGGGAAAAAAGTCAGATAACATTTGGCAAAAAATTTGCAGACCATTTTGTCTTATTAGCTTGATCAACGGATCCTCAAGCTCAGGAAGAATAAAACCTTGGTTTTCCATACTTAAATTATGATAATGCAAGCAGACTTCAGTGGTAAGTAAAGACTGATAAATAATATGATCATTGCTCATCAACAGAGAAAAGATAGACAAATATAAGCATTTTCAAAACAAACACACTTTTGTGAACATTATTTACAATACAGACAGATTTAACAAACTCCAGAACCAAGAATATGTGGGGAAAACAGAATCCTTTCTTCTCAGCTGGAATTACTCATCACATTAAATTCACTTCCTTTATAAGACCTAATTTTGCAAAAACATTTCAAAGACTGATTTTGTCTTATTTCAAGGCCACGTAATTGTTTGACAAGAAAAAATCTGGAGTATTTCCAGGTTTTTTCTATCCACTGCTTTTTGATGAAAATCCAGGATTTTTAGCAGTTGCTGCTTTTCACACCCTCTCCAGCCTCATTCACAGCAAGTTTGACTCATGGTAAGTGTTTGTTTCTTCAGAACCATGAACACAAATGAAGGAAATAATAAAAATATAGCATAAGAAAAAGCTTGAAATAAAACATTCAGATATCATGTGCAGCTGCTTCAGTCCCTGTTTTTAATCCCTGAGATTATGTCATCAAGATTGTATTTTCCAATCTGTATGAAGGCAGTAGGACTTACAGTGCACAAATGCTCAGCAACAGAAAGGAACAGTTTATGACAGGAGACTTAACTCCGTGAGCCCAGCTGCTAGAAAAGAAGTGGGGCACAAGATGAACCCGGCAAGTAACTAGAAAAGCATTTCTAATCCTAATATATATTTCTGAAGAGAAACTTTTTTTTTGAATGAGAAATCTTCCATGGATGTTGAGAGTTACATTTTCTCAGTTTTTTCCCTATTTAATGAGCCCCACTTTATCTCCAAAAGTAAAGCTAGGTTCATCCCATTTTGCAAAGTCTGATGAATACAGTAGATTTTTCTTGGAAATTGCCACGGAACAAAATCCTTACAGGCACCTTGATTACACGAATGTAACAAATAAGCTGTCCTAACTCAACCTGCTGTCACTGATGCTGTGACCCCTCTGGCTCTGTCAGCAATGGAGAGAAAGTATTATGCCTTCTCAAACACAATGTAATCTCTAATTTGGACAAAAAGAATCAATTCAACCTTCATTATGATGTTATTAATCTATTGAAAAAGTTCAAAGGATGCAACTTCCTTATTAGACAGAATTCAACAGTCTCTTCTTTATATAACTAAAATTGATTTTTACTGTTCACAACCTTTAAAAGCAGCCTGTTATTCAAATATACACACAAAGTAAATAATCAGGAAAAGTTTTAACATATGAGATAGCTGGTTGAAGTGTACTTAAGTTTTTCTGGAAGTCCGTTGCTGTTAAGGGAAGTAAAACCAAATAACATCCTAAGAACAAAGCCTGTTTTTAAACCGCAAAGTTTCATCTTTTGCCAAAATCTCTCTGGAGGGGTTATGATCCTTGAGGAAGAAGCTTGAAGGGATTTTAAATGTTTTCAGAGTAACAGAATTTACTAGAAAGGTATTTGATTAGTTTATCCTGTGCTAGGGATTTTTATTTTTGCAGTGCAAAGTTGTTGTTCTTATACCATATATACATATTTTGGGCACAACACTATTTCTAGAATTGCAAAATCAGACAGAGAAGTGAAATAAAATCGGCATTTGTTTTTGGCCATAAATTTACAACACTGAGATGTCTCAGACAAAATGAAGAAGATAAAGTTCATAATAGCTTAGCAGTGAAGTAGGCTATTTTTAGTACGAAAGAATACAATGTGGCACAATTTCTAATTCCACTGCGCTAGCATAGCACTAGATGCTATGGTTTACTCCTGTGGAGTAAAAGTACCAATGATAAGAAAAAATATATTAGAATATTTATTAGAACATCACAATTGAAGGACTGGATGTTTATTGTGCTGAAATGTGTCATCGCAATTAAATGAGAAAAGTATTCTGGTTAGCAAAATATTTTGTCTAGCATAGCTGAAGTTTTGTTTATTTACCACAGACCTATGAAATTTTAAGCATTAAGATATATTTAAATATTTATGTAACGATAATGTTCATTCTATCCACTGTTTGGAACCATTCCTCAAAAAGTTGCTAGAACTAAGGTGAGGAGTAACAGTTTTCAGCAGCAAATGGTAAGAAGCTTATTTTTTTCTTTTTCAGTTTAAAACAAAATCTATAAATTGTAAATGACTCAATGGGAACATACCACAGCACTTTTTCCCCTGTGAAAGCAAGACATACTAGTTTTCAGGTATTTTAAGTACTCTTTTATCAACACTAATGTCAGTTAAAAAATTGTAATTCTATTTCTTTAAGCGAGTGCTGTTAAATATATGCAGATTTAATTTTTAATTGTCACTTAGCCCATGTTAATTAAACATACAATAATCAGACCTATTGAAGGGAAAACGCGTCAAACAAGAGCTTTCTCATAAAGGGCTCCCCTTAAAACATTCTTCTTGATAATATGAATATATTCAGCGCTGCTTTCATGTTTCAAGAAAGAGCAATGCATTACTTTAGCCAATCATTTCTTAATTTATTTTTCATAAGCAACTGAAAAACAAGGTTTGCAATGCTTGGTATGGAGCTCTGTTCTATGATGAAGTAAAATAGGTGTTAATTGATTCTGATTGACAGAAAAGATAAAATTATTAGATGTGTCACTTTGGATAGTCCCTGAGGCCTCAAAAACAAGGACAAACAATTTTCTTAAATGAGTTGCTGCAGCCCTGTGAATAGGAATGTCTCATGCAGGTACCTACACTTTCCGAACAGCAAAATGTTCATCAGAAATAATTAATTTTAGGTGCAATTAAGAATCAGATAAAGGAAGATTTGTGAGTGCAATCATGGCAGCTAGTAATGCTAGTTCTCCCACCAGCCTGTACCCTTTCAATCACCTCACCTTTTCTCAGATATTGTTGTATCTTTAGGACTTCACCTGCATTATTGAGCAACCTGGAATTAAAGAGGAAGATTGGTAAATCAAAGCAGTAGATAGTGAGGCTCCTCATACCTTAACTAAGTGAGCCTTAGGAGAAATCAAGTGCAGTCTCTTGACAAAAAATCCTATTTTTTCACACATGCAATGCTGTTTAAATCACCGAAACAGTCATGATGGGAGGATATATTTTCTTCCTCAAGTGATGTCCCCATTTCTGAGAGGCATCACACTCACCTTTCACCTCTTCCCAGAGGAAGGTACTAATTACTGTCCCTACCATCATTGCTCTTTTAAAAATCTTACATGAAAAATACTTCTACTTCCATTTCTGATACTTTCTAGGTGAAACTATCGTGACAGCTGTCCAGTCCTCACAGGGATGATATCTTCAGTTTCCAGAAAAAAATCACATTCTGCCCAAGCATTTAGATTTCACCTGGGGTTTCCATGCCTTGAGGAAATTGCAGTCTCTATGTGTTCTCAGCTGCCTGTAATCCCTTTTTTGCACGTAGAAGTCTTCACAAATAAAAAAGATTTCAGTGTTAACCTAGTAGCCAAATACTTCTTGTTTTCTCCAGAGCTTTGAAAAGCTGCACCACATGCCTTATGCCAAAACACTTCTAGTCACACAGACCTAATTTCATCCCCTGTGTTTATAAATTTCTTTCCCTTCCCTCTCTGTTTTGATTGTCTCATAACTTATATCAGATAAATGTAGCTCCTATGCTACTGATAGCCCTCTATAGACCCTTGTTTTCTCCCAGACATCTGCTTTCAAGAATAGGTGGCAAGCATATATAAACAAATAAAACACCATAACTACTTAATGGCTTCCAGGATTTTCTAAGTGGGCCTAATCTCTTTCCGTGTATTGCAACATGAAGAGTCCACTAAAATGAATGGTTTCACTGCAGATTTTTTTTCTGCTCTGCAAGGAATGTGATGCAGTCATTTACACTTTATAATCAAACAAGAATCAGAATATATGGAACTGATAAGGACTTGATAATTTCTTAGTAAGATTGAGTTTGAGAAATGTGACAGATTGTTTAACTAGTCTGAGCTCAATTTGCTAGTTATATTTTGTTAAAAAAGTGAATGAGTTAAACTGAGCCTTAGAAGAGAGATTGTATTCCTGGTAAACCTCTGAATCTGGGGGATAAGGATCCAGGGTCCAAATTGTGCAAAAGGAGCAGTGAGGGAATCAAAGCAGGGATCTTGCAGCAGAAATAGACAGAGTGCAGTGGTGGACAGGGAACAGCCCTAGGGAATGGACAGAAGATCTTTGAGGGAATGGACAGAAGTCTTCGTGTCTTCATGGAGATCAGGAGCAATTGGATAAAGTTTCTTCTAACTCACAAAAGGCAGCAAGAAATTTAACCTGGAGTCAAAGACTCTTCCAATTCAATCATTTAAAATGTTAAGTATGGTGGTTTCTATTTAAATATAACCTGAACTTTCTAATATAGATTATATATCCAAGGCCTTCTTTTTCAAGGTAGTAATAAGGAAAACTTCTCAACAAATTCGCTTCCAAGAAGGTCCTGTCATTGTAGTACTCATCAGGTATTGTAGGAAAGTGAGCACCCAGCATGAAAAAAAATATTTTATGGTCTATATTTTAGAATTTCCAGCAGAATTTTCCACTTTGGAGGTCTCTAAACATACAAGATAGCCAGGTATCACTTGAAAATTTTGACACTTGTGCAAGAAGAACCTTGATATCACATCTGCTCCCTTGATCCTTTCTTCTCACCATAGTGTGTTGAAAAAATCCTGCATTTCCTCTTTTTTAATTACTTTCTGAGCCTGGTATAGGCCCTTTACAGAGCAGGCCTGCATATACAGAAATGTGTAGCAGATACTCCATAAAGTATTTCCAAAAATCTGGATATATTTCTGTGTAATCTATTTCCATTACATGTGTGTGTCAGTCTTCTGACAAAGTTGATCACAAACATTCAGCTGGGCAATTATGGTTTTAGATATCCATGTCTGGAAATGAAAGCAGAGTTTTATAGAGAAAATACAATTTAAGAAAATAATTCTAAAAGAAATCAAAGGAAATATTTTTTGGTTTTTATTTGTCTGTTTGTTTGTTTGTTTGTTTGTTGTCTAATAGCACGCCTCTGTCCTTACAACTGATGTGATATTATAGCATGTCTTCCATAGCAGAATATTTGTTCACATTCTTTAAGGAACCTGGAAAACATCTAGGTTTGTCCTAGCTGATGACATCCGTTTTAAAAAGAACCAAAAGTTTATTTAATTGTTTTGGTACTTCGTAAAAAAAGAGTAAAATCATGGCAGTAGAAATAACTGGAATCAAAAAGAAAAGCATTGTAAAAATGTCAAGTTTGAATGAATGCAAGGCATTTAAAGAACATTATTTCTAATATTTTCATTGTAAAGAAATAAAACATAATGCAAATATTACCAGGTCACAAATGATTACCCAATACACTTCCTGAGTCACCTTGAACTGTGAAGACTGATCTACTCATAAAGGTTAACTTCAATAAGCTTGGAAATTCAGCAGTGAGTAGATCCTCTGGCAGATAAAACTCAGGAAAAAGGAAATTTGTGAAAAGCTGCCAACCCTTCAAAGTTATAAAACTGAAAGTACAAGTATTAAAACAGAAAAATGTAGAAAGTTTAGTAGGAGATCAGCTTAGATAAGCTACAAGTTCTTCATTGGCCTCAAATAGAAGAAGGAAGTGTTTAGAAACTAAAAATTAGGAGAGATTACTGAAGAGAAAAATAAAGCCTAGGCATAGAAGAAAAAGATTGAAAGGTCAAGACACAACTGAGATGCAATTAGCAAAAGGCATAAGAATGACAAGAAATCAGTTTCTAAGTATAAGAGGAAGACCAAAGAAGGCATTGTTCTGCAACTAATCAAGAAGGAATGCTATGCACTGATAACACAGAGAAGGATGAAGCTTTTAATGACTTTTTTTGCATCAATCTGCAGTAAAAACATCCATTAAGGAGAAGTGCCTAGCATAATTAATATCAGCAACAAAAGGAGAAGATCTCAATACGGAATAGGAAAGACATGAGTTGCAAGCACTTAGATAACTTAAATCAATGTGATCTGATGAACTTCATCCTAGGATACTGGCTGATGTAATCAAAAAACTCTTAGTGGTTATCTTTGAAAACTCTTGGAAGACAGCTGTGGTACCAAATGAGTTGAAAAAATAAAAATCCCTGTTCAAAAAAGAAGAGAAAATAAGAAGCTGGAGAATTATGCAGCAGTTAGTCTGACTTCATTCCTCAGAATAAAAAGAGATCTTTTTAAAACTAAAAAAAAGCCAAGCCGACAACTGCTTTTGAACACTATGAAGACAATAAGGAGATGACTAAGAGTCTATATACGTTTTTCAAGAACAAATCCAGTCAAACCAAGCTGTTTTCCTCTTCTGACAGGGTAATAAGAATTTGATTAGAGAAGAATGAGGGCAGCAAGGATGAAGCAGTGCCAACATGCCTAATTTGGAAATTACTACTGCTACATTTCATATAAAAGTTTAAAAAACAGGAATTAACGTGTATTTGATTTAGTTCTTATGCAGAGGAGACTTAATTGTGAGATGCAGAAGAATTCTTACTTATCTGGTGAAATCCTTACATCTATGTGATGAAGCGAGTAAGAAAATCAAGCAGCTGAACATGAGAAAGAAACAAATCTGTATATCAAAGACACAAAAGCTTGTCAATATAATATAGGATAGTCAGTGGTTAAAGACCATGCTACCTGATTTAACAGTGATTGGCTTCATGTTGGTGAGCGAATATAAGTTTGAGCAAGAAATTCATGTCAGACATAAGTGAAACAGCAATAGCCAGGAGAAGAACACCTGACAATGCGATAAAAATAACCAAGAACTTGAAAAGGGAAATTAAATGTGGCTAGGAAAACTCTTTCCTGGAAGGAGCATATTGGGAACACATTTTGAAGCAAACAGCTGAGGCCGGCATCTGAGCAATACAACCCTGGATGGCTGAAAATTATAAAAGCCTATAACTGGAGTGCAGGAGTTTCCAAAGTGCCTGTGTGGCTCAGATGTCACTGCATCAATTGGTCAGTAACATTTAGTAGCCTCAAATTCAGAAAAGAACAGTCAATTTATGACATCATAGTGGCTTTAAATACTATTTCCTATGACGTGCCCAAGAGCAAACCACAGAAAAGGGGTAAAGACTGAACCAGAGTAACACATAAACCCAACAAGTTAATTTTCAAGGAGCAGAGCTGCTCTTCTCGGCAAAAGGGAACCTGTCTTGACTCTGTCGCATTTCTGTGTTTTCATTATTTACCTGTATTCTGCAATAAATAAAAACAAAGACATAGGAATAGATCAAATGGTAGAATTATAAATTAAGACACTAAACGGATGTAGCCAGATGTACTGGTAGAGGATATAAACCCTCCAAATCATGATAATTCTCCAAGAAAGGATCTGGGGTTTTTGGCAAATGACTGGTTGCTAATGTACTGACATTATGCTTTTACAGTGAATATAAATATCTCACAAAGCCATTATGAACAGACTTATGGACTACTGATCACATTATTCCTATCTGTGTAATAATTCAGATGTTTACGCATTCTCCTACTTTATGCACATTGGTAAGGCCTCAATTGGAACAGTGTAAATAGTTTGACATGTTGCACTTCAGGAAAGATTTGCATTTATTGTTAAAATCAAAACGCAGCAACAAATATGACAGAAATTTAGGAAGCTCCTGAGGCAGGACCTTAAGTCAGCCAGGCTTTTGTACTAAGCCTGTGCCTACTTTTTTTTTCTTTATAGTGAAATCCCCAAAGAAGAATAAATTGTTCTTAAACTCACAGAAGCCAGGGATTATTAAACTATTAACTAGAATTTCTAGCTTTTAAAATACAGACAGATTAGAAATATACAGGATTTATATGCAGCTATGTCTCTCCCAACTCACTGCTTCTGTACTTCCATCCTGTTCAGTGACTAAGACACAGAAAATAAAGCCCAGTTGTCTGTGCTCCCTCTGCAACACCTCTGAAAATTTTCTTCTGCTCCCTATTACTTCTCAGCAGCTCAGGTTCTCCTCAACCTGCAGACTTCTACATAATTCAAGTGACTTTCTCACTCTCTTCTGCTTGCTACAGCATGCAGTTTCCAGGAGCCCTGCTTTCTGCCAGCTTCTCTTGCTTCCTGAGAAGAAACATGTCTCTTCTCTCTACAGAGAAGTATCTGAATTAATCCCTCTCCTGAAAGGAGGATAACATGCAATAAGAAAATGCAAAGTTGCCATCTGTCCCATTCCTGTAAGTTCTCATTAGAAATAAACTGTTCTTCATTGCAGATATGGAGAAGAAAAGAACTAATAATCCTAAATTTCAACAAGAAGGATTCAGGCTAAAGACAAGACAGTGGAGCCGGTTACTGGGAAGACTGGAGTCTCTCTCATCATAGATACTTTTAAAAAGAGTCAGCTATTCATCTGTCAGGAATAATATCAATACAGTCCACCCACAGAATAGAAGCAAGAAGATCCCCATAACCTTTTTTTTTTTTTTAAGTTTATTCAAATGTATTCTGTAGATGCTCTTACATTGTTGATTTCAGCAGGTGTTGAAGCTGGAGAGTAATTCTCCATATTCATGATTACTGGGGACTGGGTGAACCTTGGGAGTGGCATGAAAGCTTATGAGCAGAAAGAAACTACTTGATAAATATATAATGGTTAAGAACTGTTTAAAACATAATGCTTTTGAAGAAGTTATGCTTTAAAGATTTGAGTCTGTTTGACTCATGCTCATGGCTACGCCCAAAATCTTTTAAAAGTAATGTGATGTCGTAACAACACTGTGCATAGGATATTAGATGTCATTTTAATTCAGTATTGAATGGGCAGAGAAGTGATTTCACATCTACAGTTAGTTTTTTCTTTGTCAGAGGTATTTCTCCACCCAAACTTGAAAATGTATGAAAAACTCAAAAATTAGAGATTAGTGTAGTGGCTTTCGAAAGAATTAAGAAAAGATTTTATTTAAGGTTTTCTTATAGTTGTCCATCTTAAATTTCATACCACAAGAAAGCAACTGACAGTTTTGTTTTGATTTGGTTTTTTCGGTTTTTTTGGTTGGTGTTTCAGTGTTTTGTTTGTTTGTTTGTTTATTTGGAAATACAATCCTTGATGGTTTTCTTGGGGGTAGGTTGTCTTAGTTCTGTTCTGTTTATTGATTTTTTTATTATCATTATTCTCCCCAGGTCTTTTCTTTTAGCTGAGACTAGTAAAGGATTCAAGGTTTTGAGCAGGTATTTCAATATTAGTTAGTTGTCAATATTTCTTCTAAATGATACTTTAAACTTGTTCCTGAATTTACTTGCCCTTTATAACAGGTTCAGTGCTTGAAAATAAAAATGTAAAATAATGTTTTGGCATTTCTATGTCAGTTTTACTTTAACCTTCTATAAGAAACATAATCCTTATTTTATGCAAAGGAAAAAAAACCACAATGTCATGTTCCACACAGCTCACTGGCCTTCTTTTTTTTCCACCAGAGGTGTGTATGTTCAATACATGTGCAGAAAACATTGTAAATGAGGCTTTTGTTGTGCACATCCAATTACATCTAGAACGACATTTGTAACATTTATTAGGAAAGACCAAAAAAACCCAAAAAACCAAAACAAAACCAAACCAAACAAACAAACAAAAAAAAACAAACAAAAAGAAAAAAACTGATTAAAAACTAATGGGATACTTGTCTGGCATAAAGAAATGCCATATTGGTCATATTTAATATATGCCGTTATGGTCATATTTAAACCAGATTTGTATGTTGTTCAGAGAGCAAATTTGGAAGTTTAGGAATAGCTGCAGGAGGTTGGTTGTTCCCCACATACATGGCAATTTAATATACTGTGGGGGGCACCTGCATGGCTGACCTGCAAGGAGACTTCAGCACCATCCCTCTGTCTTGACTGAGACTTAGGGATGAATGGGATGAAATTGGATCCTATCATATTTACATCTGCTTCATACACAACCTTATCCTTCACTGCATTAGCAAAACAGCCTGGAATTCTGTCTCTGGTAATGAGTAAAAAGAAGCAGGTCACTTACACTATCTCTGTGTATTTTCCAGTCTTATTTGTTTGTAAAGAAGTTACTGTGATGGACTGAGCTTTGTTAGGATGGGCTGGTTGAGCTCTGCTATTGTTTTTCCCTGATGGCCCAGGACCGATGTCTTAAGCAAAGTGCTTCACAGCAGCCAAGGGAAACGGCTGATAAGCAGATCCTGCTGAGGTGGGGTAATGTTTTTTATCATGCCAATGTCCTTTCTCTGGTAAGGAAAACTCCCCTCAGGGGAGGTATTGGAGAGCTCACAAGTGAGCCTGAAGGTATTCCTCTCTTCAGTCATGTCCCTAAAAGAGGCCATAAGCCATCACAGACTCCAGAAGCACCCCCTTCCCCCATCCATCCACCCG
Source organism: Mohoua ochrocephala (assembly GCA_013398855.1). Classification (NCBI taxonomy): domain Eukaryota; kingdom Metazoa; phylum Chordata; class Aves; order Passeriformes; family Acanthizidae; genus Mohoua; species Mohoua ochrocephala. Next base: position 58,239 of record VZTA01028937.1, read on the forward strand.
ACTCATTTTCAGTCTAGCATCAGACACTGTAAATCCCCTCCCAAGGGAGGAGTCAGGGCATTCCTGCATAATCCTGAATGTACATAACCTGTCGAACTTTGTTGCTCAGGCTCTCATGCCCACCATCTGTGGATCAAGACTGTAGCCTTCACTCCAGCCACAGACACTCAAACTGCAATGATAAAGTCTCTTGTCCTTCCCTTCTCTTTCATTCTTTTCCTTATATATTTTGTTTGTGGTATTTTTATACTTTTATAGAAGAGAAACAAAATACCCACATACTTTCCACCACAATAGAATTGTTTTAAAATAAATCTGCCTCATATATAGACCAGTCACTTAGTGTTGTTCCACTTTAATCTGCCCCGAGGGATCTATTAACAAGAACCTCAGTTACCCAGCCTCAGAGTCAGGTCCTAACAGATGTAAAAAGACCATCAAATGGGTGCACAAAACAACAGCAAGCTCAGCATTCACATTATATTTGCAGGTTTAATATAGGGAGGGGGTCCAAAATTGTCACCCATACAGAGATGAAAGGAAGTTTTCTAAGAAGATACTATATATATGTATAATGACTGTTGTAAGTTGCATAATAATTTTTTGTGTGAACTTGGGCCTAGTCTTACAGTGTAGAGACATCCATCCTTTTCGCATAGCTGTCACACAAACAGGATTACAGAAAGGGGGATGAAGTAGCTTTCAACAAATTAGGTGGTACACTTAAATGACAATTCCTCAGTCTCCCTCTGGAGTTCCTGAGTTGTCTCTTTGATGTTCAGAAGTGTAGTAGAGACCAAAATCCACTTCTTGTGGATGCTTTCCTTGTGTAGGCCTAATATTACTTCAGGGACTTTAGGAGGACTCAAAGTCTCTTTTTAAATAGAACATAAATCAGAACATAGGATTGAAAAAGAATGGAATGACCAATCTCTGCTTTGGAGTTTCACTGTGGTGCTTAAGATTCTTAGTGATGAAAATTCACTGACAGTTCTGTTGTCAAACTGCCAGGTGAAAGGGTTCCTTACAACTTGGTGTTCGCTTCACAACTTAACATCTGTTGTCTTCTAGTATATGATTTCAGCAGAACATATAGGGTCAATTACACTTTGGTCTGTCTCACCCCTTCTTCCACAGATGTCACTGAGAAGAAGGTAAGTTGTTATGAGTAACTTCTCCACAGTAAAGTACAGGAAATTTTATTTCACAGCAGGGAATCAACAATATTTGTATTCTTTAAATCTTTCCAAAAGATGTATTAGGACATATTTAAACATGTTAGAGAATCAAGGCTTTACTTTAACCTTTTTTTCCCTCATATTATGGAATTTAAGAAAGTATTTTTCTCTAAATACAATTGATTTGGAAAGAAAACATATGTCACAAACTTATGCCATCTAACTGAAAAATGACTATCATTTCCTCAGCTACTCAGCATGAAAAAGATTATTATTAATAGTAGACACTCAATGCTAGCTGAGTTCTCAGCAGGATTATCTTGCGCACAGTTTAATGGACTTTACTGGATTAGTAAAGTCTTCAGGTGCCTATTCCTTTATGAAGTAAATTCTCATGTGGTTTTAGAGACTATATAATGTTTGATAAGACTCAGGACAACCCTTATGGGAAAGAGGAGAGAACAGCTTCACCACCATTCTGTGTATAACACACCAGGACAATTCACACAACCTGTGACTCTTCCTGTCTGCTGAGCAAGAGCTTGACATGTAGAGACAGAAAGTTAGTTTTTGGCTATGTAGGTTACCCTGGGCAATGGCATACGGGTCCCTCCATATCTCTCTCTTAATGAAAAAGCTTTTGTATGAGTGGAAAACAGGTGTGCTAGCCACAGGAAGAAGTGCATTTCAGGTATGTAATATGCGCAGAGATGTTAAGTGACTTCAGATAGACCTCTGAACTGTCAGGCCTTGCTCGTATATCCAACAGTATTTCCTCAGTACAACATCTTAGCACAGCAAAAATTCTGCACTGTTATTTTTAATGAAGAGAGGGGAGCTAGGATTCACAGCTAGATAACTGGTTTTCAGTTAAGGCCATAGGAAAGAAAAATGCAATTTTGCAGTGCACTGCAGCAGGTCCTTTTTTGTAACACCACAAAGAAAACACAGCAGACAGGCATGACCACAGTGAAAACTGTGTCAAGGTTGTGTTCACTGCTCAGTACCATCTACAAATGTGGAGAAAACCAAAATCAGAGCTTATAGAGGCCTTCTCTCTGAAGAGAAGACCTGCAGGAAAAGCATACACATACAAGGCATAGGATGAATTCCTTTCTTCCCATTTACACCATCACACTAGTGCATGGGATTATCTGATCCTTCATAAAACTAGCAAGTGTGTTACATACCACAGATTTAATTTTTTTTTTTTTCCCAGAGAAATTGTTCACAGTTTAAAGCATATTAGGATTTTAGAAGAATTTAAAGAGAGTTCTGAGGTGAAAACAGAAGTTATTTTTCATTATTTTTATTGTTTAATATTTATGTTGTGGGTTTTTTTAAAGTGATCATTTTTATTCAGATGCTAACACAGATATTTCAAGGGACCATATACTGAAACAGAATAGATATTTTTCTGAATTCACCCTAACATGAATTTTCAGATCAGAGACCAAAGTTAAATATAAAGCTAAGCTTACCATTCTTGACTTTTTTGGTGATTTATGGATCAAGGCATTACTTGTTTGGATCTTTTCTGAGACATAGTTGCTTTAAAGGACTTTCACAGGGGTTACTTTGTGAAACTGGAAGCCTCCCAAGATGCCTTATTTTGACTAATGGCCAAGATGAAACTGTGTTAGAACTTTAAATGACTGCACAGCCTCCTCCTCAGTGTATTTTAAGGCTTCACTCACGTAGAGCTTATGCACACAAAGTTTCCATCAGTCTTAAAGGAATAACACAAACACAGGAACTTGGAATTTTTTTTTCCTTAAATGTACCATTTCTCCTACATTATACAGCTTACCCTTGAATAAAAACTATGTATTTGAAAGAGTTGGAAAGAAATCTTTGCAAAATCATTTTTTTGTTTCGGATTGGACCATTCCTTCTTGCTCCACACTGCAGCAGAAAGCAGGAAGCAGAAGTGATGAAGCACAAACAAACGACTGAAAAACCATTTTAATTGAACAATTGTGGAATCTTAAAATATAGACCTGCCATGGTGAAAGCAAAGGTGGGATGTGTGATAAAGAATTTGAGAGTAGTGGATTTCACTTTTTTTTGTCAAGTATTTGAGGTTGTACTCATCTCCTCTATTAACTAGTCTAGAGCTAGTTATCCAACTTTCTCAACAATCAACAGACACGCAGTTTCATTCATAGCTCTGTGTTGGAAATATAAGCAAATCAGCTAAAGGCTTCTCCACCTGGGGCCGTAAAGCCAAATATTGGGATAAGGATAAAACTGGAAATTGTAAATCCTCAGTGAATGTTAAAGTTTATGTGGAACACAAAATGTGATAAAGTAAGTGTGTCAAATGCATTAAAATCATAACACAGAAAGCTCTTTGCTACCCAGTCTTCAATTCTTTTACTCCTTCTCTCTGTTTCACACATGAGTTGACCGAAATTTTTGATTGATGGAAATGCCCGGAGAAGTGAAGGTGTATGTAGTGCTGTTCCAATATATAGAAAAAAGGTCTCAGAAGACTAAATCAGCATTAATATATTATACATATAAATCTAGAATAACAATATCCAAACTCTTTAGATGGGGACTAGTAATCTTAACAGCACTAGACATGTCCTTAAGGCAACCTAAAATACACAAATTGTGACTTTTTATTAGTGAGGTATTTTCTCCCAAGATCATCATAAAAGAAAGTTTATTACACATACTAGCAGGATGCAGAGGCTTTTCAGAAATCTAATTTCTTTATAAAATGTACTTGTTAAATGGTAGTTTCTAAATCTTCAAGCTGTCCATCCTGACTGATTTTATTTTCAAAAACGACTTAATAGGGGTTGAATTATCCCTGTAGTAATAGCTCCTTGAAGGCCTTTGGAGAGTGAGTAGTGAATTAAACAACCTACAGAGTGACCTAAATTATGAACAACCTCTAGGACACCTGAGGCAAGTGAACTTTCCCTCACTGCATGCTGGAGCTGATGTACAACAACAACACTTTTGTGAAGTAAAACCTAGCTGCCATTGGCTATTCTATAATTACTTGAGTTCTCTAAAAATAATAGCTACTGCTGCCTGCTCAAATCTGGTAACTTAGCTGCTTGTTTGTTGTCTTCGAATTTGCTCACAGAATTCCTAGCTATGTGGAAAGTATGTAATAAATAAAATAAAAAAGGCAAAAAGAATATTTTAGATGTATTTTTGTAGTTCTAATTAGTAGCAGTTTTGATAAGCATTTAAATTTGTAACTGTTGGTAAACATCAGTGCTTATTTCTTTCCCAGCGTTATTTCAGCTGAAGTGAGCTAACATGAACCTTTCTTCAGTGTCCCCTGAACTAATTGCTGAAAAACAATCAAAGCTATTTTCATTAACCAGAAATTTTAAGAGACATTTTTATTTTAGCTTGAATAATCTGAAGGGGGAAAAAACCCCAAATTTTTTGTCTACTTTCCAGGCAAGAAATATACCAGTGGAATTTCTCATGGTTTGAAAAAAAAAAAAAAAAATCTCCTCCTTAATTGGACAGAAATATCTACTTGGTTACACCTCCATATTCACTAAAAGTATATCTAGTTCTATGAATTTAAAACTACACTTAAAGAGAATGAAATTTTTATAACAGTGTTCTAAGTAACATAAGCACTTCATCAAATAATATGAATTTTTGGTCTGCATCATATTTTAAATGTAAGACCAAAATTAGCAGAATTGAACCCAAAACTTGCATGGAAGCAGAGTGACACAGTGTGATTTGTGGGAACGGTATATCTGTAATATTAGACTTCTAGTATTGTTTTTGCAGCTAAAAGGAATTGGGTGCAGCAATTTCAGAGGTTTTATTGAAATATGCTCAGTTCATATTTAATATCACCTTATTGACTTCATAAGAGAAGTGTCAAATACATTTTTGTGTATGCATGTGACACAATCTAGGAAGCTCAGGCTTCCCCAGCTAATTTTCAGTTTTCCTTTTATTTTGTATCATCCTTTATTTATTAATTAATTTTCTTTTTATTTTCAATACCAATGTTTTGTCTCCCCATTAATGACTGTCTTAAATAATTGTCCTGTCTTTATTTGATGGCTTATAATTTATTGAAAGGGAGCCACCGAGGGTATAGAGTATGCTCAAATTTTCTACTTTGTTCTTTCTTCTAGCTTCATTCCTTGATATTTCAGGAAACTGTCATGTGGGAAATGCCTTAAGACAGCTTGTTTTTTTCTCTGATCCCAAATCTTTTGATGCTCAAACATAGGTGGCTGTGGTGGTGCTTGCATGCTCAACTTACTAAGTAAAGAGCCAGGTAAAGCAGACAACTTGTGGACCCATTTGGAGGAAATATTTCTCATGCTTGTGACTATCATTGGATGGTTGTATTCTGTGAGCTTCTTGGTCCTTGTGATTCCTAAGATTATCTTTTTCAAAGAGAGATAGTGCAGTACATTTTCCAAGATAATATCATGTGAAATGTTCTCCAGATGAATTTAACAACTGTTAACATTTTCAGTGTCATGGTTCATATTGTCTAGCATTGAGGTCAGAAAAATATGGCAGTACTAACTTGAGACAGCAAGTGACAGTAAAAGTAATTTCATTCTCCCCTTGTTCAACAATGTAATTTACTTTGTAAACAAATTAAACCATTCACCAACATTTTACCACAGATTTGACATACCAGCCTTTTGTTCTGAGAGTTCTGTTCATTATTTTGTGACCACTGTAACTCCCAGCTACTGCAGTAGTTCTCTTCCTTTGCTATATTTCTGGACTTTCAAATACCAGGTGTGCATTAAATATTTTTCCATCTGTTTTAGATTCTTCAATATTTTTCATAGGTTGTTTTATTACCTGTATTTAAAAAAAAAAAATAAATCAATCCTCTTTCAATACACAGATTGTGAGGCTTTTTAACCATTACCTCTATTTTATACTATTAATATAAATTTTCTGACATTAATATTTCACAGAAGAGGACATTTTTAACAATGAAAAGAAATATGAAAGAAGAAAAGAGATTTAAAGTGGAACACAAAACTGAAACATGGACAAATCTTTCAAATTTATATCTTTGCACGTGGTTTCAGATATTTCTCATTTTGTATATTTTAACAGTATAGGTACTTAACTTTGGACAAGATGATGCACATTACGGTATTTGGATTATAGGCATCGATGAGCCCCAGGGAAGGTTTAGATTTTCTATTAGAAAAAAATTATTCACAAAAGGTTTATCAAGCATTGTAACAAGCTGCTCAGGGAAGTGGCTGAGTCACCGTCCCTGGAGGTATTTAAAAGATGTGTGGATGTGGCCCTTTGGGACATGATTAAGTAGTGGATTTGGCAGAGTTGGGTTAATTCTTGGATTTGATGGTCTTGAGGGTCTTTTGCAAAGTAAATGATTCTGTACCTAGGAGTGGTACAGAAGTGTGCTGGATAAAAACACCTTAGGGATTGTATTTTTGAAAGGGACATGTGCTCCTCACCCAATAAAGTTCTTTTTGATAGATGACTACTCAGTATTTCACCATGTGACTTCAGAGTGCTTAGGTTCATGTACACCACAGTGTTTTTATGCTTTTCACAACTGTAATGCTGACAGCCCATACGTTAGTTTATGCAAAGCCCCAATATTTTTCTTAAATATTATTTGCACTTATTTACACTGCCAGCACTAATAACTTACCTAGAAGACATGTTGGATCAAAAGACCACCCTGTATGATCTATTTAATGGTTTTGTTTCTTCTGAATTCTATAGCCCTCTAGTAATGTCCATCTCTGCATAAATCTGACTAATGAATTGACTGTAATAAAGGCCTGAATACAGGTCTGATATCCAAGACTTCCCGAATCATAATTTTGGATCTTGAAGACTGAACACCCGTGAGTTGGTATGCTACACTTCAGTGTTTAAAGCAAATTTCTGGGCACATTATTTTCACAGAAATATTATGGACACTTTTAATGCTTCTAATCATAATTTGAAGCCAAATGGTGCCATAATTTTGAGCTTTGTGTGGCTATAGCTTCTAGAATTCCTAGTTATGAAATTTGCATTATATGTGTGTTTTCCATACTTATTTAATCTATAAAGGAAAAAAAAAAACACATTGGAACACCCCTATCTATTCATAGCTCAGACATAAATGATTGTATATTTTCCTTGCTAGTAACCTGTGCTTGAAATCATGGGGAATTTTAATTATCATCAATCATATTTTGCATTCTTGCATTTTGTATTGAAGTTCTTTACCCAGTTCCCAGTGGTGTAAGTCTGGGCTGCTGTTGCATGGTGGTCTTGAGCCCAGACAGTTGTTTGTTGTGTCTGTACAAGCAGTTGCACATGTCATAAACAAAAATTATTCTGAGAAGCATCAGTTCCATGATTTGAGAAGCTGCATATCTTGCTGGAGCTCAAAGAAATGCAATAAATGCCAGCCCGAAGGCAGAAGGTAGGACTGTCCTTTTTTACAAATGCTTAAATTAAGTTACCATTAAGTAGAAGGTCTTAGTAAAATTCCAGCTTAAGTTACTGTGATTAGGTAGTGGGACACATTCCAAAACTGACCAGACTTCCCCATGCTACAGCATATTTATATCTACATATCTCAAAATTTCAGGTTTCAGTGCTTGCTGGTATTTTAGACTTTTTCTGTGTATGTGGTTTATCGTGTTATATGAGGAATGTCAACTTTATGTGTATAAAGTTTACATCTTTTCTGAGATATTTGCTACCTAAATGTCCTTTATGTCGCATCTGTGTTTGTGTAGGTGTCTGTTTTCATGCATGTGTAAACATAAACTTTTGTAGCTGTACTGGCTACACCTCTGTGGCATTTGACGATCATTCTGTGCAAAACCTTTAAGTGAGATTTGTTTTGGCGTGTTCCCTGTTACAACAGCTGAGCTGCACATAAGAGCTGTACAGTCTCTTTAGGGAGTATAGCAATTAAAAACACAATGCCCACGTCAACATCTTACCTTCCAGGGGAAAAAACCAACCATAACACAAAACATCAAAAAGACAACTTATCATTGTTTAGTTACAGTATCACTTAGAGAAATACAACATTAATACAATATGCACTTACAAATACTTAATACCAACCCAATAAATAAGCTAATGATTTTCAATTAGTCCTAGAGGTGCCCCATGCTGTTAATTGGACTAGTTAATTTACCACAGTGCTGTCAGACAAGTACCACTTACACATGCCATTTCACATACTGAAGAAATTTTTTTATTTATATCAGCTCTCATAGAAATCCAAAAGCAATTTCCTGGAGTATTTTACTTCAAAGGGTTCAAGATAGCTGTTATCTCTTCCAAAAATGGTAAAAGTATACTTTGGAGTTTTTACTTTTCTTTTTGATTTTTAAATTTAGAAAGACCAGTGGTTATTGTTATTTAAATAAATATTGATAGCAAAATAATTTAGTGTTGAAAAAGCATATTTTACTGGTTTTAGGGGGAAGCTTTTGGTTTAATTTTGTAGGTTTTCTATTTACCATTCAAATTGTTCAATCAAAATTCTGGTTTGGTTTTCAGAAAACAAACTTAATAAGAAGTATTTTTTTTCCCATTTCCTACTTTGCCATCTTTTAAATTCAAGCAACAGAGCACCTGACAGTGTCCCTAGTGTTATTCATACTGCTTTTGTTTTTCCCCCCTCTTTCCAGACTAGTAGACGAAATACATCACTCTGTAAATTTGTCACTGAGAGGGATAGGATTTAAAGTGGCTTCAGCCGAAAAGGAATGACAGTTTCATAGGGAAAGTATAAGCTGCACACATAAGCAAAGCAAAACAAGGAATTCGTTCACCACTTCCCATGGGCAGGCAGGTGTTCAGTCATCTCCAGGAAACTAGGGCCCCATCACACATCATGGTGACTTGGGAAGAGGAATGACATAACTAAGAATGTTTTCCCCTCCTCCTACTTCCCTCAGTCTTTACTGCTGAGCATGATGCTGTATGGCATGGATTTTCTCTTTGGACAGATAGGACCACATGTCCTGGCTGTCTCCTCCCAACATATTTTGCACCCCATGTCTACTTGCTGATGAGGTCATCTGAGAAGCAGGAAAGATCTTTATACTGTGCAAAGTTGTTTCCTTTTTACTTCCACTGTGTCCTAGAGTTTGTGAAAAAGACCCAGTGAAAGCATAAATATATTATGGCTGGTTCAAAATGAGTAATTTGAGCTGCCTACTAGTAATTCCTGGAGTATAATTTTGTTAAGAGTTCAAGAGGTGTTTGGAAAATGCCCTCAGGCAGATGGTGTGGATCTTGAGGCTGTGCTATGCAGGGCCAAGAGTTGGATTTGATGATTCTTGTGGGTCCCTTCCAACTCAGGATGTTCTATGATTCTGTGATTCTAGGAGCTTTATGCCAATTACAGTATCTTGGAAGGTTATTTATTCTGAAGTTATTTCCAGGAAAGAAAAGACTTGCCCACCTTTCTGGCCATGATCCCTGATCTTCAATTGAAAAATGTGTTTACTATTTCACTTCCTGTTTTTGTAGATATCAGAAAAATATTTGTTTGCTAGTGCTTAAATTGGTTGCAAAGCTTTTATCATCTCTGAGATATGTCTTTGAGATGACAAAAGATCTTTTACACATAAACAACTTTATATCATTTTGTGAAATAAAATGGAATGGTCAAATGTCTCCAATTTATATTGATTCATTCACTAGAAAAAAAAAAGTAGGCCCCAATTCATACAAATAAAAATGTGAGGCATAACTGCATCTATTTGCTAATGGAGTGAAAGGCTGAAAATACAATGGAAGGCTTTATAGCAACCTTGGATGTACACATAGATAATATGATGAAACAACTCTAAAAATATTCTGCATTTACCGAGTTCTTATGTAAAAAAATTTCTGAGGATTTGCACCTATTACCTGAGCTTTTTCTAGAGGAATAATGTGGATAAAAAGGTAGATCAAGCTTGTGAAAATGCACAGCATGCAAAAAACCCCAGATGTAGCGTGGTACAAGTAGAGAAAACAAAAAGAATTACGATTGCATAGTACAAAAATAATCTATAGTAAGATAAGGAGGAGCTTCAAAATAGCTGAATTCTTTGATTAAAATCACGAATCTGGCTAAGGATAAAATTAAATTAGATTGAACTAGTCTGAAAAATAAATATAAATTCAAATAAATATAGGTTAAAAAGAAATTTGGAATCTTCCTGTTAAAACAAACTAATAATGGTGATAGCACAAACAGGAATAAATGTTGCCCATTTCCTGGGATTTACTGGCTTTAACACTGGCATTCAAGATTTGCATTCAGCTACTTTTAAAATTGACAAAGGAAAAAAAAATGGCTCTTTTTTGTTTTTTTTTAACCAGGACTCGGAAGACATGAGTTCAATACTGATTTGAAATGTTTCTTCAGCTATCTGTCTCCTTTAAAAATGGGGATGATGCTATTGACCTATCTGATAAGAATGTACTAAGCATTTGCACGGTGGTTTAGAAATTCCAGGTCTCTGATTAATATTAAGAATTACCTTCAATAAAACCAAATCATGCTGAACAGAATTAAATGTATGTGTGACAACACTAGGTCTTTTCTTCAGTGGAAAAAAACCACCATAGCAGTAACGCACCAGGAAACAAGAGTAGTATTCACAGTAGTGTGGATGGTAAGTTGTATTTAAATTCTGCAATAGAGAGCTCACAAGTTTCAAATAGGTTGCTTTATCGGTGATAGACTGAAGAACATCAGATTTAAAGACAGCAGCGCAATCCAGTGTTTTAATTCTTCCTGAAGTTTAAAGCTTTGTTATACAGACACTCAACTCTTTGAGATTATTTTATGATAATGAAATCACATAGCTAATTTCTGAATTATATAATGAATAAAGTAATGTATAAATAGCATTTTTCATTATCTAATTCCTTAGTCTTCAATCACAAATGACAAATATTCTATCTTAAATCTTTTTACCCATTATCAATTCTCTCTACTTGTAATATAAATAAAGCTGCAAAGAACTGAAATGACACAAGGGAATACTGAGAAAAGCTAAATGAGTGAGGAAATCTGTGTTGCTTTTAAGCATATCTGAGGGAAGTCTTGGGTGTTTCCATGGTTATATTCTTTCTGCCATTGCTTATGGAAATTCAGTAGATGAGTTACATTTATGTTAATAGGATATTAGCATAAGCAACTGTTCAAATTACATATTATATTACTGTGGTCTACAAGGAGAGGAAGGACAAAGGATAAAAAGGAACAGAAGTTCTGAGACATCTGAAGACTCCAAAGCAAAAGAAGTTTTTTGCTAAGGTCTACTATTTTGCTTACACAGAGGTTAATCCTAGTAATTTATTGCATTTTATTGTCTCAAAAATGTAGAAAGAACCCTCCAAAATGCATATCAGACAATGAGATGAGGAAACTTAGAAGATTTAATAACTATAAGCACATTATTTGCATGAATAAAAGGACAGTAACTCATCATGAAATAACAAGATAATTAAGTTAATTTTTTTTGTCTTCTCCTTCATTAAACTGTTGTCAGAATTTGTGCTTCAAAAAATAATTGATTTCACTTAAAGGGTGAAAGAGAGGAAAGAGGGGAAAAATAATCTTTTCTCAAAACCAAAATATACTTGTTAGAAATTCTAGAAAGGACAGATAGCAAAATATAAGAAAGACAGTACAGCAGCCCCTAAAACACAGGGTCTGAGAATTTTCGAGTCAAGATCAGGGAGTAAATACCAGTGCAGTTTTGTGGTAAGGACTCATCATAAACCTCCACAAGAAAAGGCAATTGATGAGGCTTTTTGTACAAAATTATCAGAAGTCTCATGATTTCAAAACCTGGTTCTTATTTGGGTTGTCAAACATGCAGTCATCTCCTGGGAAGAAAATACTGTGCAAGAAATTCAAAAGGTTTGTAGATTATGGTGGTGATTATCTCCCAAGGCGAGGGCTAGAGTGCTTAACTACTCTGATGCTCTACTTGTCCTGAGGCTCACAAATTGGGATCATAACTATGGACTGATTGAATTCAGGATCTAGGGGAAAGATCTGAGAAAACAAGAAGTATGATTTTAGACTCTGGACTTATGCCAGAGAGAGGCCTTCAGTTTGCTTAAGGAATTACGAGGCAGAATACGCAGAGAAATCACCATGAAGTAGAAATGTGCCTATGAGAGATGACTTATTCTATTTAAAGAGAGAGAGAGAAGAAGAGGAAGCAAACTACTTCAGAGGTCAGGAAGACCAAGGATTTCCCCAGAATGTCCACCCTGCTATATAAAGACTTTCAAAGAACTGAAAAGCATCCAAGAATTGGAAACTACTACAGGCAGTAAAGAAGGAGCATAAAATTATTGCTTGGACAAAATGATTACTTGGACACTTCCACATGAAATCAGAAGAGCCAAAGACTTACTGAAGTTAAAATAAGAAAGTATCATGAAATGTAATGAGGAAGAAATGTTCAAAACAGGCATAGGAAAAGAAAATTCAGAGAAGATATATATCTGTTGCTAAACAATGGGGAGAAGTCAGTGGTGGACAATGTTGAAAAGTCTGAAGTACTCCATGTCCTTTTTTCCTTCTGCTTTCAGAGATCAAGTCTGATTATAGAAGCAGCAAAGCAACAAGTTTGGGATGCATTAATGTCTCTGAGACCAGATGGAATTCAACTGAAATTGCTGAAAAAGTATTCTGATGTGATGGTGAGGCCTGTGAGTAGCATCTACAAAAAAAAGTCATAGCAAATGAAGAAGGCCTCGTATAATTAGGAGGAGGATGATATTGGACTCAGCTATCCTTTAGAAATACAAAAGGGAGCGTCCAGGGACCTCTCAGCCAGTCAGCTTCCCCTCAGTCCTTGGAAAAATCACAGACTAGCTTCTCATGGAGTTCATTTTCAGGCTTGTGAAGTAAAAGAAGGCCATAAGGAAGATTATATGTGGATTTACTGGCAAAAAAAAGTTTGACCAACTTTATCGCATTTTATGGTGAAATGACTCTCTGTGCAGATGAAAAGGATGTGGTAGCCTCTGCTCCAGTAAGGCTTTTGTGCCCTACAGTGAAAAGAAGTGAATATATTTTATTATCTATGATTTTTTTTCTTTTGGTTTACTTTTCCATATACCGTATAAACAATTCAAAGCAAATTTGTGACAAAAGTAATTTTACCTTTTTTCCTTGGTTATTTCAACCTCATTTCCTTACTTTCAGGAAAAAACATTTTCATTGCAGGAATAAATATTTGCAGATATAATTAAGTGAAGAATTTGTTCTGTTCATAACTATCCATACATCACCTGTCAAATTAAGTACATTCTTATATATTTATGAATTGTTAAAAACTATTAGCTAACTTGTAAAACACTGATGAAATTAATATTTCTAAAAATAATTTCTGATAATTAACACTCTAAGTACTCCAATCAAATTATATTACACTACTACTGTAAATAAAGTTATTATTTTCTGTTTGTAGGGTCAAAGTTTCAATCAGTGCATAAAAAAAATTATTAGACTGAAATAAATTAATATGATAAGGACTCAAGGAACATTAAGAGATTCACTTAGGCAAATAAAACTTCAAATAACATGATTGAAATAAATCACTTTTTACTTAGAAATTAATATGTTTTCATTTCATTCTCTAAGATCAAATCCATATGCTTTTACAGTTTGGAGTTAGAAATTCATGGATATATAATGTTTTTTGTTTTGTTTTATCTTAGAAATGCAATTTCTTTAAGAAATTTCCTGAATATATATGGAACTTTTCTGTCCCTAGAGTTGAGCAACATGTACATTTGATTGTCCAATATAAAAGACTTAAAAGTAAGGAAATAATTTGTAATACTGCAATTAAGACAACATTTAAGATTTAATAAAACAATATGGAGACGTGATGTTTCTCTAAAACATTCTTACCTTATACTTACCTGGTATAATAGGTGTACCTACTCAGAACCGTTTGCTGATTTCAGGAGCAAAAATACATCTGCATAATTTTTAATCTTTTTTGTTCCCACTTTTTTTCGACACACCTAAAAGAGTACAATTTCAATTTTGTGTTTCTTCCTTCACCAACAGACCTGTCCTGTAAGTTCCAATCCTGTAAATTCCATTGAAGTTAATAGGTTTGCAGGAATATTCCTGCTAACACACCTCAGAAGGCAGCATTTCCAGTGACATAACATAAGGGACCCAACTGTATTTGAATTCTCTGTAAATTGTTAACTGATAATAAAAAAGAACAATTTAGTCCAGAAGTCACTGAGGTTTTCTTTTTTCCACTGACTTAATTCCATAGTTTTATTTTTAATAGCTTTCAAAAGTAGAATAGAAAGATGGACTTGTGTGTTATAGGCTTAGTTTTCTTTAGTGCAATTTCTTAATCTTTTGCATAATTTTCCTATACACATCTAGATTAATAACTGAACTAAAGACATTAATGGCTCTACCCTCTGCATAATAACAGAATAAAAATAATGAATTATTTTTTTTTTTTTTTAGTATTAAGCTCTTTGAATGATGTATCATCCGTCTATATATAATTTTTAGTGCATTGAATGTGACAGCAGCAGAAATAATAAAAGTCATGATCCTCCCTTAGTCCAGGGAGCAAAACAAGCAAAACAGTCCAAGATGCAAAGATATAACTACAGTATTTGACAGACTAAAAGAATCAGAAAGGACAAGTGTCTCATTGCAGACTAGCAAGCAGCAGTGACAAGAAAGAAATATTGTCAACTGCTACAAGTTAGCTAAACTCAGGCATGGTCAGCTCACTGTTGTCTTATTCCTGCAATCCCATTAAACAGTTCAAGGTAAACAGCTGGATAGCTGCATACCTCCTGCCCTTCTCTCCACCTCTGTGGTTGCTAAAGCTGTGGCTCGTTGCAACAGGGCTACTTCATCCATCTTTCTGTCATTATAAATTCTGAGCTAAACATGAAGGAAACTCCCAGTGGGAAGTTGATGACTGGCAGCAAAGACCAGGTAGGGATAGCTATCCTATATGTGCTAAAAGTTTATTAAGTTTCTATTCCTTGAGCTGGCGTCTTAAAAGGTGTATTGCTATAAATGGTATATTGCTACTTAAGTTCCTGCCACAAGTGCCATGAAACAGTAATAAATTAGTGCAATATATCACCACTGTCAAACAGTTAATGCAACAAGTAGGATCAGGCTCAGTATGTCTGTGATTCCATACATGCAGCAAAACTAGCTCGGGAATATGGGGGGAAAATGCATGTTTGATCCTGACCTGTTCATGCCCACAGTTATGCTCTCAGCAAGATAAATTAGAGGTGCAAGGCTATCTTCCCCTCTCCCAGCAGGTAGTTAAGAATATTAATCTGTCTATATGTCATCAATCACTTGTACTCCTCCTAGGTGTTGAGGTCAGCAGAGACAAGATGTGCTGGCAGGAGCTGTGCCCTCTCCTTTCCAGTAGGAACAGTGCTATTGCTTCCCAACGAGCTGAGCAAGGCCAAGGACCAAAGCTCCTGAAGTGGCTCATGGAGGACACTGCTGAAGTCCCTCCCAGTTCCCTCTCTCCTGGCCCCTGCCCAACAGCTGCAGTTGGGGCCCTGCTGTGGTGCCTGGCCAGGATGGTGTCGTGGTCTGACGCAGAATTACATGTATGTTGGGTGGGAGCATTGGACCTATTAGCTCACTGCAGGTACTGACAACAACATGGCACATGTGATTTTTTTAATCTCTGCCAGAAGCCCCGGGCCCCGGAGTGCTCCGGGGCTCAGGGTCTGGGACCTGTGGGGCCTCAGGCTGGGTCTGATCTGGGAGGACACCCCGTGTGTCTGGAGGTGGGTGACTCTCACCTCCCTGGGGTGAGCTGGGGCTTTGCGGTACCATCTGTGGTAATGGCAGGAGCAGCCGCTGTCCTTGCTAAGTGACAAACTCCAGCCTTGAGTGTCCTTGTTTGGAGGGTCTGAAAAAGTGGGTCTGGCAAGAGACTGATTACACCCTCAGATCCTCTATACATATCTGACTTCCTGAACCTCTCAAGCAGAGAGGTTTAAATTTAAGAGGTTTAAATTTAAACTAAACACCAATGCCATGGTGGACATCTGCAGCCAGCTCTGAGACAGGTTTGTCCCCAGATGTCAAATATGAGCTCTAACACCTCTCAAGTTGTTCAACAGCAGCAGAGGGCACCTAGATTTTCAGTGCTCTGACAGCTTGTCAGTCAACAGCAGATCTAAGTGGATCTTGAAATATGAAGGCATTTGACTCATTCTCTAGGGAACTGAGAGTTCTCCTTAGAGTCACAGCAGGTACCACAGCCCCAGACCAGACCATGACTACACATTCTCAATTTACTATTCAGAATTTCCCACAGTAGTATTGCTATGATCTATGTCTTTTTCCTGGGCACTGACATGTAATCAAGGAGTCCAGGAGTTGTTTTCTCCCTTTATTCCTCAGTTCTTTTCCACCCACTCTTCTGCCCAAATTCATCCCAAGAGAACTCATTACTTCTCTGGTAGGAGTGCAAAAATGTCTGTGCAAAGTCCTTCATATTTTCTCATCCAAAATATTAAATTACAGCTATCCCTGCATAGGTGTTTTTACAAGCCAGTTCCATGATCATTTACCCTACTGTCAAAGCTAACAGGACACCAGCCAGCATCAGTGTGGCTACTCTGCTTCAACTGCTGTGCAGCTTTCACATTACGAGCCACTTGGCTTCTGAATTTTCCTAATCATAAAGTGGTTTGGATTAGAAAGGACATTAAAGATCATCCAGTTCAGAGCCCCATCTCCCCATGGTCAGGGACAGCTTCCACTAGACCAGATTGCTCAAAGTTCCATCCAATCTGGCCTTGAACACTTCCAGGGACACACAACTGCTCTGGGCAACTTGTGCCAGTATCTTACTGCCCTCACAGATACACGTAGATATTTCCTTCTTTCTTCTTCCTTGCAGCTAATCTCATCCTACACTCCTTCATCTTAAGGCAATTACTCTTTTTGCATCGTAACACCCTCTTGCAAAAAGTCCAGCCACAGCCTTCTTGTAGGCCCCCTTTAGGTACTGGAAGGTTCTATCAGAGCCTTTTCTTCTCCAGGCTATACAACCCCAGATGTCTCAGCCTGTCTTCATAGGAGAGATGCTCCAGTTCTCTGACCATCTTTGTTTCCCTCCTGTGGACTTGCTCCACATCTTTCTTATTTTGGGGACCCCAAAGCTGGGCACAGCCCTCCAGGTGGAGTCTCTCTCAAGCCACCAGAGTAGGGGGAGAGAATCAGCTCCCTCAACCTCCTAGTCATGCTCCTTTTGATGCAGCCCAAGATATAGTTGGCTTTCTGAGCTTCTCATCCATCAATAACCCAAGTCCATTGTCACAGGGTTACTTTCAGTCCATTCTTTGCCCAGCCTGTGTCTGTGCTTGGGATTGCTCCAATCCAGATGCAGGACCTTGCACTCGGCCTTACTGAACTTCATGAGGTTAGTACAGGGCCACCTCTCAAGTTCCCACTGGATGGCATCCCTTCCCCTCAGCATGTCAAGCACACCAAACAGCCTGGTGTCAGTAAGTTTATTTTGAAGCCCTCTTCACCAGTTTGGCAAGCCTATTACCAAAGATGCCGTTCTCTTTCTCTGACAGGTGGACCCCATCAGCCCCCAGTGGACCAGATTTCTCAAAACGAGTCCCATGCTCTAACTAGCCTAACTTCTTGCTGTGGCACCAATTCTGCCAACTCTGCCAAACTCAACTGGCCGTTTCAAAACCCTAATCATAGAGAAATTTTAATTGTGTATCTGTCTGTGCACACTTGAGTACACATTCCACACACCACAGTAATAGAGATTACTGATGTATACAATAGATAAAAGTAATAACTGCACCCTGAGCTCTGGAAAGATAAAATAAACGTTCTGTAATTTTTGAGCAGGTATAATAGTATTCTGAGGTGTTAGATGAACAGAGTTTTCTGTTGTTTTGGGTTTTTTTTTTCCGAAAGAGAAAAATGTTGCTTTTAGTCTATAGATACCACCACTCAACTGATAGCAGCTCCTCAGAAATCACTAAAGATACACGATGCACATACTAGATAAATTAAATGGTTTAGGGGAAAAGGTTTGGAGTGCTCATGGATTAGTGCAAATTTATTACCTCTTCAGGTCATCTGGAACGGGAATTTTAACATCCAGAATAAATAAGAGACTCTATATATTTTCAGTATTTGGGTATTACAAAACTGTAATGCATGAAAAACATTATTGCTCTCGTGATGGAAAAGAAACTGAGTGTAATGGTTTTTCTTCTGTTTTCATTTTCTCTTCTCTCTGGAGTTTCTGCTGAGAGGAACAGAACTGACTTCCCTGACAGAGTAACAATTTGGGTTTAAGAGGAACATGGCTGGTTTTCTGAAAAGTTTGTGTTTTGCAAGGATGTGTCACAATCTGAACAAAGGAGAAGGGAATTGTACTTTCTTTCACATCTCCATCTTTTGCTTGCAACTCAGACTGTTCTGAGGTTTTTGAGCTGCCAAGTTGTTTTAGTGAAAATCTGTCATGTTGAAAAGTCTTAAAGCCAGACTTTAAAGGATCGAGTTACGAGAGAATACACTGTTTTTTCTTCCTAACAGTGCTCTAGTAAAACTGAGTATCAGTGCCTTAGGGTAGTAGAAGGGTAATTCCTGAGGCATTCATATTTCATGTTAAGTACACATTGCCGTGAGTTTTGTGATTCTACTCAGAAATAATTCCATTTATTTACAATCATCTGTGCTGCCCTTCAGGAAGATGGGAAGGAAATCATCTTGCAGGAAAATCTGATAACAGCGGTGATGTAAAACTTAGAAACTTTTTATCATATTATGCATATATTCATAGTGAGTATTAATTAATTGATCTATATTTTAGTATTTTTATATTAAAAGGATATCTAGAAAACATTTGTACTGAAAAGATTTATGTTTGGAAAGAAAAGCCTTTAAGTCTAGAAATGTGTGTTATCATAATATTATCTGGCAGGAAATTAACATACTGCTTGGCTTCGCGATATCAATCTTTTCAATGCCAATTTGCAATTACATAATTGATGGCATACAAGCAACTTTATGAAGGTGTTACTGATGCACAGCAGACCAAATAAGCTACTCCCATATGTCAGGAAACAGTTCTAATAACTTCCTCATACAAATATTCGCTCCTACGAGTAATTCTTTTAGACCTCTTCTACACGGAAAGGGGAAGCAGATGCATGTTGGTAGGAAAACAGTGCTTCCACCACCACTCACAATGACTTATGAATATGATCCAAAATCATAACTTTGTGTCTCGGGCTTTATTCTTGACTTTTGGTTCATTCATTGTGGTGCTACATAAAGGGTCATGGGCCTAAGCATCATCATTCTGCCTTTGGAAAAAGGATTAACATCTCCCATAACATTCAGAAAAACTGCACTTAGCAACCTGCCTAGCCTGAACAATTTTTGGAAATCAGTGCTGATTCAGTGTTGAGACTATTAAACACACAGTGCAATGTGGTATTTCTGCATAAAGAAATGGATTTATATGTTTATCAATTATCTCCAATCCTATCTCCTTAAGTTAGACAAAATAAATAATTTAGAAATTTCTGTGATCTATGACAGGAAAGCTCAAAGATTTCTTTTAGAGTTTCACTTTTCTTTTCCCTTGAGGTACAACTGGAGTTGAATGGAAAGCATTCTTGTACTACATACACAGATTTCATTATAGTAACTTAAATGTATTACATATTTATATAGAATCCATTTGTTGCCAGAATTAACAGGCCCTGTCTGACTTTTATCTAGATGAATGCTTGCATGTAAAATGGTCACCATAGAATAAGGATTCTGGAAGTAAGTGGAAGTCAGGAAGAACCATTTTGGGACTACTGAATTTGAATTACATTATATCATAAGCATTTAAAACCTGGTACTGCACTCACCAAATCTGGTATCATAATGAGATCATTCTTCCATTTAAAACATGTAGACTCCTCATGCAGGGAATAAAGGATAATGTTCTTTGGAAGAAATGATGTTTCTAAACTCCAGTATCCAAAAGAAAAGAACACCTTTCTCCTACGGAGACTGATTCTGTAGGATACTTGCTGGAGGCTCAATAAACTCCATTCCACGGCTGTGCAGGTCAGACAATGGGAAACCACCATCAAAGAACATAGCATGCAATGGTTTGAATTATCACTGTTTCAAACCATATGTCATCCTAGTCTTTGGATTATATGATGCCGTGCAAGGGAGGAATTCAGCAGAGTGCTATTCTTTCCTCACACTTCACTTTCCAGTCTCTTTTTTACCTGTAGGCTTCTGGCTGTGGACTAAAATCTTATCTAGCATCCATCTGTGGAGGGCCTTTGGATGTCAAGAAAAAGAGAACATAGCAAATTAGCCTGAGGAATTATACCAAGGGAGGTGTTACTGTAGACTTGACTGCTCTTGTACTTTTCTGCTTAGCTTCTGACCCTACTCATTGTCAGTAAATGAGATGGACCTTTGGTCTCTCGCAGAACAGCCACATTCTTGATCTTACATTAAATTTTTGAATATCAGAGCCAAATCTAGATTTATATGTAACTTGATATTTAGCACCAAAAAACCCCGAACAGTTAAAGTTGGATGACTTTACTTGAAATATGTAATTTGTTCAAGATGAATATGTAATAGTGGCATGTAGATCAGAATCACTGAACTGAGACATTTGGAAAGGAACTCTGGCAACTGTCTTATTAAATTCCCTTGATCAAAGTAGGATCAGCTAAATCAGGTTGACCAAGACCACGAACAGTCAGATTTTCAATATTCTCAAAAATGGTGACTCTACAGCCTCTCTAGGTAACCTGTTTCAGTATTTGACCACCCTTGGAGTAATTTTTTATGCTTCTGTTTAAATGGAATTACCTGTATTTCAGTTTCTGCCCCTTGCCTCTTTCCCTGTCACAGGGTACCACAGAGGAAACATTGCCTCTGTCTTCTTTATTCAATACTATCACGGATTGGTCAGGGAAGGCAGTTGTCCCACTCCACACTGCACTGGTGTGGCCCAACCCCTGGTACTCTGCTCAGTTTCAGGTGCTTCAGTATAAGAAGCCTATAAAACTATAAGAGTGTGTCCAGGGGAGGGAGACAAGATGGTGAAAAATCTTGAGGGCAAGACTTGCAAGGTGTGGCTGAAGTCACTTTTGTAGTTCAGTCTGGAGAAGAGAAAGCTGAGGTGTGACCTCATCACAGTCTACAATTTCTTCAAGGGTGTCAGCAGCGGGGAAGCTGCTGATCTCCCTTCTCTGGTGATCAGTGATAGGACATGAGTAAATAGAACGAAGATGCATCAGGAAAAGCTCAGACTAGACATTAGGAAAAGGTTCTTCACGGAGAGAATGACTGGTCACTGAAGCATTTCTTCATCCCGTCGAGCTCCCTCTGGATGACAATGCATCCACATGGTGTATCACCACCTCCTCCTAGTTTTGTGTCCTTTGCTGAGGATCATTTGCATTCTGCCCCATCGTCCAGTTCTGTAATGAGGGTATTGAACAGTGTTAGACCCAGTAGAGACATTTGGGGTGCTCCACTAGTGACTGGACTCCACCGAACTGAACTGCAACAGGCTTGCAGGTGTGCACTGATCAAAAATATTTGAACCTGGCAGTTCAGTCAGTTTTCAGTCCACCTCTGTGTCCATATATCTAGTTCATATCTCCTCATGACTTTCCTTTCCTATATCCGTAGTCACTACTCTTAATATCCTTGTTCTTCACATATTTGGAAATGGTTTGAAGGGGATTTGCTTCATGACCTTCCCTGGGATCAAGGACAGGCTGACCGATCTGTAGTGTCTCAAATCTAATGTTGGCACAAATAACAAATAAATATTTGCACAAAACACAGTAATTTTAGTTGAAACCAAAATATTTAGACACTGCCTGCTCTGACAGAGTAGACAGTCATGAAGAGAAGAAAGACACAAAATTGACAAACATGAATTAGATATGGTAAATTATCCTTGTGATTCTAAAAATAGTGAGAGAGGAAAGACGTCTCATTGTTTGAATTGTTAAATGTTAATGTTTTCTAAGGAGAAAATGAGTTTTTTAAGTCTCATTACATTTAGACAGAAAGAAGGATATAGAGCTCTGTGGCCATACAAGTGGAGTTTGGTTTTTAGAAGCAAACCATAACACCTCTCTAGATTCAAACAGAAGCTTGATACTCTATTTTGGACTAAAAATGTACCTAAATAAGTCAAAGCATGTACTTAAGCTGACTGCTGTTTTATTGAGTTGCAGCTTGAATAAATATTAGAGATTGACTTAGCATTATTGGTATTTTCCTAAACTTTTATCTTATCTGTGAGGGCTAAAACTAAAGCGATTAGAGGTTCATTTCCAAAGCTTTTCACTGTCATACTTTGCTGTACAGTATAAAGTTAGTCTTCCGATACAATTAGGACAATTTTTTCCTTCTGGAACAAGGAAGTAATTGCTTAATGAACTTTTGTTCCAGAAGGAATGGACCTGCTTAATGTCAGGCTTATTACCTATTGGAGTTTCTATGTTTGAGGTGGGCATTTCCATGTAATCAATGTTTATTACCTGGGTGTAGTTTTTGGTGTTTAATGGCAAAGCTCAACAACAGAATCTTCTTTAAATCCGGTCTGTCCTTGGTGTTCGCGCTCTCATGTCATACCGCCTCACATGTTCTCTCTCTCCAGTTTCATTAACAGCCTGTATTTGAATTCAAATTGACCATATTGGCCCCTAGAAAGATGCTTTTAAAAATAAATTATATGCTTTATCTAGATAATTTTGTGAATTCTTTAGCTCTGCTAACTGAAACAATATTGGGCCTGATTAAAAGGACAGAATGGGAAAGTGTGGCTGAGGAAGAAAGGGACATTACTAGTGTTGAATCCCAAATAATATCAATTCAGGCCAAATCCTGGGATGTGATGATTTACAAAGCAATTTTTTTCACAGTCTGTACACTCATACAAATTTCTCACATTCCCGAGCATTTTCATAAAACACATCAGTACTCATTAATCTTTATTAATAAGGATTGTTTGAAAATTGATGTCTAAACCAAATTTAGTCTGTCTGAATTAATCTAAACAAATAGGGGGTGTTTCAAAATGTATATTGATACTTAAGCCTTCCTTCATATAACACCATAGGCACACAAGCGCTCAATTTCTCTTAAAACTTTTAACATGAAATTAGCCTTAGATCAAATATGAGTGGAGGACTGTCTTTTTCCTACTTGTTCTGCAAGAAAATATATTATGAAATAAAATTCTATTGGGTATCCTTTGAAATAAAATATAGCAAAATGTATTTCAAAGCAGAAGGTAGATGATGGAAGAATTATACTAACTAATCCATATGAATAAATCCTTGTCTATTGTTTCCTTTTAAGGCTCTAGAATACATTGTGCAAACAAGGTAAAGGTTTTAAAAATGATGCAGTGATCTCTCTTAAAGAAATGAAATATGGAGGTACTAAATTAGCTTTTTCAATCCCTGATTGTCCAAATAATTTTAACTAGAGAAATGGCATTGTCACCTGTCAGGTACACAAAATAGAGGAGTTATCCCAAGAAAGGATTTAATTTAACACTTAGAGAAAACATGTAATGTGAACAAATTCTGAAGACTGGGTGGAGGAAGGGATGCTAAGCGTTTTGTTTAATGCATAGTTAAGTCAGAAATTGCCAGTTTCAGCAAATTCTGGATACTCTTGTGTTTGCATCTCTTCAGCATGGTAATCTTATGAGTGTATAATCAGCAAGTTGTTATTTGGTACGAGCATCATGTGGTTATACTGAAAGAGCTATTTTGTGGGAAAGAAAGCACATTTCACTTAACTGCAATTTCCCCCTATCAACAAAACCCACAATGCAGCTTTGTGCAGCAATAACAAGTACGAAACAGTGGGATCTTACAGTCTGTCAAATTGTTGTTAATTACAGAATGTTGTTAAAGGAAAACATACTATGCAGAGCAGAGTAAGCATAACAAAGGGACATTTATAGGCCAATACAGCTGTCATTGAAATAAGCAGGAATTTTGCTGTTAACTTCAATACGAGTAGAATCAGCTTTTTTAATTTAACTGTGAACATAAAATGGCAAGTCTTTTGCAAGCCATCTCTCACTCTGTCAACTGGAATAATATGATTCCATTTTAAGGCATAGAGAATTTCTAGACATGTGATAAATACCTGCATTTTAGTGAACGCACAAGGATGTTCTACGCATTCTTTTCTGACTACCTAAAGATATTCTTCTCTAAATTGGTGGCCGCTTGTCCCCAAATGGGTCCTGTCATGAGGATGAGATCTCAGTCCGTGGTACCAGAACATCTAACAGTTCGTGCTAATTGCGGAATATACCATTTGATGTGAAAATACTGTTCTCAGAAAAGCAGTGTCCAGCACCTGCTCACTTATGCAGAGATTTAGGAATAAGAATAGTTTAAAAATTACATATATGTCTTATTGCAGCATTTATATAATATCACAACAAAATCAAAGGTGTTAATTTATACCTGAAAACTTCATCCCATTCTCAGCAGTTAGCCAGCAATTTCTCTCTCAAGTTGTTCAACCTCCAGTTGAAACTGTTCTGCACGTTGCAGAGAACTTCTTGTTTTGGTTACAATGCTTATTTAGGCTCATGTTTTATTGACTGTATTATATAATGCAAATGGAATATCAATAGTTACCTTTCAAGACATCATAACTGTCCTTGAAGTTTCAAAATAGAAATTGAGACTTGCTTTCTCTCTTATTTACCTGCTAACTTATTCAATGACTTTATATGCTGACCTTCATCATAGTGGAGGCTGCTGACAGAGTATTCTTAAACTTCTTTCGGAATAGATATCTCCAAAGATTAAAGAGGAACCCTGAAATGCCAGTTATTTTTCCTTTGTTTATATCTTCTCTCACAAAAGTAACTGAATTGTAGTCATAAATTTCTGCCATAACATTTTACAAACCACACATACTTTAGAAGCATTTCAGTGTCCTACAGTAATTATTTATTTTTGTTCCTTTCTTCTTCAGTAGCATGAACTACAATAGAAACCATTTCGTGGTTCTGTGATTCTGTGATAGAAATTTAAAACAGTATATAAAATACCGTTTCTGAAAGACTGCATTTCAGTGTATTTTGATTTCTATAAGGACCCCACATTACTTAGTAAGGAAGCAAGTAACTTGCTAAGTATTTGTGGTAAAAATTTTCTCTTCTTTAAGAGATTTTAGAAATAAAACTGCTAATTAACAAGGAAGATTGATTACTGTCAATTAGTTAATAATTTGTTTAATTAATAAAAAAGAAATTTTAAAGGAATGATTTTACTAAGAGAATTTTGTTCAAATTGTACTTTGAAGATACAACATAATCCTGTCACCAAGATCATGATTACATAAATAAATATAACGTAAGCAACAAAATCTTCCTGGGTAACATGCTGCTTTGGATCATGATGAAATGAAGAGAGAAACATTTTCTTTCATTTTACTGGAGAGCACCATTACCTCTGTAACTCCTATATCAGATTAGAAATAATAATTTTCATGAGAAAGAATATGCTCAAAGGAATTCTTCTTCTTACTTTTAGGTACATATTTTTATACAAAGAAGGAAGGGATGACACTAGATTAACTGTATTAAACAAGGCTGAAATAAATTCTCACAATTAGTTACCAAATTTCTGAGTTTAGCTGTTAAAAAGCCTCCATTAAAATATGAGGTAGGGCTGTCTTTATGGGTATTGAGAAAACTGATTTCTTTTTGCCACCTGGAGTGACATACACTTAAAGTATGAACTTATCTATTTCTTTGTGTTTTGTTTGCTCAGTTTTCTTATCTAGAACATGTTACTAAGATTAAAAAAAAAATTTCTTTTTTAAAATTTTATTCTACTTTTCAGAGTGCTAACATCCTTCATCACCTTGGAAGACACCCTAATTTCTAATTTCTTCTGTTTAATTTTGGAATTGTTTCCACTGGAGAAGGCACCTTTCTCCAGACACCACATATTACTCCATTAATCCAACATGTGGGTTTCCAGAAGCCTCTAAGATAAGTCTGGCTGAAGTTGCTACATGAAATATTGCTGCCTATTTGGCAGCAATACTTCTGAAAATATCAAATGAGCTTCCGTAAGGAGAAAGACAGAAATAATAGAAAAATGGCTAAATGTCAAGAGAACAATGAGAAGATTGTGAGCACTGGGAACATTAAATGCACGCTGGACAGTGAACAAATAGGCAAATGATGAATACAGAATTGTGCCTGGAAGTACTCCACTGAAGTACCTTGAGAAATGTTTTTGGGAAAGGCTTGGGAAAAAATCAGGAGCATTATTTCCTCTCACAGTGAGACTGTGCGTGTGCATATGAAATAATACTTCAGATTTTACACATGGAGCTAGAGTTTTAATCTAAATATTTCTTTTATTATGCAATGTTCTCACCCATCAGACATGTAGGTATAATGCTTTCAGTTTTGAGAAAGATCAGAGCACTGTCCCAAGGTTTATAGGGATTTAACAGAACATGATTGACATCTGTGTAGTTAATACTGTAATCAACCAGATGAGTTCTCTATTGACCAGCAGTTTCTTAGATGAAATGTTCAGTCTGCCTTTAAAGGATTTGGGCTCATGGGACTCCTTTATTACTCATCCCTCTTTGCTAAATTTCAGGTGAATTCAAAGATCATAACTGTTTGCACGGATGGATAATTATGCTGCTTTGACTGTCTAATTGCATATATCAGAAGTTCAATATGAAGCTTTTAAGTATGAGCATGGGGGTGATCACATGGCTCAACCTTTCTAAAAGGCTTCTTAAGAGGAAAGTGACTATCATCTGGTTTGAACAGCAACCAGGCAACTAAAAAAAAACTTTTGAAAAAAAGGATTCAGCCCCCAAAAAGGAAGCATAAAAGAAGCAAATAAATGGAAACAGTGAGACCTTAGAGTGAAAACAGCAGCCGTCCACCCCTGGTTTGTCACTGTTGGCAGTCACTCTACAAGCATTGCAGCCTGTCTGAGGGCTGATGGTGCAGCCCCTCTGTGAAGCACTGGGAGCAGCCTGCGTGCAGCTACAGCAGAGAGGGTGGGGGACAGCAAGCAGGGGCCCACATCTCAGTGTGCCTGTGGGGACTTGCGGAGTCCTCCCCTTCTGGTGAGTAAATGATAGTAAGCAGCAGGGAAACACACAGAGCAGGATCACCTCCATCTGTCAAGGAGGGGTGTGTACGCAAGGTATCTGCCCTATCCCTCAGCAAACAGGGCATGCTGGCAGCCCAAATGTAGCTTCATCCGTATCACAGAATCATAGAATGTTTTGGACTGGAAGGGACCTTAAAGATCATCTAGCTTCAACCCCACTGCCATGTGCAGGGACAGCTTCCACTAGACCAGGTTCTTCAAAGCCCCATCCAACCTGGCCTTGAGCACTTGCAGGGATGGGGCATCCACAATTTCTCTGGGAAACCTGTTCCAGTGCCTCCCCATCCCCACAGTAAATGACTATGTGAGGGATTAGAACTGTTTGGGATTAAATATCCAAATATGCTTAAAATTTGTAGCTGTATTAACATTTTGTAGGTGTCTAAATAAGACTGTCTATCTATTGAATTATTTATACTACTGCATATATAGTTCAGTGATTGCCAGTTAATTATGTGTTGTTAATAAATCAACAAACCACTTCTGTCTTGAACTGAGAAGGGTTTTTTCTGATATACTGACAAGCTGTTACATTCTAACCACCAAATGTGATCTTTACAGCCGGTAGCTAGGTACTCTATTGCACATTCTGACAGAAAAAGCAACACCTATTCAATGAATTTTTTTTTTTTATGTGCCCAATTTTTCATAAATTTTCCTCAATAGACATTCAATAACCAAAAGAGAAACTTATGGTACTAGACCCGAAACTTAGGACTAAATTCCCAAGGGTTATATCCTGATCCGGAGCAAACCTCAGTACAACTCTAACATTGAGAGAAGGAAACACTATCACTCCAGTGAAATATTAGCAAGAGAAAGAGATACTGATATGAAAGCTAAGTAATTATCATTATTAAGAATCTTCAAACCAACCCTACAGGAAAAAATAAACAAATCCAGAAGACTTAAGTGTCTTTTCAGCTGTGAAAGCCCCAGCTACAACCACAACAATAAATTCTCTTTCATTCATATTTCCTATTGAAATTTTAACAGTACAAGATTTTGAAGAACAAATGGAACTGGTGGCCCACTTCATGACGCTATCCAGCAGCACCTTCTTGTTTTAACACTTTGAGAATGATTGGAACAGGGTGTAACAAAGAGAAACAATTACCACATCAGAATACTCAGTTCAGTCTTCATGGCTTTACGGCAGTTAGTAAAACGTTAATTAAAAATAATTTAATAAGAATAATTTAATCTCCTTTCATTAAATTTCATAACTCTTTCAGGAGATACGTTATTAGTGTTGTTACTAGAGTTTGCAGGTTTGTTTTCTGAAGAAGACTGCATAATTACAGAACATCTCACAATCCAATACAAATTCATTCTATTAATAATTTTGCTGTGTACGTATCTTGCTATGAGAAATGAGAAATTGATATGGAAAATATATAAAAGCCTGTAGAGACCCTGACGTTCAGAGATACCTTCAGATGATGACAGCAGGTGACTTTTAGATGGATCCTTCTGCTTCTGCCCTGGACTCTTTGACTCTCCTCAGGTAATGACTTACCTCACTTACAAATGAGCACAATATGGGCTATTCACTTAAGAGTTGGACTTGATGATCCTTGTGTGTCCCTTCCAACTCAGAATATTCTGTGAAATAAAAAAATCTCCTTAAATTTCATCTATGACACAATAACTTTTCTTTACTTCATGTGCAAGTTGACAAACAGGGAAGCTTTAAATGTGCTCACAAGAAAAAAAGTTGCTATATACATTAAGTACAGGCTTCATGATTACTGTCTATAAAACTTTTGAAAAAATATGACTCAGTGTTTGAAAGCCTTTTTTCTACTTGTTGCCAAATATATATTTCACTCTCCTTAGTTCTTTCTGGACATAAATGAAATTAGATAACTAAATTTAAAATGTCCACATACCCCCCAGTACAGTAAATTTTCTCAATACCTTCCAATTCCAGTTCTCTTCATCATGCTTGGTAACATTTTTCTTTAGCAAAATACTTCTATGAATATAGATATTGATATAATACAAAGTGTATATATAGATGCACACACACACATATATATA
>VZTA01028939.1:3940-39641 GCA_013398855.1 Mohoua ochrocephala
GTGGCAGTTGGTGTGGTAGGAGTGCAAAGGGAATTACTATTCGAAAAAGGGGAAGTGCTACTTGATAAATCAGGGGATGAGCCTGTACTCGGTCCATTTTCTTCAATCCTGTTTTGATTCTGTGCAAGAACAGGAGTCGTGGGGGGAACGAGTTCACTAGATGAAGATTGCCGATCGACGACGGGCTTCACAAATGCTGCATTGGCACACACATTCATTTTTGTATTGCCAGACACTAGCGGGCTCACTGTAGAAGGCTTTATAGAGACAGTCAAAGGCAACTTCTTAGCATTTTCTATGCTACTGTCCATCATTACAGTACCTGTTTGGCAGGCAACAGTTCTTGAACTTGGTTCTTCTGTTTCCACTGAAACAGAAACAAGACTCCTATCGCTATTTTTCTGAGAAAGATTAGCTTTACTCTCATTCTCCTTTTTTAATTGCTCAATCATTTTGATCATTTTTTCTCTTTCTTCTCTGAGGTCACTGGTGTGTGTTTCCTCTTTATGAAGTTTGGCACGCAACTGCTCTCTCTCTGTGTCAAACTCAGACAGCTGCTTTTCCATTTGAGCTTCCATTTGTGTACTCCTTTGTTTCTCAGCTGCAAGAGACTCCTCCAATTCAGTAGCCTTTTTCTTTTCCTCTTCAAATTTTGACATCACTTCTTCCAGTTTCTGGGCTTCTTCTACAATTCTGCCAGACAACTGCTTGCACTCCTTCACTAGCATCAATACTACATGCTTATTCTTTCCACGTTCTTCTTCAAGACGAGCAGATAGCTTTTTGTGCTCCAGCTCAAGACTCTGTAACTGAGATTTTTCCATTTCCAACTGTAAGAAAACACAGAATATAATTCTCATTAACAATTCTCATTTCATAATAACCTAGTATTAACCTGACACTGATATTTTAATCTTTGAGAGTATGACTAAAATGAAACCTGGAAGGTGATTTGTGATATCTAACACAAGTGCATATAATCTTACACAAGCAAAAGAAAGAGAGAGCCATCTCTGAAGAGCAATTTAGAAACTAAGTAAACTCTTTTCCTTTCCTCCATTGACAACAGAGACCTCCCCAAAGTGGTTAAATAATTGTGATTCCTGAGTGATGGAGCTACCTGTTCTCCAGAAATTCGACATAAGATATAACATAAAGTCATCTCAGTAAAGGAACCATACACAAGTAAGAGATGAGCTTTGCAAAAAATCTTTGAGGCCAGAAATGAAAAGGTTAGGTTTTATCTCTTCCTCCAACTGAAGGAGATTAAGTCCATCAAGAACATAATTGGTATCCTGTATCTCGTTTTAGCATTTATAAATAAGACCAACTTTTCAGCACAGGCACAAATATTTTCCTGTACTTACTAATAGTGGAAAGCCTCATTGACATCAGTGATGTATAAACTATGTTATAAGCTAGAATCAAACGACTACCTACTAAAATGCAGATAATGGGTAAGAATCATTTTTCCCCTTATTCATATAGTCATTGACCCTAATTCATTTTGCGTACTGCTCGTGCTTTTATTCACAGACCCTCTTCTAGAAAAGCAATGCAAAAATATGTTAATACACAATTTTAGAAAACACCTAGGAGGAAAAAAATCATTGTGGGAAATGATACCTACATTTTAAACATCATCTTGGTTTCAAATACTTCAAAGCCTGTTTAGCAGCATAGGGTATGGCATTAATAGTTACTGCTAATTAAAAATAAGGTATGACATTGTCAGTCATTGCTAAGCAAATTATAGCAGCAGCAACATCTCTTCAGTTCTGTTAATGGAAGTACCGCTGCAAATTAAATTAACAAGCTATTATAATGACACTGTATTTAGGAATGGTCCCAATCATAGTTTACAAGTGAAAAAAAAAACACCTTATTTTTTTCTCAGTGATTTCACTGCATTTCAAAGGATACAACAGCATTTGTACGGTTCACTAGCATTTCAAAACAAGTGGAGCATACAACTGTTTCTTTTCTTTGTTAATACAGGTACAAAAATCATGAGAAATGTATACAATTTCTAAAGCCTGAAGATGTAAAAAGATTATAGTGAAAATATTTTTTTGTCAAAACTTTCTATACTTTATTATTCTGCTATTTTGTTTTCAGATGAGGTTCTGGTTCTACGAATTAAGTGTTGTGAAATTATATTACTTCCAAATAATTACAAACAGATTTTAACATATAACTGGCATGAAATCAGCTTACCACACTATTATAATACCTTATTTGCAAGCACTGCATCTAAATGAAGGATCCCTAATATAAATGTAAATCCTCTATTTGATTTCAAAATACAAAAGCAGCATTATTTTCTCATTTTACATTGTCTCCTATGTCTCTCTCTCTCCCCCTCTTGTTCTTCTTTTGGCTGCATCATCTTGAATAGGAAAAACCTCTGAATATTTACATGGTATTTTTTTCTTTTAGATGACAGATTTGGAACTAGCTGCAATTATTTATGAGTTTACAAACGAACTAGAACCTGATTTTTGAAAAATACACGATATGCTTATACTGTATCATATCAGTAATAAAAACATCTGGAAATGTGTCCAAGAAGGATTTGAAAAGGGGTAAAAAAGGATAGTGAGAAAAAGTACAGTGTCCCACAAAGAATTAATCAGCAAAGGCCCTTCAAAGGTGAGAGACAGGATGCCTTTTAAGAAAATGCTGAGGAAGCTTGGCTTGCATAGTTTAGTGAAAAACAGACAGAGGGATAATCTAACAGCAACATCCTTTTGAAGGGCCCTTACAGTGATGACAAGAGTCAAATTCTTCTCGGTAATGGCAAGTGGGGCTCCATAATAAAAGGTTATAGAAAACAAAACTTGCCCTTTGAGAGGCTCAGTCTTGGAAAAAAGTTCTTCACAAGGACACCAGTGCAGAAAAGATGCAGTATTGCCATTCCTGGGGGTTTTCATGACTAAGCCAGACAAATTCACAGATGACCAGATGTACTGATGATGATAATCTGCTTTAAGCATAAGGTTAGACTAAATTACACCAACAGGCCCTTTCTAGCCCACGCTTGCCTTTCTTTGAGCATGCATCCCAATACTAACTCCTCTGCAAACTCTCAACAAATCAAGAACTGTCATTGTGATGATCTGTTTTGCATTCCCAGGAAAACTCAAAATTAATTTTCACAGCAGCTCCAAGAAAAGCATTCAAAGAGATGGAAGAGGATGGAGACTTAACACAAAGCAGATGACATCTGGGAATTAGATGTTTGTATATGGTAAGCCTATGACTTACAGTCCTTTGTGCACCTCCTTGATTTTTCTACATTTTAGTATATTTTTATGCCTTGTTTTTTGTGATCAAATAAAAATTTTATTCATAGAATACTTTTGAGGTGATTATATTCACAGCTATGAAGTCTCCCTCAGAATAAGAGTTCAGTCTGAGTCTGTTTAAAGTTCAGTAATAGCCAGAGAAAATAAACACAGCTGTACACAGACTTCATTATTTAGAGTGGGACAGTGAAGCAATTCCAAACACAAAGATACAGGCATCACACATTTAGAGAAGGAGGAACCACTCTTGGAGGAAGGGGGTGCAGCTGGCTTGTATTTAGGTCACATTTGACTAGGCTGAATTTTTTTCCTTTACACTGTGTCACTCTACCTTGTTGAACATTTTTCGAAGTCCCTCAAAACACCTTCATCACCCTCTTCAACAGAAGGATTTGAGAGGTGAAGAACAGACATAAAAATGTGGAAATAAGGGAAGGTAAAACACTGAATGAATGGTTTGTGAAGGAATGGAGATGGCTGAGCGATACATCATCTATTGCCACGAACCCAAAGAGTTTAAGAGTGTCCTGCACAAATAGCATTTCTAATGGAGCTTAAAAGAAGAAGATGTAAGTTCAGTAGAGAGTCATGCACACAGCTGCTCGAGAACATGCAGTTTGTTTTCAAATCCTTAAAATTAAGATTTAAAGAAAAAAAGGCTCATGTATTCTTCCAGGAAGCAAAAGACAAAAGCATCCTTTCCTCTACAAACAGACTTACAGAGATAGACCTTGGTAAAAAACAAAACAAAACAAAAAAAGGACAAAATTTGAATTTACATATTAATACACTGACATAATCTTAATATGTGAGCCCAGCTTAGGTGCATGTATCTGTCCATATGATAAAAGCCAGAGATAGATGAAGAATTTAGGTACAAGAAGAGACTTGTGGCCATGCACCGAAACAAGAAACTAATTCATCCGTCCTGGCAGATGTGTCAGGGTTTCTCCCAATATCCTTTTTCAGTCAGAACAAGTAAGCTTGCTTGCCCTTTCCTATTTTTCTATTTACTGAACAAGCACATGAGAAAGAAAATTAATACTTAGGAGTTCTCAGAAATAAGTGTGAGGTATGTACCAGTAACAGTTCACTCCACCCTAAACTGTTTGAAGACTTACATATCACACACAAAGTCTAGTAATATTCTTTTTTTTTTTTTAAATCTGTTTTCCTGAAGTCTTAACAGAGCAATGATGCTTAAACTAAACAAAACAACAGAGCTAAAGTAACAACAAAATGTTTGCTGGTTTAATTTAAGCATATATTTCCAGCAACTTCCAGTACTTTTGCGTGCATGTTTTTTCCCAAAGAGCAATCATTACCAAAATCAATTTTATGTCAATTGTCTTAGCATGTTTGTTGTTTGGGGGTTTTTAAGTCAATAGAAAACTGTCACCAAAAAGCGATATCACAGCAGAAGACATTCTATCCATCTTATACCCAGTGAGGATGATTAAACACACCGAGAGCATTTTTTTTCTATTCATTCCAAAATACCTTGTCTAGATGAGCCTGTTTCCTCTCTTTCCTCTCAGAAATCCCTCCCCAACATATCCATTTTTAGGTAGGTTTTAGGAACGTATGGCTTACATATTGGTGAAATGCATGCCACCAACCAATCATTCGCTTTCAAAATGACATCGTTTTATCTTCCATATGGCACTTTTTTCTGCAACATACTTGTTCCAAAATAATTTTCTTTTTACAGGAAATGTTCTAAATATGCAAAAAAGTATTTTTAGAGTTATAAATCATTTTTTACTGATTTATGAAATAGAGCCATCTAATATAAAATTCAAATAAATTATTTATTTTACTCTATTCAGGTTAGAACAAAAATAACAGTAAGTCCTCACGGCTCCAGTGGTATTGGTTTAAAAATATATTGCGATGATGCTACCCCAGCTCACACCGAGCTATCTACTTATATATCCACTGTATCAACTTGTACCTGTTATATTTAATTTTTTCCATAAATAGAGCTACATTCACAGAACGAATGAAGTGTGCCTACAAAATATCACCAAAAAACCAGCAGCTCGCTCTATATGAAAATTAAGTGGTAACATTTTAACACTCGTAATGTTAATCAAGACAAAGATGCAAATTTAAAAAGTGACATGAAAGAACAAATCAGGAGAGGGAAAAGGAAAAAGTCAACAGCAGGATACCTTCTTTTGTCTGTTTTCGGCAGCAGCCAGCTGAGCCGACATTCTTTCTTGCATTTTCCTGCAGTGAGCCATAACAGCTTCTAAAATGGACAGAGGGTTTGTGCATATTGGCTTCTTTTCTTTATCACCAGCACCTGCCTCAAAGTCTCTCTGAAGAGCCAGAAATGGGTCGCTCAGATTAAATCTTCCATATCGCTCCTGGATGAAAACCTCTTTGCGCCGGGCCTAATAGGGGAAAAAAAAAAGCAAACCAAAAACAGAGAAATAAAACTAAATGCAATCTTTGAAGTACATCCACACATAGAAGAAACTCAGACTACAGGGAAAATCATATACGTCATTTCAGGTTTTAAAATATTTTCTTCAAGTACTCACTTACAATTGCTAAAAGACAAGTAGGCCTCAAAAAATCAGAAAAAAGCCCACAGTGCAGAGAAACACTATCAGAAAGATTTCTCCAAAAATAGAGAAAAACATTTCTCTGCGACTTGGTTCAAACTCAGTCTAGAAGAACAAGCAAAAAAAAAAAAAAAAAAAAAAAAAAACCAATTCTGAGATACAAAAGAGGAGAAAGAGGGAAAATGCTTACCCAATGGGTAGGCACATTTGGAAAGCTTGAAGTTAAAATTTCAACACGTGAAAAGTTCATGAATGTAACACACATTTCAGGGCATGAGAAAACAAAGAAGAACATAAGAATTGCGTTAGAAAAACTCAAAGACTAACGACAAGTTACATACCTCAGTGAATGCCCAACTTTTTTCTTTATATTGTCTACAAAATTGAAATGTTGTCATAAATGAGAATTTGTCTGGAAAAGAAACAAGTGTGCCTACATATTCTGATGCTTGAAATACTTGTAGTTTGTTTTTCAATGTGATAGTATAAATAGAAATTGAAAATCTTTATTAAAAATACCAGGTCTTTTGAGCATAACTTCAGAAAAAGCTGACAGAGTTCACTCAGACCTAAAGTCTAGTTTGGCTTACAAAGTCAGGTAGAAGAGACAAAAGGAAACTGATAGAACCTAGATACTTTTTATAAAGTGCCTTGCAAGTAACCCCTAATAGTCTAATTAGTCCAATATTTTAATCCCTTCATTTATAACTTATAAAATAAAACAGCTAGTTCCAAAGGTAATTTTACAAAACTGGGGGGAGGGGCTGTATTTGTAATTTGTGGTTCTATAAGAAGTTGTTACAGGACAGTATGTAGGCTTAGGAATTCAACCTTCATGGAAAGGAAACCATTAAAACCAAAAACCTTACCATAAATGGATTAAATTGCTAACCAGCCAAACAAGATGATAAATCCGAGCAGGTTAAGAATTTAAATAGAGAGGGATGCACAGTCCATATATAAATGGTCAACAACTTAAAAGCCACTTAGTTTATATAAAGTGAGACATCAAAATAAAGGAAAAAACAGATGTAGCAGGTCTGCTGTAAATATAAAAAGAAGACCACCAAGAGCCCTCATTGTTAAATCCAAAGAAAAAGCCAAGAAGATTAACTGACCTTAGAGGCAAAGGCAATCACTTGTGCCTTTATGGAAACAGATTGTCAACCCGTGAAATAATGTGTATTTTCCAATTTTCTCTACGACCCATGACCTGCTGTCCTCTTGACGCATACTAAATGCATGTAATACGAATATATTCTTTGAAATGTTCTCTAACATGCACAGCAATTAATAGAGCAAGGCAAAAAGACTCAGTGTGCACCTGCCAAAATAGTAAGGGGACCAGGGGTTCGGATTCATTAACCAAGAAAAGGATGAATCTATATAATAGGGATGAGCTCCATCTGAATGAAAATCAAAACCAGAATTAGAGTGGCTATTGGAAAATGTGGAAGCTAAACACTGTGGAAAAACCAATAGGTCTCAAAAAGCACGTGGTTTGGGATGACAGACTGGCTGAAGCCATAACTGCATAACCTCAAGCACAGGGTAAACCAGACTGGCAACTCTCAAACCATAGACAGCAAAGTCATCTAAAGATGCTTCCAACTCAAAAGGGAACTAAATGTAAAATATTTAAACAAATTATTCCATGTCTTTATACAAAGATATAAAATATGATCACTGGATGATTTCATGGGATGAAAATACATGATTTAAAAAGAAGGTACCAGAATAAAAGACAAAGCAGAAACTTGGCAGAAGGGAAATGATGGGTGTTTCCCCAACACTCAGGCACAAAGTGACAGAAAGACAAACTAGGCTTGAGGTTTTTTACAGGATTCCTTCTGCCTTTAAATAATACTTTTGTCCCTTTGCAATTCACTAAAGTACATCAGATGGGAGAAATAGAAATGTTAGAATGAAAAATTTTTTCTCTTACAGTGTCTTTCTTTACTGAATTTCAAGTCATAAGAGTTAGTAGCAATAGCATGATATTTGTTTTTCATGGCAGTCATTATCTGTTGAATATACAGTCTAAAATCATACAGGTAATTACTCCTTTAAAAGAGTGTCTGCATAATTTGGTGGTTGTGTTAAAGCAGCATTAGCAGTGTCTCA
Organism: Mohoua ochrocephala; assembly: GCA_013398855.1. NCBI lineage: Eukaryota > Metazoa > Chordata > Aves > Passeriformes > Acanthizidae > Mohoua > Mohoua ochrocephala. The sequence continues at coordinate 11,946 of VZTA01028939.1, forward strand.
TATTAACTTCAATTGCACAGCAATATATGGAGAAAATAACATTTAAACTATTTATTTGTGAATAATTAACTGAATTAATTTTCAAACAGAACATTTTCAAAAATAGACAGACTATGCCCCCGCTACAGGAGGTCATGAGGACTACTGTATTGTGAGAGGTGCTATATGAATTTACAAACCATCAGCTTTAGTTTTCTGCACATACTCATTTGCACAGCAGTGAACCTTTGAATGGGAGGACTGAGACTGGAAGGATTTAGAACATATGAAAAGATGTCCATGGGAAATGATACTTCTTTCAGCCTATGTCAGTGGTACACAAAATCATTACTTAAGATTTGAGCTACATTCTCCAACAGGTAACTGCTAATGAAAAGTGACAGTAGGCACACACAAATCAAGACAAAATATGTAAAACCAAAGATAAAAACCCTTTAAATAGTTGATTCATGAAATTCACTACTGCAATAGAGCAAAAGATTAAACTTACTTAAAACAGCATTTACTTCAGCCAGTAAGAACATCGCATTTATACAGAACTTTAAAATCCTTACACAAGACCTGAAACATTAAACAAGGAGACTAAAATAAAGCCACTACTTAAAAAAACTAAACCTCAAAGTTTTTTTATGGCTGATGTGTAACATTATGTTATTATGATCAAGGATAGACTACAAAAAAAAATAGATCTGAAAAACATCTTCAATGTTTTCATTTTGATAATTTAAAAAATGATCAAAAGGTACAACACAGCTTCTATTCAAGGAAGAGCTAAGCAGAAGTGGGACTTTTCAGTGTGAAACAGAGACAATCAGGGAGAGAGGTGCTTGAGGTCCGCAGGCTGACAGGACAAGTAGCGATTGTCCCATGATCTAATGAGGGAAATTTGAGTTGGACACAAGTTCTTTTCACTGAGAGCAGATATGCACTGGAACATGTTGCCCAGGGAAAACACACAACTTCTATCACTGGAAGATTTCCCAAGACAGACTGGATAAAGCCATCTGCAACTCAATCCACGTTTGATCTTAGCTCTGCTTTAAGAAGAAGATTGGACTGAATGATCTCTCAAGGTGCCTTCCAACCTACATTACTTCATGATCAGTGATTCCTTCTAGGACTGTTTTTGTTTTGTTTTGTTTTGGGGTTTTTTTGTTAGCTTATAGATGCTGGTAATCTTGCCAAGTAACGAATGACAAAAATGAGTTCTCAGAGGAAGGAAAAACAATCCAATATTTGTAGAACAAGTCTTACGTCTTGCTTTGGATCATGACAATACTTTTTATGACCTGAGAAACAGAACTTTTAGTCTGGGATATTTTCAAAAACAAAAAACCAGTACTAAACAATCCCTAGGGATTATGCAGCTATACAATACAAGGGGCAGGTTTATTCTCAAGTTTTCTCTCCTAAGTCTGCAGCCAACAAGAATCTGAAGGATCGGGCTGTTAAGATAAACGGCTTCTTTTATGACTCTCAGGAAGCCTGTCTCCTACCACATACAGCAAAACACCTCATTCATCCTACACCAACCTTTTTCAAGTTACCTCGAGTTATCTGCAAGCTACCTCATGGAAACTTTCACTTCTTAACCCGACCTTTTTGCAGTCACTAACCCTATTTATTGACTGGCAGATGAAGATGGTCAGTGGGGTGTGCAGGGAGAGGAACAAAAGGGATGAAGATATCTGGATAATGGCCTGTGGGAAAAGCTGCAAATCCAGTATAAGAACTGGTCTGTAACTATTTGTTTCTTGCATTCCACTTCAGAAGAAAACAACAATTTCTTTTCAGTGACCAAACTGAGAATTATGAAGTCTAATTAGACTTCTTCCCCTGCCATTGAAATAAGAATGTAAGGAGGCAGGGAGGTCTTCAAATAGTATCCATCTTACTGTGGAGTTATAGCTAAAAGCATAAAGCTAGGAAAAAGGAATATAATCAATTAATAGATATAAGAAATAAGCCAAATAACGAAAACCAAGAAATTAATCACATAGGCTATATTATTTGTTTTATATTCTTAAAAATTTATGTTGATATTAGTTACATACATTTGTTGAAATGAGGTGTCATAATTAGCAACATAATATACACAAGCAACAGTGCTTTTGAGGTTAATACTGTATTTTCCCCCCAATGTATCTCAGAGTTTCCTCTTCATTTATCTGCCAAGTTAAGAGAGTTCACCAGGTCCAAGTCTTCCATGCCGCAACCGATGATAAACATCAGGAATAGGACTGCATGTCCTGCACTGCTGGGGAACAACGGAACTGAATTAAAGCTGCCCCAGAACCCTTAAACAAAATTTCCTTCCTTTCAAGAGCGTTTGTTGCTCTGATTAATTTCCTTTTCCACATTTACGAAAATTGTTTCAACAGATGTTGACAGGTTCATATTAATATTTTCTCTTGACACATGAATTAAGGAGTGGTAAAAAGTTTTCTAAAACTAACCACTACAGAAGAGGAGGCAGTAAAAGCTTATTTTATGTGTTATGTTAAAGATGAGGGTGAGCCCTTCGTTCTAAATAAAACTGAAAGAGTAATAGATTTTTTTTAAAGGAGGAAGATGTCTGAAAGAGAATATGTTTATAAATCTTCTTCAGTGCAATCATACAGTTTCTTGAAGTGATTTTTTGTAGCTATTCAATTAAGCAAAAGAGAATTATCAATGAGTATATACTCACAATAAAAGCAGTACTTTCAGATACACCTGCAAAATACCAGACTGGAGGATATCACGCCTTACTATGATTAATTAAGAATGACTCTTTAAAGAATGCTAGCAATTTTCTTAAACAGTTGGGTTTGGGGGCTTTGTTAGAATTTTTTAGTTGCCTACTTTTTTTTTAATGCGGATGTAAATGAATGTTTTCAAAGTATTGTGAGATGCTACTTCCATATATATAGTTGTATGGGAAAACTAAAAATGGAAATGTAAACATCCATTACTGCAGAGGAAACGGTATCTTGCAGCACGATTTCTGTCAAGGAACATGGGATACTCAATTTTTCCTTACAATCTTAACTGCAGCCTAAATTCCTTTCTTCAGCACAGTGACAGTGCATACCTAGGCAAAAACTACAAGGGAGTTAAATTTTAATGAACTCCATGCTATAAGAAAAATGCTTTACCAATACAGTCAAAGTGTCTGTTTCCATGTTAAATGTCAAGTTTCATGAGACAAAAACGCGTGTGTCCATTTTAAGGTTGGAAAAATGGAATTCCCTGGAGAAGACTGATGATTGTAACACGCCACTAGTTCAAAAAGAGTGAAAACAGTAGAATTGAGAAACTGGAGAATACAATCAGCAAGTTAAATAAAACCAGCATACAGGTTGATTATGCTCTGACAGACCTACATAATTGTTTTGTACTATAAAGACATGGTCTTTATGGATGACCGAGCAGGACCATGAAAGAAGTCAAGTCATTTGGTAGAGGTACTAATAAAAAAAGAAAACATACCCAGTTAGTAATTTTTAATGTGAGACACGCATACTCATAAAAAACAGTCAAACCTGTCTTGGAGAACTGTCTCATGAAAGTCATAAGCCATGGAAATAGATAAATGAAATTTGTTACGGTATAGTAGACTGCACGAGATGTAAAGTTTTCCCAGAAAAGTTATTCCTAGAATGAAACTAATATCCAAAAGCTGCATTATTCTCTCATTCACAACAACCCATGAAACTTTTAAAAAAATTTGTAATTTGAAAAGTACCCCTGTCTCTCGGAATCACATAGCTTTAAATACAAGCCTTTAAAAAGCATTTTTCAAGGTAAAAAGACAGCTCTGAATAAAAGACTGTATGTTGTTTTACAAGGCTGTTCATAGTATCCTCAGGAGAACAGATTTGCTCTGTTTCATGCAAGTATCCAAATATTATAGTGCTTTGCAAAAAGCTGTACAATTTTCTTTTCTCTACACTAAAAAGCATACTTGATAAAAGCACAAAATGCCAAACAACTAATTCGAATCTCTGTGTATAGAAGGAAAAACATTTAAGTACCACTTAAACAATCCTGACAAGTACTGAAGCAGAATTATATAACCAAGGTAATGATCAAGCCTGAATTTTCTTAGGGGTCTAACTCCATAAAAGGAGAGTATCACCCAATAGCAACAGATTATTATTACCACAATATTGATAAGTAGCACAACCTCCTTCCCTTTCTCCCTGTCACTTGACAAAAACCTCCATGAAAGGAAGAGGTACAGACAGACAGGACAGACAGACATATGCTTCCAATTCTTCATTAATAATTTTCTCCCTTAGAGTAATGAAAACTCACTATTTTGAGGCTGCAGATTTTAAAATGAAAATGCCATATTACAAGGCTAAGATCAGTTATTAACAGATCAGTTCCAACAAGAAAAAAAAACCAGTGCAGTGAATATAAAATATTCCTCACTTTGCACCATTTAAAAGATGAAATTCAGGCCTTGCACTAAGTTTCTAAATGAGGAAGAACAAAAAGTTCAAGTCATGAAAAAACATGTGTTTTTGATTGAGAAGAGCCATCTAGATGTTCCATATAAAGAGCACATTAGACCTATTTTATGACAGCTTTGTTGCCTGATGCTTAAACATTTGAAAATTATAGGCCAATATTTTGTCAGGAAATATCACTGTTTGATGCTCTGATTATCTAACCGCCCAGACATTTATTTCTGAAAATAATACAGATTTTCATACTGATAATGAGTGTCAGCTGATAGAAGAGACTTCGGCTCTCTGGTTACTTTAAATAACCATTTGTCATCTACACTTTTTTGCATGTTCAAATTTGTAGTTGAAATTCATGCAAATCAATTCATAATTCTTTGCATGGAAATCTGTCAGCCATTCTTCTGACATTGAAGTGCTGAAAGAAATCTGACTTCATCTCTAACCAAAGTGGAACACTTTAACCTTCATGCTTAGCAGTCAAAAGAAAAGCTTCTTCAGCTCAATAGCAAAACATACCAAAGACATAACAGTAAAACTTTTACTAAATCAATCTGTGCTTCTGTTTGAGTATTTAGGTTTTCACATTTTGAAGCTATCAAAATCTCAGTTAAGCTACCATCCCATATTACTGCATAACAATTAAATTATTACCAAACTTTACATATTTTAATGAAAAGGTATGCAAATTGTGTATTTACAATGTTATCATCAGGCAGAGTCAACACGGATTCACAAAGGGAAAGGGCTGTTTAACTACTTCCATATCCTCCTATGTAAAGTCAACCACCTCGTGGATGAAGGGAAGGCAGTGGATGTAGTTCTCCTGGATTTTAGCAAGGCTTTCGATACTGTCCCTCACAGCATCCTTCTGGACAAGTTCTCCAGCTGTGGCATGAGCAGGTTCAGGGTGCATTGGGTGAAGAACTGGCTGAAGGCTTGCAGTGAACGGGGCTACACCTGGCCAATAGCGGCATTCCTCAGGGCTCAGTCCTAGGGACAGTTCTCTCCACACATTCATCGATGATCTGCATGCAGGAGTCAAATGCAGCATCAGCAAAGTTGCCGATGCTACCAAACCGGGAAATGCTGTTGACTCCCTCGAGGACACGAGGCCTTGCAGAGGGATCTAGATAGTTTGGAGCATGGGGCAGTGTTTAATTGCAATTGAACAAGTCCAAATGTCAGAGTCTGCACCTGGGATGGAGCAATGCCAGGTACAAGTATAAATTTGGAGAGGAGTGGCTGGAGAGCAGCCCTGCAGAGAGGGATCTGGGGGTGCTGGCTGACGGCAGGATAAACGTGAGTCAGCTCTGTGTGCCCGGGCAGCCAAGAGGGCAAACCCCATCCCGGGGTGATCAAACACGGCATCGCCAGCTGGGCAAAAGGGGTGATTATCCCACTCTATTTAGCATTGGAGCAGCCTCACTGGGAGTGAACTGCTGTGGGCAGTTCTGGACTCCGTGGTTTAAGAAGGATGTGAAGGTGAGTGAATGCATCCAGAGGAGGGCAACAAAGCTGGCGAAAGGGCTCGAGGGAATATCCTGTGAGGAGCGGTCAAGGACTTTGGTCTTATCAAGTCTGGAGAAAAGGAGGCTGAGGGTTGACCTCATTGCTCCCTGCAGCTTCCTGAGGAGGGGAAGGGGAGACAGAGGGGCTGCTTTTTTCTCCCTGAGATCCCTTGAGAATGGTTCAAAGCTGCACCAGGGGAAGATCAGACTGGACATTAGGAAGTATTTCTTTACTAAGATGGTGGTCAAACACTTCCTAGAGAGGTGACTGATGCCCTAAGCCTGTAAGTATTTGAGAGGCATTTGGACAATGCCCTTGCAAAAACACTTTATCTTTTGGTCAGCACTGAAGAGGTCAGGCAGCTGGACTAGATGATCATTGTTCATATCCCTTCCAACTGAAATAGTCTATTCTATTCACAATATAGATTTGAGGTAGATTAAGAGAATTCAGTACTTTCAAATTATTTTCAATATTCACTGGAAGGTAAACTGTGAGAACAATATGTATTACCTCCAAGAAGAATTTCGTTCTTGCTACTACCCCTAGTGAAGAAGATGAATGAACAAATACATTTTACTAAATTATTTTGATTGATAGAAAGGAAAATTTTAAAGTAAACAACACTCATCTGCATTGGATTTTACACTTCGGATTTTATGCCGTTTATTAAAACTTTAAAGCAATTTTCCAGCTAGAACTCCTTTTACAGACACCACTAGAGTTAGCAATTTAAAAATTTCCATGTAACAGCTTGTATCTCTACAATATGTAGCTAAAACGGTACTTTGCTATTTCAGAGAAAATTCACTACAAACACTGTTGCTCTGTTTTCTCAAATTTTCCATTTATTAATAAAAATGGAGCTCCGGCTTTAGTAAGAGACCTAGTGCTAAGTATTTTTAGCACACTGCCAGAGCTTCTAAGACAGATGCCTCTCTCTGTGAGAGCAGCAGGTGGAAGGACCTGTCCACCAGTCAGAAGAGCATCAAAACAGAGTGGGAGGGGGAAAAGCCTGGGAACATGTACACCCAAGCACAACAAAAGTAATCAAAGCTATGTATTTTCAAAGGTGTTGAAAAGAACCCCAATCAAATCTCTTGTCTTATTCACCATTATTTTTTATAAATTATTACCCTATTTTTCTTGGAAAAACCAAGAACAAACCTTATACATTTTTTCTTCAGTAATGGTAACATGAAGAGACACAAACCAAGGAAAGAAGTGTTATGTATTCAATTGCACTTTAGCGTTGCTATCAGCAAAATTACCTGTACTGTTTATTGGCATAGCGGAAATATGTTCCCTTAACTAAAAAAATGGAAAATTTCAGGTAACATAACATAGATAACAGATGACCCAGTTACATTTCTCATTCTCAGCAATGTGGGTAACGATGGCAAACAGATGAAACATTTCAAACAAGTCATATCTGTGTAATTCACAAAGATCACAGAAATGGAGAAACAGTTACATTAACAAGATGTTGGAATTTATTATTATTATTTTTACAAATAATGTGTGCATCTATCTCTACCCACTAGTTTATGTAGGATTATGCAGAAAGATCAAACAAGGGTAGGAGAAATCAAGTGGGAAAGGCAAAGCAATTACCCAAATAAGAAATTGGCAGAATACTTTCAGGTAAATTGGTAGTATCACGCCTGCCAAAAATAAAGATATTTGGATCTTACGTGAAAAACAAAAGGAGACTGTGATCAGTTTAACAGTCACTGCTGGAATGAAGAGTGAAAAGGTTGTTTGCAATGCAAGGCCATAGAGTTTTCATACTAGAAAACAAGTCTCATAGTTTCATACTTGTGTTCTCCAGTTTTAGGAGAGCCTGGAATAAAGGTATTTACCTGAGTAAAGAAGCTTAAGCTTAGTGAAGCAACACAGATACAGGACTGCTTTAACATGGTTTAGGAAAAGTTTTGCACAGTTCAGTGCTTAATGTCCCCCTTTGGCAAACAGCAAATAACTACCACAAGAAGTGATGTAACATGACTGAAAACTTATTTTGTCAACAAATTCGAGAAGAGGCCTTTATACGTGTCAAAATAGCAGGATCACTCAGATCATCAAAGTTAATTAGTCCAGGGATTGCTGCTGCCACAAGCCCAACATCTTTTGGAAAGGGTGAGGCTTGGTTCCATTCATAACAAAGTGTAGGCTTACAAAACTATTACTACTACCAAAAAAAATGAGCATAAGGAAAGTAAAAACAACACAATATAAACTAACACAAAAAGAATATGTAAACCATGATTGAATAGGGGCAAATCAAAATTTGAACATTAAGGTTGTATCAAACAACACTTTTTCAATTAGGTTCAAAGAGTATGCTTCAAAAATCTAAAACTTGAACAACAGATAAAGAAACAGTTTCAGACTAAATACTATAAAAAAAAAAATTTCATCTACTAACTTGTCTGAGGTTTATCCCTATTTCACCATTTCATTGCCATCAATTTTAAATAGCTTGCAACAGTGAAATACTGGTTTTTGACCAACCCGTTCAGAAAAGTACAGTAAACTATTATTAGGAAAGTAAAAGTTCTAAACATAACCAGACATATTGGAGAGGTAAAGACAAACTATATTTAAAAGCAGAGGAAATGCATACACAACCATCATTAAATTCAATAAATCAAAAGTAGTGATCAGACGAGCAAAGACATAATCTGCAGAGATGAGCAAGGACAATCTGCAGATTATTAGCTCCCAAAAATGAAGTAAAAATTAATTTTTATCCAAAGATTTGCAATTTGCAAAAATGACAATGCAAACAAGGCATTATCTGACTTCTATTTCACGGTTCACTTCTGCCACCAAGACCAACTGCCATCATACTGTCTACAACAATAACCTTCTGTTACGCACAGTTTAACATCTTCTGCTCCTCCTTCCACATAGTTACCATTTTTCCAAGGCACCCGGCTACAAACCAGGCTGTCTTACTGGCTGCCAGAAACCTCCAAAGCCACCTTCTGTGTGCTCTTAGCTCCATTCTGGATTCATGGGATTCACATGTATAGGAGAAATTGGAATTCACATTTTAGATTCCAAACTTAGAACAATTACTGCAGGTAAAGGTCTATAATTTATAGTATGTGTAGCTCCCTTTGACAGATTACACTTCATATACATGTAATTTTTCTCCCTATCAGTCAATTTGAGAACAACTAAATTATAAAGATTCATTCCCTTTTTCCTGATAGCTCGCAGATTTCTTCCCTTCTAACCTCAAAATTCATTCTAGGAGTCCTAAGTCCTATAGTACAATTCTTATAGTACTGACTCTGTGCAGTAGTTCAGGAAAAAACTTTATTCATACACAACTGACAGTTATTGTGTTGCTAATAATTCTATTTTAATGTGTAACTTTCATAGTACAGACAAAACCAAGTACCACCTCATGACAAGATGCAAAAGACAAGTAATATTAAAAGGATATGGAAACCCTAACTGATAAATCCAGTTTTTTTAAACCAAAATCTCAACCCACAGTAGGCAAAAGTCTGTCTTGGCCAACTGAAGGAAGCCCTTTAGCTAGACAGAACTCACTGGTAAGTAGAGAGGTAAAAGCAGACAAGTATAGTTCTACAGGTCTCCTTCCAATTATTTTTTTTCTTCCAAGGAACAGCCTATTCATTACCGAATATGCAGAGTTGAGCATGAAAGGCCACATGTTTTGCAAAGAAATTCCAGTATCGTTCTCCATTACCCACAAAAAAATCTAATGTAATTATACAATATACTGTTGTGATAAACTATGGTAGACTCAACTTAGGGTGCCTTAAATATTGTTTGATCTATACATATGCTTACAGAATTGCAGAAGTGGTATAGAAATATGCACACTTGACAGTTATCATCAAAACAGTTCATGTTTTCAATGAGATTGAAATAAAACTATACCATTCAGTGTTTAATCATTGTTGGTCAAAACCGAAAGACAAGTTTACTAATACGAGCCTTCCGCAATGCACAGCTCAGGACTTGAAAGCTTCCACCCTTTGGGAAGAAAAAGACTCCATGTGCCTATGGTCCTGCCTCTTGGAAGAAGGTCTTACTTAGGACTAACTGCGGTCAGTTCAGCTGACACAGTCCAAGAGCAGTCTGTGAGGCAAATCAAAGCAAAGTTTGGTGGGGACAATGGGGACAGTTTCTTCAAAAGCATGTTCTTAATCAGAACGCCAAGGGAGGTTCACTCAAGCAGTTCATTCACACACATTTATACAGATATGTAAAAAATGGCCTTTATCATTATGAACTCCAACATTTTACAAGCTACCCATAATTTCTGAAACAATCTCATAATTCCATAACAAGTGATCCTCCTGTGATCCTCCCTTTGGGAATACTTTTGTTAAAATGCTGAATTTCTCATGCAATTGAATACTGATATCCCAGTAATTCTAAAATGATTAACAGGAGAGCTGGAACCTGAAAACTGCCGTTCAACATACTATGCATTAGCTATGTCAAAGAAACATTGTGCAAATCTACACAGTAATCATTACAGTCTCTTAAAAGTTGTTTATCCTTATTTTTAAACCTTGCATTTTTAGACTGCAAGATTTTTAAGTAAAGCTCATAGCATGGGTTACTAAACTTGAGTGTGAATACGAGGTATTGTTACAGGATGCATTCATTTCTGTCTTTTGACCTACCTATTTTATTACATTAATATTTGTTCCTTCATTACAAAATTCAACCAAAAACTCTTCAAGAACTCGTATACCTTTGCTAGGGGAAGTCACAAATTATCTTATATGGATTTTCTACTTGGCCATAATACAGAAACTACGGTTTATTTGTAGCTCTATTGATTAACCTCCAGGCCTGTCAAAATGCTTTGATTCAGGGAGATAAAATTCAGGCAGAGATTTTTTCTTCTTATCTTTTTATAAATTTAGATAGTCTAACTCAAATTCTCTGAGCGGTTAAATTAGCAAAGTCTGATTTTCCCTAACTCTGCACTCTACAGTTCCTATATACAGTGCTCAATAAAAGACAGCACAAATCTCTGCCCCTCCTTGAACTAAAGCCCTAACGACAGCATGAATTTTCTTACCCAGCTGCCTCATTGTATGGCACCACCTATTTTTGAAATGCTTAGCATTTTGTCAGATTTTGCAGAAACTGGGTGAAAGATTAAACAGATGTTGGTACAAACATACACAGAAAAGAAGCTTTCATGTCTTAGGAAGCTACAGTAAAAATTAAATACAGTAGGGCTTTTCAACACTGAAGAAACACCTACAACCAAGTTCATGTTGCCATTCACATATTGTCCTCCTGACTCAGCCAGGACACACACAGAATCTGTTGATTTGGAGCTCACTTAAGCTCAGAAAATGTTCACTGATATTGTAGTCAATTTTAATTAACCAAAAATAGATCCACTGTTAGTACTGGCAGTTCTTTTAGATATTTTTAAAAAAAATTTCATTAGTGATTTTTCCCAACAATCGAATAAAGTTGTTCTAAATCCATGCTATTTGGTATATTTAAAAAGCTAGTACGGTGAGAATTTGCAGGTTTTTGTTCACATTAAATAATGCATACCATAGAAGCAAGCATACGTTTTCAATTTACCATTAACTACCTAATGAAATCTACATAAGAAAATAAACGTATTTTTACAATGAACAGAAATCCCAACTGAATGGAGCTTCAAAATTTTAGACGAAAAATAACCTACAAATTATTTACCTTTATGAGAGAATCACCACAAAAAGCACTATGTAGTATTTACAATTCTATTCCTGACAGCTTTTACTACCACATCAATTCATCGTATGAGGGTCAATGCACTTTAAAAAAATCCTCTAGAAAGTAAACAGCCAGAGCAACCACTTTGTGTCTGGAGAAAAAATAACAGCAAATGAATGCTGTACTTGAGATCACAGTTGTGGGAGGCCAGACCTGTGCTTTGATTACGTGGCCACATTACCTCCACATTAGGAATAAATCATCTCCTTATTACAGGCAGACAGTTTATTTGGATAATTGAGACAGATGGAAGCAGCAGCTACAGTTAAGTTTCCCTCCATTTTTAACTATATGGACTATCAACAGCAATTAATCAGCAAGTTATTTCTCATTAATGAAATAATTTTCATGATTTAAATTTTAATCTGAATCTAATTTTAATTGCAGCACAACCATGATCGTGAAGCTACTAAAATACAGAAATTACAGATTCAAAAAAAGAGGAATCATGTTGGTCACTTGGTGTAGTAGTTATACAAAATCAGAGCGCTAATGAGAAAGATTTACACAAAGATCCTTTGAGGTCAATCCTGATGCTGTTCTCCACAGTAAATTAACTTTTGACTTGGAGAAAAAACCTGGAAATTTGACTCTAAGCATCGTGAAGGTCTACTTTTCCAAGTCTGCTGGTTTTCACAGGGCTGAACTTGTCCAGCAACTTAGATTGGTCTGATCGACAATTACTGTAACTATTGCAAGCAGGAATCAGTTGTGCATATTATAAAGGAACAACAATGTATTGTGGAAACGTGGAAGTAAGCAGATGTCATCTGCATATTTCTTACATATGCAGTTTGAATTTGAAGTTTTGGTTCTGTTTCAAAAGCAGTCTTCAAGGTATCTAAAATTTATATAAAATCCAAAGGAAACTCTACAGTACATTAAGAAAAAAAGATACAATAAAAAGCATTAATTGTTATACGTAACACTGGTTTTGATTCTTTCTAACTTATCATGTGGCACAAATTACAGTGCCTTTTTAAAAATCAACTCTTTAACTTTACCAACTAAACTCATCTTCCCTCCCCATCCCTGCCCCCAGGATGACCATTTAATTTAACAAGATTTCTCCACATAATCTCAAACTGCCGCCCTTTCTCACTTTTAGTTTTTTATTTTTCTGTTTACACAGAATAAGCAGAATGGACACTCTGCACTCCGAACAATACCCAGTGGACAGACTTCATTTCCTAGCTCAATCTTCCCAAAGCAGAGTAATAAACTCTGAAGCTTTTCTTTACTCACACTAGACTGCAACCTTTAGAAATTAAGCTTTAAATAAACAGAAAAAGTTATTCAACATCTTAAAAGAGCATAACGAGGAGTTAAGAAGCATCTTCTCTGATGGCTACTAGCATCAAGAGAAATTAAACTGAAAGTCATAAGATAAGAATTTATTTTATGACACAATGAATATATTGTAAACGAACAGCCAGAAGACACGCATCTGAAGCAAATACAATTTGGAAATCCAGGGGCATAGTTGCCCTGTCAAAAAAGCAATATTACAGCAGTACTAAATGGTACACGACATCTTGTTGGAGTTTCCTTTCTTTCATTGACACCTCAAACTGCATATAACTTTACAGCTATTTTTTAAACAAGACAACAAAAAATAAATCCAGAAGTCACAAAACCACAACACATTCAGAAGATTATTACTTTACAATAGGAAACTCACAAACTTTTCCTAATTTTGAAACAGACTATCATCTCTTTTTGAAACAATGTTAGTCTTTTCCCTTATATGAAAACCATTTCCTTCTTGCTTTAAGGATATGTGAACTATGTATGCCCGTTCATTGCAGCAAATCAAAGTACCAAATCTGACACAATTCCACTGGAATTCTCTTGTTAGACACTTTTATAAAAGGCCTATATTTGGCTATCTAGTTGTTTATTTTTGTGTGCTGCTTGGAGACTCCAGTTGCTAATACTGCTGAGTTGTGGCTTCCCAAATAAGAAGCCAGAAGATCCAAAAGTATCATACTACAACATATCAACCTGCAGTTCTTCAGCAGGTATGACTTCCAAGTTTCGCAGTACTAGTACAGCTAACCAGGCAAGCTGCCAGCAAGATTTGAGTTACACATAGAGTTTGTTTAGAGAAACTAGAAATCGAGATGCAGGAGAAGGAAAAAAAACCCCAAACAAACAAATCCCAACCCCCCCAACTTTCAACATTTAAATACCTCATGTGAAATTGAGCTACTTTTTATATTCATCATCAAAACCCACTGTATACATACTGCCCATTTCAGCAGGTGTATGTGAATTTGATATAGACTTTTTTTCTCCTGGGATGGCACTATGCTGAATATTTAATGTTTACTATCATTAAATGCATTTTCATTTTTCCCCCTTTTTTTTCAATTTTTTTCAATTTCAATATATACACGTTTTGAGATGTAGTGTAGTAGCTTGTTCCTGAATATTTACTAGAAAAAATTGACTGAATATTCTATTTGCATTCCTTCAAAGTTAAAAGAGTCAAAAAAAGAGTTTCTGGATGTGCTATGCACACTATTTCCACTTTTACAAAACCTTAACTGGCAGGTAGGGAAAATAAAATTCCTAGTCCAGGAAAATGAGCCATGAAATTTTAAAACAGCTAGATGAAAAGGCAGTACACTTGAACACATGCATAGAACTGAAGGCCAAACACAAAATAACTTCAAAGTGCAGTAATACTCCAGAAAAATATTGCTCCTAGTGTCTTATTGTCATTACAAAATGAAAATTACATTTTATAAGAGAGTTTTATACCTATAAAGTCTTCAGCTATTAATTCATGTACATCAATGACAGCTACTTTAAAGCTCCATTTGCAACAAGTGATCTGAAGCCATCACAAAACAACTTAAAACTGAATAAAAATGCATTTACAATTGTTACTGTGACATTTCAAGTGGAAAATGTTCCCACGCTACTTGATAATCACTATACATACTACTGAAAACTGGCACTAGATATATTTTATTACATTAAGGTTTTGCTTTACAATACCTTCAATACCTTAAAGAGCACAATTTCCCCTTATTCAACTATGAAGATATAAATATTTTTAAACCATAGAAGACTGTTTTTCCCCCAAACCTGCAGTCTGTTTGGCAGTTCTGTCAAATTTTATTTTGTTCCAGATCAGTATTAAAATTAATGTGGTCAGAAAAAATCGTATTTTAATTAAAGTAGTTTTGTTTGTACATTTCCAGTCAACTAAGTTGCCTTTCAGACTGCAATCTTCTGAAGCAGAAAACTAACCTTCACATATGCCTAGCACAGTAAAAACCTAACCAAGTACTTGCAAGTGCTGTTAGGAGTATATATCTCATATTTCCCCTTTTATTAAAGAAAGGCAAACAAACAAAAAAGCCACCAAAATATTTCCCCAAGTGGATATGACCACCTGATTTTTGTCCCTACTTCCATCTCACCAAAAATGAACGCACTGAATAGAGTATATGACTGAATATAGCTCATTAGAACAAATTACAAATGGACTGAATTTTCCTTTGATGTTATTCCTTCCTTTCACAAATAACAGACTTTAGAATATAAAAGAATTTTAAAAAAGAAGCAATTTCACAGGTTTTTAACTTATTTCTTTGAAATTTTGTTGGCATTTTAGACCAAAATTACATAGAATTACCAAATGGCTACAATTAAACAAGAACATATTCTGTGATTACTGAGATTTAGTCAACCTAAAACTTTAAAAATCACAATTTACTCTTCCACTAATAATATTCTATGTACAGCATAAAGGAAGTGGCAAAAGAGAATTTCAAAAAAAGCCAAAAAGAAAATCATAACAACCGAGTAACTTACCCGCAAGGCTTCAATCACAAGGTCTCGTGCTTCTAGTTCTCCTTCCATCACACTCAAAAGCATTCGCAGTTCTGCCTTGCTCAGGTTATCCACATCAAACTCTCTTGTCTGTAAGGAAGAAAACACTGATGAACACACTGACTACAACTGTCACTGTCATTTTGAAACACAGATGTGTCAGCATCCATCTATAGTCGTAAAAAGTTGGTGTCTTTATTTGTACTATATAAAGTCAAAATTAATAGCAAATAGTCTGATTCTTTTTATTTTAAATGAAGAAATTAAAGCTCTCCCATATTAGATCATTTCAAATTGCTTCAAGGGATCAATCCTGCAACGTCTTGTGAATGATAAAGGTGAAATGGTAAAGCTGCTCAATTTGTGACTGACAGTTCCCTCGTGCAGCTTCACAGAGGCTGAAACAATTCAACAGACATGAAACAGCACTACAGGTAGGAAGGCAAGAGAGGGGGAAAGGATCTTAACCACGGCACACCTAATGCACCTGTGCAAACAGCTACCCAAGTTACCACCACACACTGTGCTGACTGTGAATTTCTGAAGAACAACTTGTGAAAAGACGCGAAATCTTACGTGTATGCTTTATTTGCAGTCTCGTTTGTTTGGCCGGAGGGAACAGCTCAGGTTTAAGAGGCACTAACAACCAACAGTTCATAGCAACAGTATCTTTCCACTCCACAGTGACCAAGATTAGTGTAGGTCTGACTGCCACCCTGAGCGAGACAGGAGAATGAGTTTATACTGATGAATAAAATCATTGAGCACATACTCAATGGATGCTGGGAATATCAGTATGGCTTCTGTAAAACCAAATTCACCTCACAAACTGCTACACTTCTGTAACAATGTCAACAGGCACATGGCAAAGTGGATCCACTGGACACTAATGCAGTTGAATTTTCCAGAAGTTTTGGACAAGGTTCTGTATCTAATATTATTATACAGAAACTCCTATCCAAGTGTATAGGAATAAAAGACACTTCATGGACAGGAAGCAAACATCATGGGTAAGAACCACTTTCCAAGATGGAAACAGGTAAGCAGGGGGCACCTCTGGGACCAGCCTTATTCAAGCTCTCCATCAATAACCCGGAAAAAGGATAGAGAAGTGGCAGAGACAGCTATTTCATGTAGAAGTTGGCACATAATTCTTCACATACAGGTGAACAACCTCATTTTGCTGCTATATAAACCCCTGGTAAACCCACATCTCAAGTACTGCATAAAGTCTTCATCTAAAAGTGTACAATTGGCTAACTAAAAGAATGAAGAGAAAAGAAGTACTATATGCAGAAAAACTACAAGGCTGGAAGTCTTGATTTTAGAGATGTGGTGAGGGGAATGTTATAATATTCACAAAATCACAAAGGTAGATCGGATTAATACAAATCTGTTGTTCACCATCCACAATGCTAACACAAGCAGGCACTCAGCGAATTTTGAAGGGGATTACTTTCAGGGAGAGAAAACAATTTTTATTCCATGTGCTAGATTCAGCTGCCCAGATTGATTTTCAATATGCTATTATTCCCTGTAAGGTAAACACTAGACTCCTAGCTACGATTTAGATGTGTTTACTAGAAAGCCTTGCAATGCAAACACTCAGCTATCTTCAGGATGAAGTAATCTGTTGCCAAATTAGGTGAGCGATGTATCTGGACATACTGTCTATTTTCTTCAAAGCACGTAAAATCTAAACAATTCAGCTACTCAGGAGCTTAACTTCAGTACAGAGAAATCCAATAATTAAGGCAAGCACCATTTCTACTTTCTCAAGGCAGGAGGATGGCAGAACAGTTGTTCTTCCCTCAGGCTAGAAGGCCATAGATCTAAAATACCCAAAAGCTGTATCTGTGTTAGTATTACTGTGTTAGACTTTTACTTTGCAGTTAAAACACACAGAGGTGCACAAATGGCTAGTGAGAACTGCAGGTCAGAAGTTTAGCTATTTACATTCAATATATGTTGGATTGAGCTTCCTCATTTAGCTGAGTAACACAGATCAACCTCCCTGCTCAAGCACGGTCATCCCAGAGCACACGGCACAGGATTGTGTCCAGAGGGTCCTTGAATATCTCCAGTGAGGGAGACCCCGCAGACTCTCTGGGCAACCTGTTCCAGTGCTCAGTCACCAGCACAAGTAAAGCGGCTCTTCCTCATATTCAAGTGGAACTGCCTGAACATCAGGTTCTGCCCACTGCCTCTTTTCCTACTGCTTGGCACCACTCAGAAGAGCCTGGCTCCATCCCCTTGGCACCCTCCCTTCAGACACTGATAGACACGGATGAAGTCCCCTCTCAGTCATCTCTCCTGGAGGCTGAAAAGGTCCCTCAGTTTGTCCTCATAAGAAATGCTCCAGTCCCCCTACTTCTATTAAGCATAACTGTTTTGAAGATGGGGCCATCCATTCTAAGCAGAACTTTAGTCCAAACAACAGTTATCTTCTATTTTTGCTGCCCGGGTCAGCTATTCCTCTAATCCAAAAAATACCTCTTACTCTCCATGCCAATGAATCAAGAGAACCAACCAGTTTCTCTGAAGGCCTTTTTCCAGTATGTGCTGCAGCAGCCTCTCATCACAGTGCTCCTCACAACTCTATATAATGCTCACTGAGCTAAGGACACGTATAAAATGAAAAGTCACTAAACTTATACAGCTCCTCACGTAATCTAGTATCAGTAGGGTAGATTTTACCTTACAGGAAAAAGCAGTTTTCACTCTTGGCACTTCTAATTACTAAATTTAACTCAGTCAGATACAAGGACCCATTTATCCACCACCTTTCTGTGAACCGCTTCATAAAACCTAATACCTCAAAGATAGGAATTGGTTTCTTCATACAACTTCTTTTATAACAGAGAAAAAAGACTCCATTTTTCAGATGGAAAACTAATGCAGGGATATATTTTTTTCCAAAAATAGAAAGCAAGTAGTATAAAATGTAATATTCAGTAATGGTCTTTTAAGTTGCCATTCAGTGGTTTATCCACTACATTATCTTTCCATTCTAAAATATGCTTGTCTCTTCTGACAAAAAAAAAAAAAAAAAGAAGAAAGGCACTCAAGGCTTCTGATGGCCAGGGACAAAGTTAAGAGAGGCATCAACAAAAGTACAGTACACGAAACGTGATCCTACTCTTTTGCCCAAGTCAGTAAATTCAGTCTGTCAGGAGATGTAACACAAGGCAGCTCTTACAGTCAAAAGACTGTACATCACAGGTGAAACATCTAATATCTGCAGTCTTTCCTGAGCCATAAATGAAAACATTCTTCCATTCTTAACAAACCAGAGACACTCTTCAACATATGTGATGCAGTGATGAGATTTTTAACTAAGCATCTGATTAAGCAATTACAGTAAATTTCATTCAAGTATACACCTTGAACTAGAACATAAGAAAAGATTGCAAAACTAGCAGTTAAAGAGTGCTCTCTGGTAATTTATGGTTAGATATAAATAAACACAAAGAAACGTGTACAGAAAGACATTCCAACAAGACACTCGACTTAGTTTTTATATTTTTAATTTTAAAAACATGAAATAAGAACTAGTAAAACCCCTTCATATCTTAACAATTCTAGTATATGAGACTAAAAAACCACTGACCCAAGCATCGTCTCCAAAAATAAACAATAAGGGATGCCTTGAAATCAGCACTAGAAACAAGCCCATAATGATACTTCCTAGAAATACGCTCCCAAGCTCCAGCAATTTTCAGCTTGTTCACCTTCTGAGCCAGAAATTGTCATTTTGTATGTAGCAGCCCTCAGCTGACACACCTGTTGTGAACCTGCCCCCTTGCTTTTTGAATCTTTACATAATTTTAGCATCCACAACATTCCACGGCACAATTACACATTTTGTGTAGAACCACCACCTTTGCTGTCAGTTATTTTTGTCTGATGCCTTCTCATTTTTAAGTATGAAATTGTCCACAATCAACCAGAAGAGGCGCACAAACAGAAAAAGTGCTTTTTAGGATGAAAGAGAACACCATCATTTTTCTGGTCTTTTTAATGAATAATTTTATGCTCGCTGAGGCTTTTTTTTCTCCCAACTTTATTTGGCAAATTCTGAAATTGGAATGACTACTTTTTTCCAGTACTTTAAGGTCATCTTCAATTTGTTCATTATGGATAAGCAACATCGAATTCCTTCACACAGGACAAGAGTGTGCATGGCAGTCACTGAAGACGCCACCACATCTTCTCCCCATACACATCTCTTACCAGCACTTATGGAGTTGCAACATAGCCTACCCTAACTGGAACAAAATACATAGCTTAAAGGTCTAAAATATTCTCAAGCACAGTTGTAAAAATGTCTTTAAGATTTGAGTAGATAAAGCACATGATGAAATATAACTATCCTCCCTCTTAAACACTCCGTGCTCTCTTCTAGGGATCAAGATGTCAGTCATGGCAGGCTTGCCCCACGTTCTTATTCAGATAGAACACTGTTTGGCCAAGGCATAGAAAAAACTGCTATTTAGATGTAGAAAAGTAGTCTTCCTAACATCTTCCAGTGGAGCAATAAGTCTTAGATCTTCAGAAAATAGAGACTGCATTAGTACCTCATGGCTTATGTGTCATCTGGGGTTTCGCTAGAATACCTGTAGTAGAGTGCCAAACTGTGAAAATTTAACCATCAACTTAACAACTATGTAACCAAGCCAGCCATTGTTTGGGTTTTATAGCAGCGATACCGGAATATGTTGCCCTAGGAAGACATTCCGTATATACAACCAAAACACAAGAGAATTTTTTCCTCTACCTCTTTCAGATTTTAAAATGTTTCGTTTATTTGATCTATAAGAATAAAGTACCTGAAAAAGACTACTTCAGTTCTCTATGTCTCTAAAACTCCACATTATTTTTCAAGATCAGTTTTGTAAAGGGTGTATGTTGCCTGGCAGCAAGTGCGCCGACAATAGAGCAAACTGCTAATTAGCTAAAACTCATTCAACTACCTGAATGTGCATCACAAAAACAGTACAGGCAAAATGATACCAGCATTGCTAAAGACTAAATATAAGCTCTGCCAAGCCAAAAGGAAGGAAAATCCATCAATTCTGAACAAGAGAAGGACTACAAAGAACAGCAGTGATCAAACTGGAGAGGCATTTTCCTGCCTCCATCGCCTTCGGAAAAGATAGAAAGATGATGAAATTGGAAGGTCACCATGAGGCACAGGAACAGAATGGAGTCTTTCTCACATGCAAAGCAATTTAGAGTAGAAGTGGTAAAAGTCTTTGCAGGTAAATGCATCACACCACTCTCAAAAAACCCCCCGCAAAACGAAACCAACCAACCAACCAAACCAAAAACAAAACCCAAAAAAATATCGTGAGGGATTGGCAGTGCCAATAGTTTGGTTTTGCTGACATAGACCAGTTGATAGTACTGGCAACCTCAGGAGCTAAAAGTGCTGTTCATTGTGCTATCGCAGCAACCGTTCTGCCTTCAGCAGAAGCCTGAAGAGATAGGTAAAGTATGCACTTTCCCTAAACAGAACACAGGCAAAAAACAAGTTAGCTGTGAATGAATCACAAATGACCATAGAAAACAAGTTCCTTCTTGCTCAGAAAGCCTTTTAAAAGATGGAGCTGGGTAATAACCCAGGACTTGGGTAAGAAACCCGTGGAGCATAATTGAGGGCTGAAGTGGAAGGGTGGGAGTGGGGCGGGGAGAAGTATAAAAATGGTGTACAAGACGACACATAGTGAAAAGCTGTCAAAAGTGAAAAATAGTATTCTCAGAAGGGAAGGGAAAGGAACGTATCTACATTTATTACGTATTTTAAATTGAGTTCAGGTCAATACACAGCTGAATCCTCTTGAAGATTCACAAAGCAGACTTCCCAGATAAGGTTCTAAAAATAAAAAAGGTTTGCTATTACTCATTAGGCTATACAAAATAAACTTCTGGCATATGATGGCCTCACATCTGTCAGACCCATGGAACAACTGCACCAGAGAAACACAACCATGATTCATATGTTTTACAACACTAAGTATGTTTCCCAGGTACAACTCATCTGATCAAGTATAAATATCTACTTTGACTAATTCTCTTTCGTTTCCTATAGAGAAGTATGTCATGTGATTTGAAATGTCCCAGGGATCAGAGATAGCTTTTTTGGCACAGGCAGATTTGATACAGAACTTAGGAGAACCATCCATGCCAATCGGACTGGTAGCAGAAGTCCAGCTGGGATACCTCAGAGTACCACATATGGGCCACCAAAGGTGAAAACCTAAAGGTCTTGTACGTACGTATGCAAGGGAGGCACCTAACGGTACCAGCGATGCGAGCCAGGCACCCGATGTCCCTTTATTTTCAATGGAGAACTGATCAGCCCAGTCAAACAGCCAAAAAAGCTATTTAGCTAACCACCACCAGAACCACTTGCTCATGGCTCCCCTGACTGTAATAGGATATTAAACATTGCGCACGCACATAGACACCTCAAGTTAAGTGTCTTGAACCCCATTCACACCTCCACCCACACCTTCAAGAGTCAGCTGCCAAAGTCACTTCACTCAAAACCAGTGAAGTTCACAAACCTGCTCCTAAAACAGGTTATTCCTTCTAGCCACTTACTTCACCGCACCAACTATAAAAGGAAGTGGGTATGTGGTCAGATGAATCATAGCCCTTTTCTAATAAAGAAAACTGCAAACAGAGAGACTGCTAAAAGAAGTGGTTATAATATCCACAGAGTATTCATGAATACTTCAGGGAAAACCACAGTTTATTGCTTTGCCTGTGGAAGGCTTGTTCTTTAGTCTGAAACTAGGGTAAGAATCTGTGATCCCATGCTTCACCAGAAATTATCTGATGAAAAAATACATGTCCATTCCCCACCACATCCAAGATGAACTTAAGAAGTAAGATATTAGGAATGCTCTTAGTAACAAAAACAGGTATGAAGGCAGAGAAATATCTTTCAAGGAAAAGCAATGTGGTTGAATCTGCTCCCCAACTAATATGGAGTTTTTTGCTGAAGAGAATATCATCTGATGCTAACATTCAAGACTCATAAAATTTCATAGTCATACCTAAGGGATCATGAGGGTACTGTATATGCATTTAATTATACCATCCATTAGCTCAATGACTTTTATTGGATTGTTCACCACAAGAAGTTACCCGCTTATTCTGCCTTCCTCAAGCACAGGCTCCCCAGCTTTCTGGGTTTTTCTTTAAAAGGTGTGGGGGAGGTTTTGGTTAGCTGTTGTGGGCTTTCTTGGCTTCAGCTAACAGCAGAACTTTTAACAGTTTCAACATTAGCCATAAATATACCTCAGAGCTGGGAAATTTATTTTGGAAACAACAATAACAACAACAACAACAAAACCACCAAAAACCCCACAAACAAACAAACAAAAAACCCAAACAAACAACCAGCCCCCAACCCCTCCAAAATTACTAAGACACCGACCTCTGTACACATTCAGATACTGTCACAGCTGTTAAAACATTTCTGCAGTCTACTTAAAGCTACAAAGGTACTTTGTAATTTTTTATTTCAGTGCAAGTTAGGTCTTTATATAGATTGAGGCCCACATATCTTCTTTAATCATGTTTAAATTCTTACTTAGATTTAATGGGCAATTTATGTTCAGCAAGGTGCTTTCAAATAAGTAACTCCTAAGGCAAATAGCATATGATTAGCTACAGATATGGGTATACACTGTTGAAGTTCTCTCTGTTTTCCAGAATTTTACACCTTACTGTGTGCTACAAGAGAACTAAAAATCAATGCCCAAGAAAGCTTTAACTCACGTATCATTTGTACATACCAGTATGTCTTCCCTAAGCCTACTCGACTGCTTCTGGTTTTCATGTTCAAGGATTACATAGGTGTTTTTAATCAACTGTTCCTTTCCTTGGGTAGGAGTAGGTGCACAACCAGAATGCAAACTGATGTCTTCCTGAGATCTTTCCTTCCTGTCCTAATTTCTACCTCTATTCCTATCTTGGTATATCCCCTCTGAGGCCAAAGCAATGCTTACACACATGAAGTCAAAGCACTTGGGAAAACAACAGAACTTAGTGCTTCCTACAGCTTTGCACCTCCCATGCCACTTTCACATATTTGGCTCAGAATTTTCACCTCTGCACTTCACCTCTAATGACAGGCAGTGTGACAGTGCACATTTGGAAGAGAAAGGAACATTTGCAAAGTGGACTGCATTCAGTGGCTTTCTTTTCTCATCCCCAAAGATCTTCACAGCACAGGAAGAGAGGATGTGCTGCAGGTTGTGGAGAAGAAGGCATAGAAAAGGCAGCGCTGTAGTTTGGAGAAGGGGGAGGAGAGGAAGAAAGGAGGTTTAAAGCATTATCACTGCAAGATGGATCGAGACCAATCTCTCACCACAGCGAGGCAGCAGAACTAGAACAGACAGAACCGTGCTGTCTCTGCATGTCACCTACATGCTGAAACACAATAGCATCACACATCTGACTAGAAGAAAATAACTTCTCTGAATGATAACGCTACACTGAAAACTTGTATTCAGTTGAAGACAGGGTTGCTAAAGTCCTTTTGTAAGTGACCATTTTCCAGGATGTAATCTCTTGTAAGAGATATAGTCTTTGCTTTTCAAGGCTGTGGTCTCGCTTTCTGCGACTTGCAGTAGTTTTCAGATAAGAATCCATCCAACTGATCTAAATCAGCCTATATAATTGATATGATCAAGCCATAATTTAGCATTTCACTATATTGACCAGAATGGCGGTTCTGCTACGAACATTCTTACTGATCGATAGATAGTGAATACACCAAGCCACGCATAAAATACCCCATAATGTCACCACAAAGTATCGTGGAATTTCTCTCAGTTTACGTACTTTTTTTTTTTTTAGTATTGATAGTTTTTCATGTAGTGTAACTTTTTTGTACTGTTACACGACCCACAGCAACCCAGAGTGATCCTTTGGAGTATGCACACATTCTCAATGCAATTTTGCAGCAACATCCTTACTCACTTTAGTGGAGTCAAAATTCCACTCTCTCAATATCAGCTATATGTACAGCTTTACAGACAGTAGAAGGTACTGTCTTTGAGGGAAAAATAACATTTATGCTTTTGATCACTGGTCAAGCAAAATCAAACCCAAAAATTTTACTGAATAATTTCAATAAACGTCATGTTTGATGTAACAGGCTTTTCATAGGCTTTGTTACACTGAAGTTAACGTGTGTGACAAGCCAACCCTCTCTGCACAGCAGGCTGATGTTCAATGTTTCAACAAAAAGACTGTCAAATTGGATTATTTCTTGCTATTATATAATCATTATTGGTAGACATTAGGCAGATGGAAGTCATTCAAAGATGTTTTAAAACACACACATATGTTTTCTCTCAATTCTAGTCCAAATGGCACCAACACAGTTTCAGTGACTTCAGTGCAATCATGCTGAGCAGGTACGAAAGAGGACCAGGAGCACTCCACTGCCCTTTTTCCCTGTCATCCTTCCCACGGTAAAAATACCAATATTTTGTGGAAAATAAGTGATGGGTTTACCAAATGCTGTGCTTTATCCAAGGAAACTCAGAATAACACGATTATCAGCTTTGTTCCTAAATGTAACACACTGTGGAACAGTCTAGGCTTTTTCAGTCAAATTCCCTAGTGAATGTAAAAAAGGGAGGGAAGCACTTTCCGTCCTTTTCTACAGTGCTTCTAAAAAGAGCAGAAAAAGTCTTTATTTTTCAGTGATGTTACTGATAGTGTATCAAGACACAAGAACAGTATTTAGTATCAAGAAACCCTACTGTACTGACCTGTGTCACACACCTTCTGCTAACAGCATGAAACTTACACGTTAACACATTACTATTACAAATACTGTTCTCACAGCTTTTTACTGCACCATTTGTGCAATCAGGATTCTGAGAACTAAAAAAAAAAAAATTTAAAAAAAGAACAAAACTAAAACCCAAAAAACCTCTAGCCTAAAACTGTACTGAAACCAATTCTTTGTTATAAGTTGAAGTTTAGTGTGACTTATAAGATAGCCATCTGAATGATTATGGTCATCCAAAAAGTGAGCAAGATGATCCAACTCATAATTCTGTATCTCCAGTTTAAAGACAGAAAATAAAAGCTATTCCTACTAACCCTTCGAAAGAAATATTTAAGTATTGTAAATGTATTTTTAAAAAAATATTTTCACTGCACAGAGGTTTTCTTTTTATTTTCCTGTACAAGAGATAAAATTAATCAACAATAAAATGTTTACATGGGTAAGGAAAAAAACATAAAAGGAAAATTAATGACTGAAGGCAAATTTAAAAGGGAAGCAATAATTTAAAAAATATTTTGTTATTGCTCAAGTATAGCTACTATTTTTGTTAGGGAGAAACACGTAGTTTACATCCTAGCATCTCTTCAGTTTTAAAAATATATTTTTAAATGAGTGTGCAGTGGAGAGCTATTCCTCCTGTCTTTCACAATGAGAACACCAAATTGCCTGAGTGGCTTATACTCCACTGCCTAACAGGGCAATATTGAAGTGCTACTTGATTACAGGCTACTTGTTTGATATTTTAAAACCGAAAATTAAGGCAGTATTAATATGAGTATACTAAAGAATTTAGTACAAATAATTTTGGTCAAAACCTGGGCTTTAAAGTATTTAAGCTTGCTTTTGTCAATTCTTACCTTAATATTCATTTATGCCATGGTTATATCGTTGTTTTAAAAGACAGTGATGTCATAAATATGTACTGCGTAAGGTTTACTTTTTTAAAGGAAAAATGAATTTCCTCAGCACTGCAGATTTTAAGACACAGAAGGACAATTACGTACACAGCTGGAACAAGGTTTCAGATAAGAACTAGTGCCTGTTTGGAAGTAAACAAGATAATAAAAAATAAAATGCTAGCAATAACCTAAATTTCAGAGAAACTAGTGTCCCCTCCCTTCGGGAGTCATCGCCTTCAGGAACGATCCCAATCAGAACGGGCACCACCGCGGTTTTACTGCCCTGAACTTCGCATGTCGCTACGAGACCGAGCAGCTACAGCCTGACTCTGGACCTGCGGCCGTCGGCCAGGCGGGTACCTAGGGCTGGTTCGCCCCGGGAAGTCCCCAGACACGCCAGGTCTGGGATGCACCGGGAGAGGGAGAGCCGCCGGGCTGACAGAGGTCTGCCAGAGCACGGGCGAGGAGCCGGGGCCCAGCAGAGGCGCAGAGCGCCCGAGAAGACGAGCCCTGCAGCCCTGCCTGGGGTCGTGTGGAGCAGGAGAGAGGAGCCGAGCGCCAGCCCAGGGGAGCGCAGCCTCCCCCGACACCGCTTTAACCACCGGCTGGCAACGCACCGCATCCCTCCGCCTCCCTCCCAGCCACCTCACCCACCCACAGAGAGGACACGCCGGCAGGGAGGAAGGTTCTGCTCGGCTTTTGAGGATATTTTAAGCGGGGAGCCAGATCCTGCCCCTGGGGCGCGGGCCCTGGGAGCCGAGACGGCTTCACACACTCGGCAGTCGGGGCAGGGGAAAAAGACGGTGCCTCTGCGCCGAAAACGCCTCACCAGAGGCAGTCGAAAGCCAAGCGCCTTGTGGGCCCGGCAAAGGGTTAAAGAGCAACATTTCCCCCCGCCCCGGTCTGACAGGTCTCGCCGCCCCGGCCGCAGTCAGCACCTCAGCCCTCCCGGAGAGCCGGGGCGCAGCCCCCTCGCTGTGCGAAGCGGCGGGTAAAGGGGGGGCGGCTGCGGAGAGGCGAGACGGGGAGCGGAGCCCCCTCCGTGCCCCTCACGGGCGCCGCACGCCAGCCCCGCGCCGGAGCTAGGGGAAGGAACAATGGGAGAGAGAACCCACCGCCCTGGCTGAGGGAAGAGGGAGAGCCGCAAGGAGGGAGACCCCGCGCCTCTCTCTGTTCTTGCCCGGGGCGGGACGGGGCTCGGTGGCGGCGGGGCCCGCAGCGACCCCCGTCCCGCCCCGGGGGAGAAGGAGGGCGGAGGGACAGAGCGGCGGAGGCAGGTCTCCAGGCGCCGCTTCGTCCCAACCCCATGGGGGACCCTCCTGGCCGCGGCTGGGTCGCACCCCCCTCTCCCGCCAGGCCCATTACCGCTACCGTGGCCGCCGAG
>VZTA01028939.1:39861-112990 GCA_013398855.1 Mohoua ochrocephala
CGAGCCGAGCCGCCCCCTGCGCCGGCAGAGGCGAGCGACTCCCGCCGCCGGGCGCTCGGGCTTCCCTACCCACCCGCTCCCCGTCCTCCATACGGCGGCCCGGAGACAGGCGGAGGGGGAGCGGGACCTCGCCGCGGGCGGCCGGCGCGCAATGGTGGCGGAGGGGAGTGTCCCCGCTACGGCGCTACCCGGGCCCCACGCACGCACCGCTCTCCTCCCTACCCACCCCCGTGGCTTAGCAGCTGGAGAAGGAAAGGAAAGGTTATGGATGGGGCGAAAAAATAGGGAGTTGCAGTGGGTTGGCTTACCTGATCCGTGAGACCTATAAACCAGCCGAAGTCTTTGAGGGAAGGGCAACTGTGCCTTTTCCTTCTGGGGGTGCTGACTGGAGGAGAGGTCTGGAGGAACATTTCTGCTGCCATCCATTGCTTGGCTGGCTTATTTTCATGGCATATTTTCGGAGCCTGTGTGAGGGTAGACACTCAGCCAGGCCCAGTGTTTTGGCACCTCTCAGACCCAGTGCTGTAGCCCATCCTGACCTGGAGCTGCCCTTTGCCATTCCAGGCGGGTACTGAAGCCAAATCCTGTTCAGGATTCTTTCTAGAGGAAGTTTTTGGCTGCTGAGCTGAACCCACTACCACGAAGGCTCAATGTTCCCCACCCGGGAGCACCCCACACTGCCCCTCTCCAGGGAATGTTCCTCACGGTCCTGCTGTACTGCTTTGTCCCGGCAATGGGGACCTACACCTAAATGTACTGCCCTCTGGAACCAACTTAACTATTATAAGCTGAATTTGCAACACTGTTTACTCTGCAGCCACATAGAACTTCCACCAACAGCAGGCTCCTTTGAGCCTTGCCAGGCTCCAGCTTTCGCAGGGCTGCCTCAAGTCTGCTCAACTAAATCCCTTGGCACCGGGACCAGACAGAAATGGGCCGATGCCTTGATCAAAGACAGCAAATGTTCTTCTAGGCATGCTGTTCCTAAGGATGGAAGTAAACCCATACATGAAGTTTTTCCCCTTTACATTACCAGAAGGGGAACTGACGAGTGATTAGTAGAATAAACTCCAACTGTAAGGTAAACGCACACTGAACAGAGAGAGCGGAAGGCAGTGTGTAGGATCCATTACAGGGCACACAAAATCCAGTTAAACAGATGTTTTCTGGTTTAGGGTTTGTTTTTTCTTTCTCCTTAAAAATGAGCTCTCCTCCTACTCAAGTTTTAAACTCTTTATAACTATAGTGAGTGCTCACCTCCTTTCCATCACTGAAAGCTAAGAAACTACATTGATGACACATAGCCTAAAACAACTTGTTTTTCTCAGTTCTCAGCACTCTAATACCATTTAATTTGTTTAGGACAGATTGCTGCTTGCCTTCTTTATTGACAGCAAAGTAACATACATTACTCATAATTATTATTTATGTAAATTTGGAAGAGTATTTGGTATGTTGCCTTCAAGAAACTCAACAAAAATAATTTGTTTCCCGTGAACTCTGTCATACTTACTCCTCTCTAAAATGGACTAAAATACTGAAATTTTAAAAATTGTTTGAGGATATCTTTTCTCTTATTGGTTCCTGTCTACCATTACCATTGCCAGTATTTCCCTATTGCATTAGAATCATCTGCTGTCCCTCACAGTTACTTATGGTTCTCTCTGAGTTGGTACAAAGCATGAACACAACATATTGTGTAAATACTTTTTTAACGCCATATATGTCACAGCAATGATGTAGCAAAGACTGCACCATTTATCTCTTGCTCTGCTGAGATCACAAACTGGTTTAGTTGATATTTTATCAATTACCAAGTGTACATTTATCAAAATAACAATGAATATTATATTAGTCATAGCTTGCCATTTCAGACTTGAGAACTGATCTCTCTTTCCTCATCTGAAGATAAATTTAGAATGATTTCTGAGAGAGATGGTAGTGCTCAATCTCAGCCAGCAAAAAATTAATAGAATAGATGGACCAGCAACACTTCAGTTAAAAGCCTATCTCCAGACGACTAATATCCAGCACATCATCCAAATGCTGGACGTAGTTTGACCTGCTGTTACGGTCAAAAAGATGACAGACATGCTTTTGAAGGAGGAGTGAGTTATATTTCTTCTTTATGTCATGAAATGAATTGTCACAACATTTTGAAAATATTACTGGTGTTTGTAATTGTATGGGACTGCACTGCATGTTTGTGTTTCTTCGCTCTTTCCCCTAACGGCAGCAACAAGGCTTATGGTTGGCACGAGAGCACTGAGATCCGTATTAAATATTTCCAGTCACTACTGGGAGTAGATTCTTGTGCTGCACAGCAGCCGCTGCATCATCAGTGATGGTGGTGTGGTCCAAATGTCCTTGAGGTTTTGCTGCATGAAGAACACCTTCACACTGGGGATCATCTTCAAAGTAGAAGATGGTTTTTTTCCTTGATTGTTACTACTGTATCACTGGACAAGGTCTTACTTATTCTCTGGTTATTTGGCTTATGCTACTGACATCCTCTCTCAGAACTGTCTCTAAACCACAGCAATACAGGATCTACACACGTTAGGAATGACTTCAAAGAGAGGTACAGCATGACTTTGTGACTGCTGTCACAGTGCACTGCCATTTCTATGCCTGCATTATACAGGGCAAAAGAGCTCTTTAATGCATGTCTAAGTCTTCTTCTAGAAGAAATTGCCTTTGCTTTTACAGAGAATTTTATCACAACAGTAAGGCAAAAGAGTTGCTTTTCTCAGAGGAAGGTGGTCACTGTTTTACCATTAGCATGTAGCTGGCAAACTGAATGCAGTTAACTCTTTTTCTGCTGTTCCAGTTTTTTTTTTTGCTTGAGTAACATAAAGAAAAGCCCAAGCCTAGGAGCAGGCCTTAAGTGTATTTCTTTCCTATGATTAGAGAGCTGGCACAAAGTGGTGGAATGTGTCCACACCTTACAGGATGCAGCTGCTGAACTGAATAGTGCTCATTCCCTCCACACAACTGCTGTGACAGAAAATGCATGCCTTGGCTTTATATTGGCAGGGAAGCAAATTGTGTATTTCAATTGTACAATGTATTATGGCTTTCCTGCCTTGCAACTAACCATTTGCATGGGAAAACAAATAAACAAAAGTGTAAAACAGTATTTTATTTGCCTTTAAAAACAAAGAAACAAAAAGCCCGTGTCTGAACTTAAAGCAAGGAGGAGATATGAAGTCCTAAGATAAATTTTTACAGAATATTAGATTTCTGAGAAAAAGTAATTAATCACTGTATCATCAAAATCTTTCCAAAGGTCATCCCAGTGCAAGCTTAAGACATTTCTTCCATCACCCACATCTAGGACTCATCAAGCCAAGCCAAACGATATAATTCAAATACTGCACTGATTACCTCTTCAGGAAACTTTGGTTTTGGAGACCTATATGCTATACAGAGCACTCTGATAACTCCGAACCATTGATCTGGGTTTTGTGAAGAAGGAGTAGCTTTTTCTGGAGGGTGGCATACCACTGTCCAGGTGAAATTCAATAGAAAAAGAGACAATATTCTAGAGGGCATGCTGGCTGCTTCTGGGCATCTTAAAGTAACATTAAAAAGAAAGGTGAAAAGGAGGCAAAGTCAAAGCATTGAGAACAAAATAGAATCTCCAGTAGGCATGCAAAGAAGAGATGCTTTAATTGACTATGCAGAAGGAGCATAATTAGTAAAAAAAAGTGTTGGAATGGCTGATTTGGGAGCACAAATTCAACAGTGTTGAATATTACTATGAGCTAGTGATGTGATTGACATGAATGGAGTGTTGGAAACTGTCAATAATCTGCTTAGAAAGGGACAAGTGCACAAAAAAAGGGGAAAAAACTATCAAAATAGAATGTTCTGTGTGTCAGCATTACTGACATCTCAGGAAAGGTTATTTGAATGTTTATGTGTTGTGTTTTAATGTTTAAAACATAAAATGAAGTATTTAGTGCCTACTGCAAACCTCACATCATACTAAGGAACAAAATGGCAATATCCTCAAGTATCTTTTACAAAGAAAGAGAAAGCTGCTATCACTGAGGCTTTTCTTTGAATGACATCATTTTGCCAATACTGTAACATCCTGTAAATGTCTAAAAATTAAATGTGACAATTCAAAAAGTTAACCTTGAGCAGGAGGATTCTAAATGAGACATCCTTTTAACACAAGAAGAGGAGAAGCTCGCTCCAACTGGAATCTAAAATTTGAGTGTTTGCTGTGCCTAAGTTTTAGAAATCGGAGCCCAGAATGGAATCTGGAAACTAAAAATGGGTACAGCTTATGAATTTGAAACATTTATTTTAGAGAAGGCTTGAAGTCTGTGTTATGCAAAAAGACCACACACCGATCTTCTTGGAGTTGAAATACATAAGCTTTCCTGTGAGGAAGTAAAAAATGATAACTTGTTTGCTGTCAAGACAAAAAAGGAGTGTGTACAGCTTTTTAAATATCAGGAAGGTATAGAACAGTTAAAATTATCAAACTGAAAAGGTATGAAAATATTCAGAAAAGTTAAAAGCTGTGTTTTATTTCTCTCTTTCATTCATCTTCTCATGGGTACCAGTAAGGAATGTGAAGTAAATCCAGAAAAGTTTTCTAACTGAAGCAAAAAAGGTGCAGGAATCAAGAATTCTCAGAACCAGTTTCCCTAAGCAGGCATGATGACTAATGTACTTCTACAGGCATCAGCACTTCCAAGCAAAAACCCCACTTTTTTTTCTGGACATGGGAGAAATGCTTGCTGCTGTGATCATATTGGCTGTAGTGGCAGGAGGCAGGAGAATTCATGCTGCAACTGCCAGACGTGGAAGAGTCTGTTCCCTTACTGGCAGGATTTATGCAGCGATCTGCGGTGCTGGGAAGTACACTACCTCATTTTGGAATTTAACTCTTTGCCCACAAGTCACCACACCATGAAATTAATTTTTTTCAGTGATTATTAAATCACTTTATTGTAGAATCTCTTCTCTTTTTTTTTGTTTTCTTTTTTTTTGTCTTCTTTTTTTTAAATAAGTCATTGATTGTTAAGCCTACTGTTTTAGATTTTGCTCATTTTCCTTATACAGGAGGTTAGTTTTGACATTGTCTTATGCTGCTGATATCCTGTGGACAAAATTGGATCACTAAATGCCCCCCTGTAGAGATGAAGCTGTACCACTGCAAAATGGACCACTGTATCCTCAAAAAAACTCACCTGGAATTGAAACGATAGTGCACATAGTGGAGGCTGTCCTCCCTGCCAAAGCCCTACTATTGTTCTGAGAGCTCACTGCGAGCGCAGCGCTGTGTATGGGATTTCAGCACATAAAACAGCTTCAAGAGGACCTTTACTCTGTAATTGCAGAAATAAAACCACAAGGGAGGTTAATCAACTCATTGCCAGGAAGGATGAGTCTCGGGAAGGTGGTAACCACCTTAGCACTTAGATAGAACATCTATATAGGGGCCTGGTAATGAAATGTTTTTCGCATTGAAATGCTCCACTAGGGAAAAATTCCCTTGCTAATGAAGCACTCCACTAGGGAAAAGTTCCCTTGCTAATGGAACAAAACTGCTTCAATAGGTTGTTAGCTCCATCACTGAACTGTAGAACCACAGCCCAGGAGAACTGGCTCCTGTGCTGATAACACGGAACAGAAATTATTGTACTGAGGAGTTAACTCCCACGTGGAAAACAAGCATTTGCTAGAATGAAGGAACAAATGTGCTTGCCTGTAGGAAAGTGATGCGCTTACTCACTGATGTAACTCAGCCTTTGCAATGTAACTTTATTTATACTCTCAAAAGCTGAAAAAAAATCTTATGAAAAGACAAGAGATCTCGGTGTGTATGCATGTGTGTATGTGTGTGTGTGTGTTCCATAAACTGAACTAGTGTGATCATATTGCCAAGACTCATAGTGACCTGAACTAAAGGTAGGCAACTCGTGTAAGTCTGTTGTTCAAGCTTATGGGAAACAGAAGACCTGATGAATGTTTTAATTGGGGGGAAAAAACCCAGTAAGGCAGACGGATTGTGAAATCATAAGTAAAAAAGGCAAAATTAAAATTCATGTGGCACCCTGAATGTGTGCAAAATTCCCTTATTTACATGTAAATGAGGCAGGCAGAGGAAAAGCAATGAGCAGGAGAGAGATAATAACCCTGACCAGTCTTTCCTGTCAAGCACATGCATCTTTCAGTGTGCAACTGCACTGAAATCTTTAAGTCTGGGATTAGGAATTCTGCCTTTGCTCTAATGTTTAAATTCTGGATATCCATAAGATTATCTTTCATTAGAATTTGGCTCAGCATGTCCCTCAAGATTGAGATGTCACTTAGATTGTATGGGATTTATCCCTAGTGTGTC
Source organism: Mohoua ochrocephala (assembly GCA_013398855.1). NCBI lineage: Eukaryota > Metazoa > Chordata > Aves > Passeriformes > Acanthizidae > Mohoua > Mohoua ochrocephala. Next base: position 46,226 of record VZTA01028939.1, read on the forward strand.
ATTTGCCTACCTTACTGGGAATTAAGTGGGAAAGAAATTTAAAAAATGAGTATGAACTAGCTTTATTGCAAAAATAAAAAGAGTTTTTAGGCTCCTGAGTTTCATCAGCTCCCAGGTTTCATCAATAGATGATGGGGACTCTCTTTCCTTCTGTGGCTTGACAATTTCCTCTGAGATTTCAAGACTGAGCATGAATATAAAGCCAAAGCTCTCTACAGAAGATCTGCTGCAGACAGAAATCTCTACGAATATAATGACTTTACAAAGTATCTTGGGAGGCTGAATAATCTTGCTGCAGGACAAAGGCAGAAAAAAAAAAGAAAGTCAGTGGATTTGGAGTGAGGAATATTTACATAGTATTTGATCTTTGTTATTTTAAAACAGCTACAAAATATGATTCATAGAAACCTGGGACTGGATTGCCAATCAGTTAGCCTAGCATCTTCCAGATTCTAGAATATGTATTACACAGTCCTGTAAATAAAATGATCACTTTAACATCAAAATTTTGTTGCATTTTTTTTCCTATTCAAATAATGTCGAATGTGTTAGCATTAAACTACATAAATTCTGCAAAATTTATGAAAAAATTAAATATGTCCTGATGCTGGTGACTTTTTATTTAAGGGCTATCAAATAACCACAATATCTTTCTGAGTCTGCTGATATTTGGGCTGTTATTTTAACGCAAAAACAAAGATAAAGGAAAGATCAGTGACGGTAAGGACCACAAAAGAGTTTGGAAACTGCAGCTGAGAAGGGAAATCATGGAATAGTGGTTTCCAGCCTCCTTCTTTTATTGAAGTGAACATCTGAGTAAATATATACATTTAATGAAATGAGATTTAGATGTCCCTGTGCCAAGATAAACAGATTGCACTGGAAATGAACTGGTACTTAAAAAAATTGCTCTGTCAAAAAAGAATGCTTTTACAGCTGAGGAAGACTGCATTTCAGTGACGTTTGTGGTACTCTGTACTGTAGATACCCTAGAGATACAACAGTATTTGTATAAAAGCACTTCACAACACAAGTCCTTTTTTTAAATTTAATGTATAGTTTGTCCAAAAAACAGTTGATTGTGAAAAACATCACCACGACATCCTGTCACAGACAGAAAACTATTCCAATTAGAAGTAGAAATGAAACCACAGAAACACGTCTTTTGAAAACAAAATTGTTATTGGCAGATAACAAGAGGGTACTGGCAGTATTTCTGAAGGTAAAAGGTATCAGAGAGTATAAAAAAATGAGCATGTGCAGAGTTTTTGGCTTCTGTTTATCTTTTGAAAAGGCTTTTTGGACACGTGACCTCTTAAGGGAGATTTGTTTTGCAGAGATCGCTCTAGAAACAAGCAGAACAGAGCAGCAGCCTAGAACAAAGCTGCTTCTCGCTCATGGCAGTGTGAAAGGATTGCTCCCCTGTCTTTATTTGAGGCCCCTTAGGAAGCCTACAGGATGCTGGTTGCTAGGCAACGCCCAAAGCTATGGTGTATATAGCATTAGGTATTAATTATTGTCATGGGCCTTTTCCATGGAAGATCCTGAAAATATGCAATTAGACACATCATAGAATAAGTAATTTTTCATTCTGATGGACAAGCATTATTAATCTGCAGAAAATTCAGAATTTGATAAATTGTTCAAAGGTGACTGACTGTACCAAGTCGAATATTTTCTTTTTGTTGTGATGCTGTTTTGTAATTGCAGCAAAGGGATTTGAACAACAATATGGTTACAGTAAGCTGTTTAAATAATATTGCTTCAATTGTTTCCCTGATTAAAGTGCCTAGCTCTAAACTGATCTTTGCCAGCACTTTATTTTGAGTAGTTCAGGTCAGTAGTTGAGCAAAAAAGGAAAGCCTCAGAACATGAAAGCAATAAAATAAAATATTTAATAGCAGCTGCATGTGGCAACAGACATGTAGAAACAAACAACCCAAGAAATTAAATCTTGCGAAAGAGGCAAGTTTTAGACTGGTAGTGTCTACCATGAGATAAGTTTCTGCATATCATTGATGACATTGGCTTGTATTTGTGGGAAAGAAGCTTCCTTCTTTATGGGAGAGCTCTTCCTTCTCCAGCATTGCCTACCTAGCTAGTCATCACAAGCATAACGGGATGTATACGTGGCACATTCCGCTTTTAAGGGGATGAATACTGAGACCCGTTATACCCCACAAAATTAAACAGGGTAGCCAAGAAGAGACTTCAGTTACTGCAAAGGAAAGTGGAATTCACACTAAGGCAAGTCATTACCGAAGGTGAAAACATAAACAGCAGCATATTGAAAATTCCTGTGAAGTGACAGTGACAAAATGTAACCAAAATCAAAGAAAATAAATTACTGTCTCAGGACATGAGCTGAGTAATAAGAAAATTAGAGAAAGAAATTACTGAACTTTTATCAATTAGTGCAAGTAAAAAGAGCGCTAGCTACTTTCCAGTTGAAGAAAGAAAATGAGACTACAGATGGAGAGGCTCAAGGAGACACCAATAAGAGGTTGTGTGACTGAAAATCTTTGTACAGACAAGGATGCCTTCTCCCCCATCTTGGATAGACTGATATTTGTGCAGAAGGAGCATGAAATGTAGCAAAGGGGAAGAGAAACACTTTGGCTTGTGCAATCTGTGGCACAAGATGTGGCACATGTTGGAGGATAAAATTCCCACTCTGTTTCCTGAGCTGTGTCTCTTTAGATGGATATGTGGCAGAAAACTGTCATGAATATTGACATTGGAAAATTTGCCATGGGATGCTTCAGAAATTGGAACGCTAGTCAGACTGGTAATGTGCTGCTTCAAATACCCATAGAGCACGCTAGACAGTAAACTTATCAGGTAGGCAGCAAAAATGATAAAATTGGAAAAATGACTGAACCTGTCTTTTTCTGGTGAAGAAGTCTGGACATTCAGTTTTGATCAAATGAGGGCAGAAGGCATGAAAATTTCACAGCTGCCTCCATAACTGTTCTCAGCTTCAAAACATTACTGCTCACTTGTTGAGGCCACCGACTGTTTTTCTTTTCACTGCTTCCAACTGGAAAGGTATGAGGAGCAGTAATTTCATTCACAATGCTGATAGGTGCACAACTGAGACAAAATTACTATCCTTTGGCCATTCACAGTGATAAACATTCTTCCTTGAAAGCTAGACTAACATTTTCTGAGCCCTTGTTTTCAAGCATTGCATCTTACTAATAGTATGTGTACTTTTTAATGAGGTGCTATGCTAGGGAAATCAGTTATTTTTAAAATGAAAAGATTGTTTCACAAAGGCATACTGAAGGCAGAGGAATGAAGAAATTAAATTAGCGTTCCTAAAAAAGAAAACTAACGTACTGTAACTTTATAATGAATGTGAATGCATATATTGCTAACATCCTATTGTTCCAACAGATCTAGGAATAGCTTTCTATCAGCAGAGATTTTCCTTAGGTAGCCCTTCCGAAGCAGGTGGATTTGCTGTCACTGCCGAGTTCTGAGGAGCCAAGATGTACTGCACGATAACAACCACAAATTTCAGGTGGTCTCAGGATGTGTGTCTGTACTAGAGCCTGACCAACACCATTTGTTTGTATGACAGAACTCACACAGCAACCTACAAATAAGTGTGACTCACATCCTGTCTTATTTGTAATACTGATTTTTGACTACAAGTTGCAATCTTACGAATCTTCATAAAAACCTCCTCCTCTTTTCTGATATGTGTTTGATCAATTTGTTTGTCTTTTCTCTCACTTGTCTGATTTGAAACATTGGATAAATGATGGTATTTATGTGTATTGATTTTGTCTATTTTTTCTTACATTTTAGGGTATTACTTTGAATTACTTTGCACCATTTCTAGTCATTCGATACGGTGAAATGGGCCTGAATTTTTTTATTTGCTGTTGTATATCTTGATTACTTTCTTCATTTTTTTCATTAGAAATAGCTTGTGTTTGTTTTATGATTCTTTGTTCAGAACTTTTCCTTAGTCAGCTATTGTATTTAGTTACAGACTCTAACTAAAATCATCATCTCATTTCTACTTCAGTGTCTGTCTGTGATAGCATTATGCTTAATTCAGTTGTCTTCAGCAGTGTTTTCTCTCAGACTCAGATCTGTAAAGAAACTTGTTGCTTGATTGCTCAGCAAGCTAGAAGCTGGCTTTGGAGGTGCCCAAATCCAGCAGCAAAATCACCTTGGGTTAGGAATTTACACTTATGAACTTGGTTATTTTGTGAGAGAGCAGAGGCAGGGCATTTTAAGATTCTAAAGCCTCAGTCCCACTTTGTTGATACGAAGTTCAGAGAACCTGAACACATACTGTTCTAGGTGTAGAGAGATATCACCTTCTTTTGTATCCTTGAAGTTTGTCAGAGTTAATGTAATAAAATTTTGTATTTAGTGGAGACCAGATTCATGGCTATTGTACAAAATAACCAAAAAAATGAACTGCCAATGCATGCCATCTTCATGCCTGCTGACCCTGACCTGCAATTTCCTTAAGCTCAGAACAGTATTTTTCAGTGACCTATTAGAAAACCAAACCAAACCAAACCAAACCAACCCAACCCAACCCAACAATAAAACTATCAAACATTTCAATTCAGTGTTCCACGGTACTGGGAAATAATAGCTTAAACCACTTGTCACCTCTAGATCACTTTTTCTTACAGCTTTACTGAAGGTTATACTGTTATTTAACCAAAAGAAACATTCTTGCACAGCTTAGCAGCAGTATCACGACAGGAAAGATACCATTTGTTTCAAGAGCTGAGAGGAACACAAATGCAAATGATAACTCCTACCTGCCCTGAAAATCCTGAAATAAATATTTTTCTTCTCATCAGAAATGTTGCTTTGAGATGAGGCCTTGTAAAGTCCTTAAGTGTGTTTCTAATGGATGTACCTTTAATAAAACAGCCAGGAACATTGGTGACAGGGGTAGAGATGGGCTCAGGTTCAAAATCAACCAACCTTCTGTGAGGTTTCAAGTTTATTTCAGGTTTGCATTAACTGAAGGGATAGAATCATTACATTCAGTGCCTGTACCTCAAACCCATTAGCCCTTTTCCCCCCTTACATGCATGTTACTGAAAAGTAGAGCACGGTGACCATTAAGGAATTCACTCGCATTCATATTTACCCGCCATCATTACAAAACTGTACATTTTTCTAGCTGTCTTCCATTGACATGGAAGCACTTTCCACTTGCTTTAATTTCCTTTGCAAAGGCTTACCTCAAGATAATCTAGAATTCCAATACTTTTATTGAAAACATGATTTAAAAGCAGAGAAAGTCACACATAATTAAATACAGTGTCTGAACAACATCCATGTTTTCATACTCAGTCATAGCTAAGCTACATCAGTGCATTTTGTATTATTTGTACTGGATGAACAGTAAATAATTTCTGGGGAAAGTTTTCATCTACTAGCTGTCCCATTCAGTGACAAATTCTTCTTGAATTCCCTCCTTGTTTGGAAACAGAGGCCTCCTTCATTATATACACTCATAATCCAAGATCCAAGAGAACAAAAAATCATTATAGTGCCTACTGAAGGCTAAAAAGACAGATTAGTGTAGACAATTGTGAAGCGTTTGCAGTACATAGAATTCGAAAAGCTCATTTGTCTGATTTACAGCTGCCTACTTAAAAGGTAGATCGGAATATGAGATCTGCCCTGTGCTATACACGTGTTAGGGTAAATAATAGCCAGGACCTCAAATAAAGAGAAACAGCAATAATGGATTTTCTGAAGACTTTCTTAGCCTTATTTTTTCCCCCTTCTTTTTCTTGTTAAACCCCAGGTTTAATTTTTAGGATCCTATACTTGTGTTTCTGTAAAACTAGCAAGCTCTGACTTTTTAACTTCTGTATCTCCTAGATTTTGGTTTCTGAGTGCTGTACTGAAATTGTCTTGCTTTTCCATCTATTTTCCTAATTAGTGTTTACTTATGCTCTGTTTTCCCAACATAATGGCACATTAATAAGCAGGAACACAGTACAGTTTGTCAGACTGTTCTAAATATTCTGGCCATTTTAGAAACTTGTTGGTCTCATTGGCTGCATATAAATATAATGACCTACGTGATGCAGGAATGAAAGAAACGCAATTGAAAATAATGCGCTCACTGACGTAAGTAAACCATGACTGATAGGAAATGAACCTACACTGGTGGTGCCCAGATCGCTATAGAAACAGAATAATCTTGTGGCAAAATTCAAAATGCTAATCAGCTGAGGAGAGGCACAAAGTCTGTGAGTGCAACAGAGAAGGAAAGCAGCTACCAATGCCCCTGCTAATAAGGCGGTAAGGAATCCCATCACTTAAAATTCCATACCAGTGTTTGTGATTCCAGTTGCTACATATGGGTGGAACCAAAGATGATAAAGCTTTTCATGTTGGAATTACAGTCACTCATCCTTCTCTATTTCTTTCAGCTCTGCTGTCACAAAGCAAGTATTGTAAACCTCATGTGATTGTTCAGAGAAGTTTGTGTGGTTCCGCTGTGTATATCTGTGTTGAACCCTGTGTGTTCCACTTTGAATGTGGGATTACTCAGCCCCCTGTGCTTCCCTGTCACATGACATAATGGGAAAAGTCCTGCATCCTATATGGAGATTAAAAGATCTGCTCTCTGAACTTCTGTGGTGGTCCATTCAAATGTGATATCATTGAGTGAAAGAAATGGTCACTTGTCAAGAGAGATTTTTCAAATCTGAAAAGGACAATGGATTTTTTTCCCAAGAATTTTGATCATTTCATCTGGCCGATCATAAAATCACCAGAAATACAAGGTAGATATTCAAGAGGTTGCTTCAGAGGAAGCTCAATCAGAACAACATAGAAGAAAGGGGATGGACAGACTAGAGGGGAAGCCATATTTTAGAAACAGAAGAGGGATCTAAGCTTAGAAAGTGCTTACTCTGAGGGAAAACTGAAAAACAGGAGTACCTGCTAGTATTTTGTTGTTTTAAGTGACAAGTAAAGGTTAATTGTAAAACAGGCTTTCAATCAGAATGAACTTCTAGAAAAAGAGAGCAACTGGAAAGTCGGATATAGCCACCAATAGCTTTGGAGCCCTAGGGCATGTGTATCAAAATATCTTTATAGGAAGGTTTAGCAGACACAGAGAAATAGTTTCAGAGAAGGTAAAGACAGACACTGTGCTGGACCATACTTGCTCTGAGTTAACCTGGATATTTTCCATTTAAATTTCTATTGTAAGCACCTTGACTTCTTCAGTAATGGAACGCCATGAAACTAAGAATTAATGCTAGAAAATTGTCATTAATTTCCATTGAAATAAAGTTTTTCAATGTGTTGAGGGACACGTCTTCACCATCTTCTAATAAGAACTTTTAGTGATGGGTAAAATTACATATTTACATAAAAAGAAGAGCAAAGACGCTTTGTTAGTTAGATGCACTGGAGACAGTGAAGGGACCATTATCAGCTGCTACACAAACAGCCTGTTAGTACACGGACTGGTATATGAAGTAGAACGTTGCTCATGCTTTCATCTTACTCTTCCATCCTCTCCTGTGCTCATCTGGGTTCCAAATTTAATGAGAGTTAGTTAGATCTTTTCAAAGGGAGAACACTGATGTGCCTCTATCATTCACGTGTGACTGAGCTTTCCAGGTGGCCAGAAGGAGTTCACAGAGGTTTGAGAAAACAACTGGAGATTCAACTGCTCTTCCTTCACTGTGCAATAAAAGTGGATCTCAGTCAAGTTCTGGCCAAATGTGGAGTGAGTACAGGAAGGAAAAAAAAGTTCCCTTTATATCATCTAATTTGATATAATAACAATATTATTTCTAGGGCACTGCATAGAATATTATCATTTTGGAAATAAAGTGTGATTATTTCATTGTAGTCTGAGTTGTCTTCCAAAAGAGGTGGAGTAATCTTTTATATAGGTAGTCTGTACAATCACCTGTCTTTTTATTCCTTGTGTAGAAAAGCCATAACAGTATATTTGCCTGATGACATTACCCAGGAAGTCAGCAATGTCCACTCAACTGCTTTGCCACTTTATTGATTTGTTTACTTTTTAAATTAATTGCTGGGAGGGCTTGTTGAAAGGCAGGTAGCACAAATGCTTCCCAGTGATAAGATGTCATTTATGCACAGTGCTGAGGGAAAATATTTCAGTGTGGAAAAAAATAATGGCTAGTGGTAATATGACTTGACTTCCAATTGCACAGCATGAAGCTCATCACTCGAACTGAATCAGAAAAGATGCTGCCTGCCCACATCATCCTGTGATACTATTAAATCTAATAAGAATAATTGCAAGTCTAGGAATGCTTCCAAGTAATTTTGCTTAATGATCTTAAACTCTAAGGAAGGGATGTCCACCTATTGCTTAATTATTTGATCTCTTAAAGGACATGTGCATAATGCAGCAGCTTATCTGCCCATCAGTACAACTCAGCAGGAATATAACTCTCTAATTGCTCTGTGCTGCTTTCCCTTTTGGCTTTTGAATCCAACCATGGGCTGTTACAGCCTGCTAGGACACTGGACCTGTTCAGAGAGGGAATCACAATCACATTCTGTAATTCATCTGCCCTTGCGCATTACCTTCATTGTCAAAACAAAATAGCACACAAAAAGTAAAGCACCTTCACTGCGTGGGGCTAGACTTGTCCCAGTCCTGTAGCTTCACTGATGGCTAAGGTGAACAGATGTCCAACCTCACTGCACTGAGAGCTGCATGCAGAAGGACTGATTTTGACCTAGCTGTTCTGTAATCATGCTTGCAAGCCTGACAACATTATCAAATTTTTCTATGTGCACATATCTGTATTTATGTATCTACACACAAACTTGCAGGTACTACATGTAATACTCAACAATCTGAAAATCAAAAAAGCTTGTTCTTGATGACAGGAGTGGGAAGACAGGGTTTGCAGATTTTTCTGTATCACATATCATACAGACAAGTGATCCAGGCACATATCTCTGTGTAATTTTTATGTTGCTATAAACACACTATATATTAAAGATCAAACATTCATAAACTGTTATAGGCTTGGATATGAATCTCTCTAAACTCACTCCTCTGGATGTTCAAGCGGTGATGCGGATTCTGTGTGAATGACCACATTTAGGGGCTATTCCAGCACGAAGGGATGTATTTTGTCTTGTTTCCTCTGACGTTTTTGAAAAACTTCAGTTTTAGTCAGATGAGGTGTGGAGGAAGGCTGAGAACTCTCTAAGACTGGAAAATAATTTCCCGTTATGTTCTTCCATACTCTTGATTCAGATGCATGGTAATTAGGAAGCAATGCAGTTACACAAATTAAGACAACAGAGAATCAAGCCATAAAATCAAAATGGAAATGCAATGAGCCAGGTAAAATTTAGTCACACAACATAAAAGGTATGCAATATAGTCCCAGATTGACCTGTCTGAATAGGGAAAATAAAAAGTCATTGTTTCATTAGACATTTCTGGCATCTCTTTGAATCAGCATTGTTGGAGTTGTTCCTGAAGTTGTTACTGGGCTTTCTCAGTCCTGCCTGTTTAACAGCAGGAAGGCCCACACTGCAAGCTCAGTTGTCTGAGTTCTGTCGGTGTTTCCAAACCACAGGCTCTTTCTCACTGCTGAAGGTCTGGTAATGCAGATCATCCACAGCCACTGGAACTGGTGAGGCTGGGTTTCTTACGGGTCTGTGTAGTATATGTGAATTAGGCATATCCTTTAGAATACTCTCACCACAACACACTCAGCTCATCCTTGTGTCCCTTTACCTCACTGCTGGGATACCTTTTGTCCTCCTAGCTTCCCCTGCACTACACGCTGCCTCCTCCCGAAGCCCCGTGCCCTCTCCTCACACCACAGCAGCTCCCCAGCCTGCTGGTGCTAACATAGCTCTTCCCACACCACCACTTCATGTAAGTTCAAGATACTTTTTCTGCTTTTAGCTGTATAAAGTAGCTGTATTTAGCCTGGTAAAATGTGGATACTAACTGGCCAGTCAGGGCATGCCTGCTGATTGCCCAGCTGGATGCTGTTAAAGCTTCATGTTGAATTCTCTCTGCCCTTACCTCAGAGGAAGCATCAGTAAGGTCTCCTTTAATCAGCATCTATATTTCAGTGTAGACATTTGTTGTCTTTGAGATCTCTAGCCATCTGCTTTATGGGGCTGAAATTGGTCAGGGAGTACCAAAAATAATGAGAAATTACTGGGGTAGGGGGGAAACGCCTGCCAGACTGCTAAAAGAAGAAACAAAGGATGTAATTTTGGTAAACTTGGAAAGATAGGCTAGAAAATAAAGTGCGTATGCCTCAAAACAGACAAAACTAAGTCTACTGTGTCTTCCCAGTTGCTTAGGAATGATTCTTTGGCTTTGCTACAGGAGCCCTGCAGCAGAGAACAAAAATTTAGGGAGCCGATAGCTTATCTGCAAATGAAAGCAAGGGCTGAGGGCAGACCCCTTCTGCATCCTTTTATATTTATGGGAGGATAGTAAAGTGAACCTGCTGCCAACACTGCTATTGACCGCTGTGTGATATTATTTGAAATGTCTCATTAAAGCAACTGATTTTTTCTGTAAGCTTGAAAAGAGAGTTTATTTGCCACAGGAGCCAAGAAAGCTAAAGACTAGGTTGTCTTCAGGAGTAGCTCAGGGCAAAGTGTACTGGATAACTTACTCCTTGCAGGAGCATCCCTTGGAGGTGGTTGTTCTCTGACACACTGTGCTCTTCTTCCCCTTGAATACAGGACAGGAAAAATCATCACAAACATCTGAATCTGGTAGCTGCTCTGGTCTCACCCTCATGGGAAGGAAATAAGGAGATCTTGCTCTTGCACAGCAGCTGGAGCCCGAGCTAAGAAGTGCTTCTAAGGTCAGGAAGAAGTCTTTTCATGGTATGGAAGAGAGCTAGGACAAGTTACGACAAAACAATGTAATATATGCTAATGAAGATATTCTACAATATTTCAAGTTATGTTCATATTTTCACCTGAAACTAAAGAATCTAATTTTCCATTATAAATTAACCCCAAGGATAATTTCACTATTTTACTTCTGAATAACTGCATCTCCCTTTTCCTTTGGTATTTATTTTCCTTTTTTGTGTATTTTACTTCCTGCTGTCTATTCATGATCTGAGCAGAACTCTGACGTGAATTTAAGGGATGATTTTTCTGTTCCTTATTCTTCTATCTTCTTCTAGAGCTGAGAGACCATCTTAAAGGATTTGCATTTAGAAACTAGAACATCCCTTTGACTGTGAATGCATAGCATAAACCTGGCACTCCTGCTTTCACTTCTACTGTGACTGAAGAAAATTTCTGCACTTGCTGTGAACCTCATGGATGTTAAGGGCACTCTTCAGTGCTCTTTCTTAAAATGTCTTCTGTAACAAGTGGAAATAGTCAAATGGTCATAGAAATATTACTCTAAGGTTTATTGCAATATACAAAAGGAAGAACACATTTCAAAAATAAAAACTATCACTTGGCTTGCAGAGAAACAGATGGGCATGAATTACACAACTAACTAGAATGAAAAATAGACCCCAAAGTGAATTAAATGCTGGTGTGATGAAAATGAAGCTTTTTTTTTTTTTTTGCTGAAGTGAGAAAACAGTCCTACTTATAATGGAAAATTATTCACTCTGTACTGCAGCGTAAGACAAAATCTATCACACTGGAAGAAGATATTACTAGACTGCAAAAATACATGGTCTCCCCGGTAGAATGGACTGTCTCACTGAAGGGAGAGCTACAAATAAAATGTAAACTTCAGCAGTTTTGGACAAAAAAAGAATGCTTTCAGTATTTACATATTTCAAACTTTTGCTGAACACATAGAACAAGTAAAACAAAGTCTTTCGCTATGTGCTATAGTTACAATTTTTTTTTTATTGTAAACTTGCTATGAGATTTCATTACATTTTTGTCTCAATAGATCTTTCTGTTATCATTAACTACAGTTGAGTTTTCAAAGTATCAAACATTCCTATAGAGTCTGTCACTTCATCTTTGGCTTTCAAAGGGCAAGTGCTGTAATAAAACTGAAATTGCTAAATATCAGTTAATTCCCACAGTAATTATTTAAGTATTATTTATATGACTGTAACCCAGAGAGATCTCAGATGAGACTGAGGTAGATATTGTGCTAGATATTATCTAAGACAAGTTTAATATTCTAAACCATATTAATCTAGCTCAATAGAGAATGGGCTACTTTATAAAGCATCTGCTATGCTGCAATAATCAGACTTTTTGTAAGAGTATAGAGAAAGATCTAATTGTTCTATGTGCTTGGGGCAGATGAGCTGCTCTGAGTTTCCAGTGAACTGCAGGAAAATGTCTTTATTCTTTCTGGGCAGGCAGCTGGTGTAGTGCTGACCAGCAAATTGTCAGCTGTACTCTGCTACCCATTGGTGAGCACACTTGATTTTTAGAAACCTACGATATTGATGTTTGGGCTCTCACACATTGATGTTACTTGAGCTGGGGGTGACAGAGATTATTACTGACATTAATTTTAAAGAACAGCAAGAGTCTTTATCCAAAGGGGTTATACAGTCTAAATAAAGATAAACAGATGTACTAGGAGAAATTAAATATCTTCTTTATTTACCAGATGAGGAACATGAAGATTAAGAATTAAAATCTCTTTCTATGCAGGTCAGTGGGAATTTTGCCAGTGACAGCAAATGGCTTAGGCTTTTACCCACATGGACGATGCTGCAGTGGTACAGTAGAGACAGGAACTGAGTGCAGGTTTTCTGAATTCTGGAGCAGCAAAGAGAATGTGGGAACACTTGTTTTGACTGGAGTTTGGTAGGCATGTGAGCTCTGTACTCTACTGTACACCACAAAATTACACTTATACCTTAGTGCATACAACCATTTCCATCCCAGAAACGGTATCTAGAACTTGGAAAAGTGTCTTGGGGAAGGTGTGTTTGCTTCAGGAGGACCAGACTACCATTTTAATGATCACTCCAGCAAGTTCATCAGGGTATAAACTGCAATGCATTTTTTACCATCTGGTTCTAATCAATCTTTGTGTGGCACCATGCCTGCCATACACAGGTTCCCTGCTATAAAATGACATGTTACTGCACAGTGGCTCATTATTTCAGTCACTGTGTCCTCACAATGTCATGCAGTGCCTGGGGGAGTCTTATAAATGTATGTGCAACAGGGAGGAGCACGGTGTTTGTAATGGTCTTCACTTCACTACAGCTGGCTGTGGTGGTTTTATACATGTTCCCCACATTTTAACATCATTTGAGCACCACAGAGCCATTTTTTAGCAGAAGAATGACCACCGCCCTGCCTGCGGCTCACAGCTTAGGATGAGGAATGAAGAGTAGCAGGACACAGTGCTGACAGAGGGAGGGGTGATGCTAGTGGAGTCACACGATTCACTTTTTCTGGGCAGACTTTTTATTTTTGCAGGGGAGCACGTTGCTAATGCAAGAAGTTAAAGAAAAGAAGTTCCCTTACGAAGATGCACACTATACATGGTGTTTGTCTATGAGTGCTACAAGCATGACAGAGGTTAGAATTTTATCTCAGAGCCCTGCAGCCAAGATTCCAATAAAATCATCACCCAACTCAAATATGCAAAATCTAATCTTGGTTGAATTTCAAATACTGCAGACTGAGAAATTGAAAGAGAAACCTCAAAACTGTAGAGCACCGACCTACACATTAGACAAAAGACTAAATGCAATGCATGCTTTGTCAGAAGGGGAAGCATAAATAGGAACAACACATAATATGCAAAGAACTATCCTTTTTGCTAGTACGGTTGTACATCTAATCCGTCTACGAATAGTGAATCTCACAAATATTTGAAACTTTCAGCATAGTGATTTCAAACTTTCATTTCCACAAAGGCTGTTTATGGCCCCTTATACACAACATTTAAATGGTGTATAAAAAATATGCTCTGAATACACCCAGTAAAAAAATTTTATCCCACAAGATGAAAAATCCCCTCCAAGATCACGATACTTACAGTTTCTTGTAAGGGACCCCTCCGGCCTCAGGTGTCATGTTGTAAAATGTCTGCTGAAATAACTGGGGTTACAGTAGTATGAAACAGAGGTAAATGAAATTGTATGAAAACCAGTATTAGAGGTTTTGTTCATACAAGTGAGTTTCAGATGCAGGAAATGTTCATGGATTTTTCTCTCTCCCCGGATAAAATAATTTTCATAAGATAAATTAACGGAGCACCGATTATACATAGGCCTCGCAGGGCTGTGCACAAAGCTGTTTATTGTATTCAGAAAAGGGCAGGACATTTTGGTACGCCGGACATGTTTGCTTTATTCCCCCCAGTACTCTTTTCTCTGGAGCTCTTTCCCCCCTGGTCTTACTGCCCTCTTTGTTCATCTCAGCTGCCAGATGCCTCTTCCAGAGCCTGCCCTGGACCTGCGGAGCACCCTGAGGTGGTGGCCCTCACATCTGTCACCATCTGGTGCCTCTCTTGCTCCACTGTGGCCATGACTCTGATTGTAGCACACATTCCATGCACTTGTAGCTTACAGTTCATGTGAATATGGGAGTTCTGCACAAAAAAGTCCCCTGCCTTCAAGTCATGTTTGTCTTAACCTTTTAGGATACTTTGTTTTATCGAGGTAATGTCACAGTGCAGGTCTGGTTCAGTCTGGGGTAAATACATAGAAATACATACTTACAAAATCGGTTCTTGCTAATGGCCCTACAGAGGAGATGATTTCACAGTGATTACACGTGTAGCAGACCCTGACTGTCATTAAGACATTGCTATGGAATACATTTTCTGTTTTACTCTCAGCAAAGTGGTCAGCTGCAAGGGGGATATTTTCCTTTTGTGTTCTGGCTTACTTTTCCAGTAAGAACAGAATCTTGCTCAGAAGAAGGAGAAGCTTTTTGTTTCAACACTTTAAAATATCTTCCATAGTTACAATAGTCACAACAATAGTTTACAAAGGCTGCAGAAATCTTTAATTTGTACTCCAAATATAGTGTTGGCCTCGGATGTAAATCAAAGACTTCTGAGGTAGCTATTGAATTCCAAGAGCAACCACCCTCATCCTGGAGTATTTAGGTCATTTGACTACATGATTCTGATGATGTTACTACATGGAATGGCACTTTATTCTGAAAAAGACCAAAACCAACAACACCCTTTGATCCACTACAGGGCTTCTTGCAGCAAAAAGTGCCTAGAAATGTATGGTTGTCTGAATAAATTTCTTAAGATTATGAAATTACCTGGCAGACGTCAAGCACTATGTAAATATTGCAACAAAAAATATGGATCTCCAGAAAGATTTAGCACGTGTGGAAGTAGGCAGTGACAGTTCATGGTGGGAGCAGTTATATCCTTCCCATTTAGAAGGTAGAGCTATTGGGAGCATCTGAGCTGGGAATCTGTGCATTCACTGAAACACAGCCCGTCTGGTCTGTTATTTGAAATGCACTGTTTTGTAATCTTGTGAAAATGAAACTCCAGGGAAACTAAGTACATAGCACCCACTTCACAGGCTTCCTAAGCGTTTTCACATTCAACAAAGCCACTTTTGTTTCTCTGGGTTCTTGACTTAGAGCAGCCTTTCCCTAAGCATTTAAAGTATTATGGGAAGAGCAGAACGCGGGCAGAGGTCATCTTCAACTGGAGGAACAGAGAAGAAGGGAAAGTTTTTGTTATGCAGGTACCCCTCAGGGACTAGTCTATTAACAAGAGCCTGAAATTCAAATTTCCAATTAGCATTCCAACAAAATCTGAGTATGAAAGATAGCTGTATATCAGCTGAACAAATGACATTTCCATCCTTATTGCTTCACAATGTTAAATTTCAGGTAGCCAGGTTAATATAAGAAAATCTACTACCAGCTATTCAATAGTTCTTGTAGAAAATACAGTTAAATTTCCTGTTTACACTATATATGCATGCAAAAATGTATTTCTCACATTTTATGTGTCGGGTTCATTGATATACTTCACTTTTCCATTATGTACTTATGTCCCAAAGTATTCCAAACGTGTCAGTTAGCAAATGTAAATATAAATAAAAGGTATATGCCTATTACATTTGTAGTGCATGTGGAAAGTTAAATTTTAAAGCACCAGACAGGAGGAAAACCCCTAGCACACACTGGTAGTGTGCAAATACACGAAGGCTAAACTTCAAAAATGAAAAACTTTCCCTTCCCTCATAAACTTTCCCAAGTAGAGATCTAGTTGCAATTTTCTAGTGTATGTAGCATTTGATGGGGCATTTGACCAGGCATCCTGGCATTTGACCAGGCAACTGCACTGGATTTGGGCCTGAGGGTGACAGGCAAAACGCACCGGCTTGCAAAACCAGGCAGGCGGCACCTGCAGTCAAGGATAGCTCCCAGTGCTCACCGCTCTCCTTCTGGCCTCACATCCCCCATGATTGTTGAGGTTTCAGAAGGCTGAGCTGTGGCGACTTTAGAGCAGACTTTGTCACCCACAGTTCATGTGGGAGGGCACCAAAAAGCCAGCACTGTTTGAAAGCTGGACCTTTGGCTGCCATCGGTGCCAGTGCAGAAGTGGCTCTGGTCAGTGTTCACCAGCAACCTTTTCAAGGGAAAGAAACTCAACATTCCTGTCCTGCTTTCTCTTATTCAGGGAGGGAAAAAAACCCAACCCAACCAACCAGCAAATGTAGAAATAGAAAAAACATCAGTTCTTTAAAGCAGACTACCATGAATATTAATTAGGAGTTTTGTGCAGAAACGGCACTAATTAAGTACATACATTCTGACTTCTTATTTTCTCTTCAGAGCACAGAGAAGACAACCCCAAATATATTCTCTGCTGACAATTGTGAATGTATAAGAAGGCTTTTACCATCTCTTTTTTCTTAGAGAACCTAGTGCAGAAATCTGGAATTAATTAAAAACCACAATAAGGTGCCATTCTCTGCCATTTGTCTTCAGCAGTCAGCAGGTGGTGTGTCGTACACCCAGCACTATGGCACAAAGGCAGATAAACCCAAAACTGGTCTGCAGACCACAGGGTGCCTCAGCGACCTTTCTCAGGTGCAAATCAAGAGTTGCACATGGAAGATCCCTGACTTATGTCTGTCTGAGTCCAGAGTGAGCATAGGAGTTACAGTCCATTAAAATAAATTTTTATTTTTGTGAAGATAAATTTACAAGTGTTTGTAGGTTTTGGGTCCCCTTCCTTGGTGCCAGTGCCCAGGACAGCTCGTGTTTTGTGTTCTGTGGCAGGGCAGGAGCACCTGCATTGCTACACACACAGAGCCCATACCAGCTGCGTCCCTGCCTGCGCAGATTCATCAGTGCTTTTCTTGGCTCCGAGATGTGGTGAATGTTGTTCGTATTCTATTCAGGTTCTTATAACTTGTCCATCACGTTGCCTTCTGTGAGCCCATTACAGCAAAGCTTATTTTACAATCTGTCAGATGCTGGGGTTTTTGCACGTGTTATAGAAATGTATTTTTTGGTTTGCTCAGTTTGTATGCGAATGATCCCATGTGCAATAGAAGGTTCCTAGTGATGCTCTACTTGTAACCACATTAAAGAAACACATGTCTGCAGGAGTCAGGATGTGTTGTGGTTATTCTGCCTTCTGAGGTTTTTGTGGTTTAGGTTTCAGTGAATTCCTCAAGGTTTTGCTCTGGGGTTTGGGAGGATTTGTTGTTGATGTCTATTTTGCACATGAAGGAATTTTTAACTATTGAAACCTTTTGTCCATAGAGTCTTTCTGCGGAATAAAATTGCATTGCAGTGACCAAGAATTTCCTTGCTGGATGCAAGAAGATGGATTAGATGGCTTCTTGAGATTCTTGCAGCATTTCATTTCTGCAGCTCTTTGTTTTCACTGGTGTTGGGGTGTAGGAGCCATACGGGAGGTGTTGATCTGTGCTGAATGATTGCCTGTGAATTATAGTTTGTATTTTGCCATCTGGCTGCCTGATAATTAGTCCATCTTTTTATCAAATGAATGGCACATGTCTTCCTTTTCCTAAATGCATATGCAAAACTATATATTTTGGAAAAGGTTGTTTTCAACTTCAAGAAAAAAATAGCTGGAAAGCAGTGTCTTTCTGTAATCATGTGTATGTCCTCAGGCAAACCTCACCCACGTATGGGCCTAGACTATCCCCTGCATCACTCTGGGGTATTATGCAAGGCAAGTATTGGATTTCTGGTTACGTGATGTTCTGAATTTGCTACATACCTATATAAGCTGAGGTCTGGTTGATGCACTATTTGGCTATATAGCTGCAATACGTAGCTGTATTTTCCGACAATTAATAAGTAAAAGACATACCCAGTTTGACAGCATGTTCATTATCCTATATCCTCATCACTGCTCCAAGTATATTTCCATGACACCCATTCCTGGTGGGACTCAATGGTTTGGGACTATCAGAAGAAGCAGGCTGAGCAGCAAGACAGCCTAAAGAGGACAAGGGGAGCATCAGGTACCCAACCTCAGCTCCTGTGGTGCTAATGCTAGAGAAATCTGTGGTTCGTTATAGTGTGCGAAATCAGGAAATCAGAAATTCAATGCAAATCTACCCCCAATCCCTTGGGGGGGAAAAAAAACATTTATGAAACCTTTTTTGTCTCTTTAATCAGGAAGCCCTAGGAAAAGGTTGTTCAGAGGAGAGGGAAGGCATTTTCTCACTCTGTGGGATGTCAGCTATCCAATTTGGTACTTAAGTGCTATAATTCATGACTCACTAGCTGTGTATTAAATGCACAGGAAAAATCTTATTCATATATATTTGGAGAAAGATATTTTTGATTTACAATATTGAAGAAGATGTATGTTTTTAGAAGTTACGATTTTATTTTTTCTAGTTTTTCAAGAATGCAACTTATTCAAAATTAAAAGTTTGTGTTAGCTCGTGAATTATAAAAAAATATTTTTTCCTACCAAGAAAGAATTTTTTTCGTAAGATATATTCATTTATGCAACTTCCTACAGATTGGCAACTGCCAAACTGCCTAGAAATGCTACCTGAGGGACCACTTCTGCTCATTCATTGTGATTTTGGTAGTGTAAAAATAATCTGCTAGAAATTGGCTTGATGCAACAATATCCGCCATTAAAAGGAACTAAATACAAATGCACCATAAAGTCGAAATTTCGCACACATCTTATGCACTGAATGGGACTTTTAGCTATAAACAATCTAAGCAGTATTCAAGTTGATGGTATTAAATGTACATGAAGAAAATTACCATTTTCCTTTATTATCTAATCTTATCTACTGGAAATGAACATGTAGTAATTTGCTTGTAAATCTGACTTTACATCCTCTTTCCTTTAGAATATCTTTGCTTTTCTACTGCCATTTACATTATCATATTTTGAAATCTAAAATATTATTTGTACAAGAAGACTCCATTTTATTTCCTTTTAATGATCATGATCATGTGGATCAGTGTAAACCCCTCTCTTTGTAATACGTATATACTAAATTAGTAATAGTCTTCGTTTTGTCACTGAAATCACTGGCAACAAATGATGGCCAGAAAGGGGAATGACCTTTCTGAAGGCTTTTCCTTCTACGCAGTGCAAAACAGGGGTGCATGCAGATAACAACACTTTGCTTTGAGTAAGCACTGTAAGATCAGTCCTTGGCTCATTTCAGGTTGATGCCTGTTATGCTGATTAAACTGTGTCTCCATTTCTTCATTCTGCTGCAGCCTATTGTATCCACTGTTATCTCCCATTAACTGTGCAGATGGTAAGGTTTTGGGATCAGGCACACTTTTTGTTATAGATATGTTCAGAGCATGCCAAATAGGGGCCCCCATCTCCAGCTGGAATTGTGGCACTACCACAACACAAACAATATTCTTTGAAACAAATTTACCTCCAATAAAAATAATGGGTATTTTCTTCCAAAGTTAGAAGAAATAAAAACAATTTGTTCTTGTCTTTCTGTTCAGAAATGCACACACAGAGACACACGCAGAGATAAATACAATAGTCTAGACGAGGGCGATATGTTCGTCTTCCGTAGATTCTATATTTGATTAGCCTATGTAATCAAATAGGAATGGATAACTTAACAAACCATAAAAGCAAAGTAGATACATCAGAAAAAAGAGTGCTTAGGATACTACAGAAATAAACTAGAACTCTTATGTCCCCAGATACTTTCAGGTCACGTTTTCCTATGATCCCCACTGCCTCCACCACAACTTCATTTTTTTCCACTGATGTAATGGGCCTCCTGTGACAGAATTTAAGTGCTGTGCCTAGAACATGAAATGAGACTTCCCAGAAATCCAGTCAAGTACCCAATCCTACTAATACATGTTCTTGTGTTATGGTCTTCTGAGTAATAGCACGTCCAAGCAACGACCCTTAATATGTGATATGGAAACAGAATGGTATGGACCTTTTGTTCAAGGCTTTCACAGGGCACTCTGCATGCTGCTCTGAAACCTTTGCTCCCAGTTTCTTTGCCTGCACATCTCCTCTCTGACTACATTTTCCAAGATGACCAGCTACCAACAGTTTCTGGGCATGGGGTACTTACTTTGCTGACTTCAGGCTTTGAAATGTCGCTTTAGATCAGTATTTATTTATTTATTCTACAGAGATAAAAGCTTCTCTTTTTTTTCCAGAGTGAGAAGTTGTACTTACAGAAAGCTGTTTTGATGGCTGTGCCTTCAAATACCAAACACAAGATTGGACAGATGTAAATCTTTAGGTCTGAGTCTCCAAGAAGTTTTGGAAGGAAATTGGATCACTGTTTGCTCATGACATATATCATATTATATTAATTCTCTGCTTCAGGGCATTCACTGGCTGCCTTTGGGCCAAGAGGGATTATTTTTTTCTTTTTCTCTAATGTTGTATAATTGCCTCATAGGGGTTTTTTTGTTTGACTTCTGTTCCTCTAATGACCAGCCAACTGGAAATAGGCCACATGTCTAGACAGGATGCGAAGGCACAGTGCTGAAACACTCCTGGTGCCATTTGAAGTAAGCTTGCAGTTAAACTGATAGCCAGATTTAGGATCAGGAAGAACTTTTTCCTAATCCAAGTGGAACGGTTACAGGGTTTTTTGCTTGTTTTGTTATGTTCCTCTATATTGAAGGGCACAGTCTTTGTCCTAGGTACCTTATGCAAACAAAAATAAAAAATCCTGCTATACTGGAATCTACAATATTAGCAGCATCTTTCATTCATCCTCCTTACTTTCTGTAGGTCATTATAGATTTTTTTTTAAATTATTTGTTGTAGTTGTTGTTTGTCCCAAATAAAACTTGGGGAATATTATGGGGAGTATTATAGCAGGAAGGAGGGGGTTTAGGCCATTCAAGACTCTGCAGATGCCTGTTATTACAGGGAAATGGATTTGTTGACCTGGGTTGCCATTGCGGACTGATGTTCATATAGAAGTTGAATCCTGCTTGCAGCACCATCATCACAACTCATCTTAGATCAATTTGTTGCGGGAGTGTGCAGCAGAGCAGAATTTGGGCTCTCCATACAGAGACGCAAAATGGCAATCAGTTTTTCAAGGCATGCAAACATAACTCCAATAGCTGCTCACATTCCTGTCACCTTATTACTTAGAGTTACTGAAGAACATTTCTCTAAATGATAATTCAAAAGCAGTATGTCAGATAACACATTCAAGTAGCTAAGAAAGAAAGATTTGAAGGCACGTTCAGGTTTGTTGAAATCTTACATTTAGTCCAGACGATTCTTCCAAAATACGTCTCCTTAATTTTGCAAGATTTGTCTAGCAAATAGAACGAACTTCAATAATTTGCGAAGAGAAAAAAAGTGTGTGAAATGTGAGATCCTTGTCCTATTCAAAATAAGCTTATCTGGTTTGTAATCCTCTTGTGTGTACAGTTATAGCTCTGCACTGTGTTTTTTCACCTTAAGGAAGATTTCCCCATTGGAAATTCAGCACAACAGAAATGCTCAAAATGTGTTTAATACGTGTGGATTTTTGACATGAGAACAGTCCAATTTTGAATACATAATATAACCACTAGGATCATCCTGAAAACAAGATCTGTTATATTTTGTCTTCATAAGCATATCTATTTTTCATTCACAACATTGTTCTGAATTTTTGTCAGGTCTGGAAATGAATTCAGCTAAACAAAGAAGTAACTGTTTTTTCAAACATAGATTTCTGCTAATATTAATTCCATGCAGACTCTGGCTGGCACACCCCTCATTGTGTCCATTTTCTGCTGCTAAGGGCCATACAAACTCCTGGCAACTGGATAAAGGTGTTGTATTTTAAAAGACTTCTGAAGAGGATTAGAATAATTAAGATTACATGCTTCAAAATACAAATTTTGTGTTATGTTATTGGAGTAGCAGATTATCTCAAACAAACCAGCACATTAAGTAGTCAGCCATGTTTAGTAAAAGCTAGAAGCCCACGGCAATTTTGAACTTCATGAAGGTACAAATTTTGTACCTTCCAGATTTTGACTGCTTTTGTTCTAATTTGTGTGTGAATACTGTAAAAATACAAGGTTTCTTTGTATTTCAAAAATAAAGGTGTGAATCTCTTATTATGAAAAAATTATGTATGTCGCCAATAGCACTATCTTAGTTTTGTGTCAGCCATGAGATGGGATATAAAAGCAGTCTCACTTTGTCTCTTAATGCTACAGTGCAGAAAGGCATGTTAGATCAGGGAGCTGAACCTTTGACTCTAGTGCCCTGCTTGACATCAACAGAAATGGTTGGCAGTGACAGCAATGAGCCATATGCTTTCAGAAATATGCTTTAGATTAGAAACCGTAGAAGATTTCCATAGGAGCCTGTCATCTGTGGCAAGAATCAGTAGGTTGGCCTGGCAGCCAACGGGAACCTCTACCCCCTTTCTCATGAGATCAGTGCAGTGTGAGGCCTGGAGACATTTTTCCTCCTTTAGGTGCTGCGATGTTCCCATCCCCAGCTCTGCTGTGGCAGAGGTCTGCCTTTCAGAACACCATTGCCACTACCTGTCATCTTTCGGTAAACCATCACTGCCTGATTTTTCTGAAATGGATGGCAGCCATGGACCTGCCTCTTCCACAGTGCGTGACAGTTTTTGGTGCTTCATGCTGTGCTAATACGGGGCTATAAATCTCTATTTGCCCTGTAAATCCATGGCTGGCTGATGGTAATTATCATCCACAATATATTTTAGGATGCCTATTACCATGACTAGTTTCTGGCTTCATAATGGCTGATAGGAATATTATTTATGGAAATATGTCATTAACCCTAAAAGCATTTCTTAGAAGGGATCAATTGGAATAATTCCTTGCTAGGTAAACAAGAGTTTACATTGGCTTATGAACTGATTTCTAATGATTCACAGCTCCTGCATATTCAGAAACAAAGCCAGAGATCAGATTAATTTGGTAGTAACAACAACTTTTACACATTTTGTGATGTACTAATTTGAGGAAAAAAAATAGCCAGTAGGTGCACCCCTCGTTTACTTTCTTGCTTCTCCCTGAACCAGGTCATAGAGCTCCAGAAGCAGCACAGTGAGACTGAGCACCAAATAGGTCTGTGACCTGCTTCAGGCTGTTAACCAAAGTACTGCTTTCAGCACACACAGGCTCAGGATGACCTGCTTTGCTCCTAGGCCAGGATTATTCAGAAGCTGGAGACCCATGAACCTAGGTAGTACGGACGGAAACGTGGGCCTGATGCTTTTCACCCCCTCTATTGCTGAACCCTTTCACAGCTCCTTTTCCAGACACGGATATATCAAGCTGCTCCCTGCTTGGAGACTGTCCTTGTGACCTTCATACCTGAGTTCAGCCTTCCAGTGAACAAACCATAGGTGACTAAGCCTGGCCTTTCACTGTAAACACTGTCCAGTACAAGGCTAATTTGTATTTAGTACCGGGGCATCCAATAAATACTAAATTTCTTTCCCTTAAGAAAATCACTTTCTATCCAGAATAGGGACAAGGACGAGCAAGAGTTAATATACTGTCTAACTTTTTATTATGATTTTGCTTTTGTTTAAACTTAAAACACTTGAAGATAAATCGTCCGTGTGCAACACTTTAGTCCCACAAGAATCTGAAATCTACCTAAAGGAAATTAAAAACCTCAACCTAAATTCTTTATTTCTCCCCACACTTTCTAAGATGTCATTAAAAATTGCCTAGGGCAAACCTAAGAAAAGCAGACAGCAAATGACCAGGGTTTGTTTTTGTTCTGATTAAAGTCAAGTTTGAAAAAAAAGTTTCATTCGCTGTGTTAAGAGCAGGAGCTGGACATTAGAGTGTGTATTCATCAGGAACATCTATTTGTCTGAATTGCTGCCCAGCAACATTAAAGGAAATCTATTCTAATCCCTGTGATGCAACACTTGGGGTTTTCTGACACTCTGTATTTATGATGATCACGTTATTCATCACATAAAGCAGGGAAAACAAAGAGTCATTCTGATTTCCCTGGCAGTGACATATATCCACAAAGGCTAATGGAATTATTGCAGATTTATGCTCTGGTGAGTGCAGGATTTGTTCTAGCAGCTCTATAAATTCTTCAGTTTTCAGATAGCAACCCATCTCTACACCGTGTAAGTCCTGAACCATCTGGTTTCTCCAAGAGTGCAGGAGCTTTTTAGGGCGTTCTTTTTGGCTCTAATTGAATATGGGTAGTTCTTTCTTTCTCCATTCCTGCCGTTGACCACAATGATACCGTTCTTAGAAAATTTAATTACTTCATGAGTTGTACAGCACTTGACTGGTTGCTGCTTCATTAAGCTGAAGAGACTATATAAAAGGTTGAACTGATTGCAGTTCATGTGAAGAAAAGGAAGCAAAGCTGTAAGATCTTCACTCAGCGGGACGGGAGAAGATTTGTGGCAGACAGGGACTGCTAGCAAACAAAGGTCTTTGGAAGTAAAGGCGAAACACAAGCTAACATTGAAATTCTTGATTGTAAACCACCAGGGGAGCAATACAGTATAACAATAATTGCTGATAATACGCACTCCCTTTGAGGGAAAACATAGCTGTATAGATCACATATAGCCTAAATTACAAATGCTATTCTGATTTGTACAAATATATAACCAAGACTGCACAACTGTCAGGATTAGGAGGGAAAAAAACCAAAACAAAACACAAAAGGAGGATCTTTTACAACTGATGTTATTTCACAGGCACATCAAGGCTATGTGA
This sequence comes from Mohoua ochrocephala, assembly GCA_013398855.1. Lineage (NCBI taxonomy): Eukaryota > Metazoa > Chordata > Aves > Passeriformes > Acanthizidae > Mohoua > Mohoua ochrocephala. Next base: position 71,387 of record VZTA01028939.1, read on the forward strand.
CTTTCCAGCGGTTCTTTGGGAAAGCAAAGAGACTTTTTTCCAAGCAGTTTACTAGGCTTAGAAAGTTTTTTGTCAGCTTGAGGAGGTGCTTAGATTTAAAGGGCGCTGATCAGCATTTGAGAAATATTTGCCATGTTTCCAGTTAGACCTGTAGCAGAGCTCCTGATGTGTGTTGTTCTTTGATGGCTACAGTGATGCCGGCGAGGCAGAAGGGATCAACAAGTTCTGAACATTCAGTAGAGTGTCATAGCATGAACCAAACTCTTTGACTAGCTCAGCCTATCAGTATTCTTTTCCCGGGATAAATTATTTGATGACTCTGAACAGCTTTGACCTTATTTTACCTTTAGGATAACTTTAATCTTCCATTGTTTATCGTCTAAGAAAGAAGTGTGCTTTTCAGAAAGGAGACTTGGTTTGTAAAATACTAGCCTGGCAGAGCCTTTCTCAGCCCATTCAGGAAGGTATGTAACGTTTCACAGGAGACTGATTTGCGTGACAAAACTACCACACCAAACACACCATCTTTCATCAAGAAAAATCCTTTGAATCAAAGGAAGTATTCATAGGATCACTGCGATATTTACAATATATGAAATAAACCATTCGTTTCTGACATGAGCATTTCCCAAAGCATGAAGCAAAGAAACTTTTCTTTGGTCTTGGTTACCCTTGTGAAACATTGCGGTCTTGTGTGGTATAAAAATAGGAGCAGTGATTAGCCCAAAGACTTTGGCATATCTTGTACAACAGTTTTCCTTTATAGGACAACTTTCACCAGTCTTCCATAGCATCTGTACAATTCATATAGGATGGCAAATACAAGTTAAAGCATCAATAAGAACCCACCTTGTTGAGGAGAAGAGTAACATAAAGCAGTTCAGAGCTTCTGTTCCTTCCCTTAATCATTTGTCACTACGACATTATTCTAACTCTCACGAATACAAGCCTTTGTTTTGAAGGCATATTTCAGTGAACTCCAGCAGTGCCACCTGTCCCAGCCAGTGCGTGCTGGACCTTTCTTTCAGGCCATCTGAAATGCTTGAAAGCCCAGCTGTTGAGACATCTGGAAGCTTGCAGCCTGAGTGTGAGACTCTCTTGCTTCCTCCCTGCTGTGTGTCCTTCCAACAGCCCCCATCAGTCCACAGCACTGACATAATCCAAATGGTTTTGGCTTTGTCCCCTCATTTTATTTTGCAACAGAACTGTGTTGGTAGCAAGTAACTGAAGACTTTGTATATTTGCTTAACTTAATGTGCATTGGAAATTTTGAAAGAAATCCACTGTTCCAGTACACTGAATTAGGCCAGAGTATATGAATGTTTTCCACAGTGGTACGCATTGGTAGTCTAGAAATATTCAACAGAGATTGCACTGGATTGTACTAGGAAATATGTTGATTAGATGGAAGAGTAACTTTGTCTTTGAAGTTAAACACATGAAGTCACAGTCTGCCCACTACTGCTTAAAGCTTCATCTCTTGTCTTTGGAGACCTATCTACCCATTTTTCAAAGTAAATACACTGCGTATGCTGCTACAGCTTCATTTGTGCTTCTAGAGTATCCGTGCCTTTGCTGAATAAAGGTTTCCTCCTCTGCCGCTCCTTTACACTACTGATACACAATTGATGTGTAAGCAGTGCTCAGCTGTACTGTGTGTTTGTGTCTCAGTGTACAGTATCCTCTTGGGAAGCAAATGAGACCGTACTGGATGAACATAAAGACAGAGACTACAAAAACCCGAAGTTCTTTCACCTAGAGGCACTCCCCCCAAGCCCTGTCCCTCTCATCTCTGGAAAGCTGTAGCACAGATTAGCCATAACGTGTGGGAGAGAGCAGCCCCCAGTTCCATGGCGGTACATATTTATACATTTGGATTTGTGTAAATGGTATAGGTTGGGCAATGTTAAAGAGGGGTGTTTGAAAGCACTCCAAAAAGGTGCTGACAAATGATGAGCTATGCTTTTTATTGCTTAGCTGTTTTGAACTGTAATATTGCTTTATGTTCGTTGCCTTGGATTTTCCAAAACACCTTCATCTTACTTTTGCTAGAATTTAAAATTTCATAACTTTGTTTATATGCTGTATTTTTGCCTTTGAACGTAAATCTTATCCTGTCCCTCCCAAGATACTACCAGTTCAGATTTTATGCAAAACAGTTTTCATCCTCTGATTTACTTTGCAGATATGATGAGCCCAGAAAAGTTAGAAATATTTTGAAAACAGAACAGAAACCTTTTCCTCTGCTAGGACTGTGGTAAGCTGTGTTGAGCTGACTTCAGTTGATCAAGGACTTCAGAAGATCCCTTCTCTAACCTACTCACAGATTCTCAGCTCTGATCCGTTGGCATGGCATCACAGATAGTTGCATCCTAACCTGTTTTTCAGTATGACTTGAGTTAGGGGAAACTCTACATTTAAGCACTTTTTTTTTTTTAAGCCTGCATCATCCAGATAGACTGCATCAGAGAGCAAGGAAGCAACTATTTGCATAATCATAACAGTAATAGTTTAGTCCAAATTTAGCCCAATTTCTTCTCTGAAATCATTCAAGCAACTGGGCTTTTTGAGACAATGTGAGTTGCTTTAGTCCCTGCAATATGAAATCTGTTGGAGGCAATAAGATGATACAAAAGCAGAGAAAGCTGAAGTGCTCAGCTCTGATCTAGACTGGGTTAGAAATAGTTTTGCTTCACAGGAAAGTAGCAGGAGCACATCTGAGCTCATAGTGCTAAATGTGTTTTTTTGCAGGTTTTTTCCTCCAAATTTCAGTAGGAACAAATAACTGAATTACCTTCACAAAAATTGGTGTAAGGAAATCTGAAGAGTATATATGCCATCAAAACAACCCCCAATAATCCTGTATTTTAACAGAATTTAGATTATAATATGGAACAATTACTCCTATTTCTTAAGAGGCACGTAATATGTGCCGTGAAATAACATTACTTGCATCAACACATTTTTTCAGATCAAGATTTTGTGTCAGTGTTTTGTATGTAAGAATTTAAGGGGGTTTTATGACTATGTCAGTGTGTTTTCCACTTGAAGAAGGTGGTTCCAAAAGGCAAACTAATAGAAAGCAAGTTTTGAAGATCCTAGTATCCTGAAGCTTATTGCTATGCTAATTAAATAGTCTGTTCTCCGTGATTTTTGGTAAATCTCTCTTTATTTAACCCCTCTTTACATAAATGCTCATCATATTTAGTAATTATAAATAGTGCAATTGGCTGGTCTCTAATTAGGAGAGAAAAACACTCAGTGATGCATGAACTAGAGGATAATGTAGACCACTCTGTAAATCTGCCCAGGGTGCAGCAGATTGTGTTATAGTCCTCAGGCAATGGCTTTAGATAGCCTTTGTAACATACTGATATCAAACCAGTGTATCGTTACATACACATTTGTAATTAATAAGAACAAAACAAACACTCACTGAACAAATCAGTGAAGTTATGTGCTGCTAAAACACCAAATGCATGAGGTTATAAGTTTTTTGCAATACTAAATATTTAGTATGTAAAATGAATGTGCAAAAGAGCTGAAAACAGTAAGGAAATAAAATGCTTCTAACGTTGGTATCTCCCATTGTATTAAGACAAGTTAATGTAAGTTACATAACAATTCTTGGGGAATAGCTATTTCATTATCTCACCAATTAATTGAATCTTATCAAGGAAGAAATAATTGCATGTTAAAAGAAACTAGCAGAGGCTGCACATTAATGTTACATCTTAAATGAGGAAATGCCTCATTTCACTTCTACTCTCCAAAGGGCTAAAACCAGAACCCTAAGGCCATACTTTGGGGTGGAAATTAATATAAAACATTTGTGTTTCATTACTGGGATTCTACTTCCAGTAGTGTCTGAGATGAGTTTCTCACAGAAGTGAATTTTGTTCACCAGCCTGGCAGCAGTTGAAACAGGTAATGGGCTGTAGGCTTTATTTCTTCTTTCAGGATTATGATTTTCATAGAATCATAGAATGGTTTAGGTTGGAAAAGATCTCAAAGATCATTGAGTCCAACCATTAATCCTGTACTGCTAAGACCCCTGTAGTTTAATTCTAGGCTATTTTATGGGTATCACCCTCCACATGTTTTCTTCTAAGAGTCCTTCCCTTTGCAAACCAAGGAATTACTTTGACACCTCAGTTTGATTTTCCTTAATAACTTTCTTCATTTTGAGATTCACGGACGGAACTGGGTATTGTTACCAAGGACCCAATTCCTGTTCCTGGTTTACACACATGGGGCTTGTCCAGCCAGCTGGTGAGGCAGGCAATGAACTGTTGGCAGCTGGGGGAAATTACTTATAACTTTTTAAAAGAACCCTTGTTGGTCCTGCTAATTCCTTACTTGGTCTTCCTGTCTACGGGAGATGTGATGTGCCTTGCTCATTAAAGTTTTCATCAGTCATTTACTGTAAGATTAATCCTTTACTTTCTTTTCTTTTTTTTTGTCTTGACTTTAATGATGACTGGTAGTGATGAGTTCCACTAGTGCTTGTGGTGTCAATGACCCAGTTTTGAACCCTTCTTCCTGTTTATAGCTCTACTAAGACAAGCTGAGCAGAACTGAACGCAGCATTCCAGGAAAGATTGATTTACACAATATTAGATTACTTTCAGTTGCATTTTCTACTCTGTTCCTTCAATATTCTTAGGACCTCACATTGGATTGCAGTGACTCCACTGACCTCCATGACTCCGTGGTGCCAAATGCTTTTTTCAATGTGGATACAATTAATTTCATATTCAGCCACACTGTGAGAATATTTGTCAAGTACCTTTCTTTACACATATATTGCATTCTTAGCATTTAAAAAATATTATGGCTCTTAACTGTGGGGTTTTTTTTCCTAATATTACCTAACTTTAGAACACAATATTTGCTATCTCATTTTGCCATCTGAAAAAAGAAAATTGTTAACTGTTTCATCTTATGCCTCTTATCTGGTTTTTGATTCAGAATAATACTCTTCCTCTTGCTTCACAACACAGTATTATGACCATATGGCTTATTTAGCAGGGATTTCATTAGAGAATATGTGAATCCCCATGCTGATTATAACAACAGGGTTTTTAGCTATTCCTTCAGTCTGCATGCAGGGAATTCTACTGTGTTAGAAAGGTGTAGGGTTTGTATGCATCAATTTTTCCCTTACAGAATATTTATAATGCCACTACTGAAACATGTTACATACATTCAATATTTTGCAGCTCGAAATATTTTATTCAGCTCACCTGGCATGGATGCAGAGCTTATCCACAGATAATCTATTATGCTTTCTTTCAAATGTTTCCTACACCCCAGCCCTCTATATAATTGAAGTGCCACAGTAGCTGATTCTACTGTAAAGTTCAACAATAATTTTAAATTCCTGGCACTACTCCCAGTGGAGCTATGTTAATTTGCAGCAGCTAAAAATATGGCCCAATAGTGCTGTTTTGCTGCATTTCCCCTCCTCCCCAAACAAAACAAAGCATTTAAATGCTTAGAGAACACATTTGTCATACGTATGATGCTATTTAATAACATACTGACAGAGAATAGTATGATGTCTAGAACACTGTGATGATTGCCTTTAATGTGTTTCAATAATAGCTTACAGTGAACCGAAATAGTAGTTTTATATAAAGCATATTAATAACACTTCCCAAACTAAATTTAAAAGTGTTCCATTACTCCTGGCTCATTTTCTCCTATTTCAGAGCTAATAGCAGAAAGCCTCAGGTACACCATCTTAGCATGTACTAATTATCAGTTTTTCAAAGTCAAAATAATGTTAATAAACTGGAAAGTTTCACCTCCTGGAAATCACCTTGTTGGGAATGGTTAATCATTATGCTAGGAGCAAAGCAGCATCCTAGTCTATCATACAGAAAGGAAACCTGGGTGAGGAAGCAGGAGAAGTCCTCATCTTTTCATTACCTATCTCTATATAGGTCAGTCCACATCTCTGAAGACTCACTGTGTTGAACAGACGCTGCCCATGTGTGGGGCCTGCCTAGTCAGAGGATTCATATTTAAATACATTTGAATCTATAGATGAGCATAAAACTCACAAACAGAAATAAAAAATATTAATGAGAGCCAGGAGAAAAATTAGGACAAAAAAACCTTCACAATTGAAAGAGATGTGTACACTTGTGGTTTTAAAAAGTAGACAAGAATAAAAAGAAGTAGCTGAGTTATTTTGGGGAATAAACAATTCCCAGTGCAGGCCATTCCTATTCATTAGTTAAACCTATGTATATTCTTCTGACTGTTGGTCTCGTGATGTAAAGAGATTCCCGAGTTCCCTCCTGAACAGTACAGTCTTCTTGAACTTGGTCTGGATAAATGCCATGTTGATAGGAAATGATCATGGAGAAGATAAAGCAGTATTTAGCTTAAAAATATTGAATTTTGAAGTGGGATGAATGTTAACTATCAGAAAGTATACTGTAAAGACAAAATAGCACAAATCTAAAAAAATATACTCTGTGTGGATTGCTAGCACCTGGTTCAAAATCATCCTGAACTTCACTCTACCCAGGTCTTGGTGATAAAGCACAGGAAATTCCCAAAGCTGAATGGAAAGCAGAAGGCCTGAATGCCTTTATGTAACAGTTTTGCAGTTGGAAGCAGCGTCATGGAACAAAATGAATCATTCATCCTACATGGAGAAAGAAGCAGAGGTAAATTCAGGTTTTCAGGCTAAGAACTTTAGGCATCTGTGTCATTAGAGGTAGAGGAGGAAACTGCGTCACTGGCTTTTGAGTTGGTGGTAAATCTATATGAAAGGGGAGGAAAAGCTAATTTCCACACTTCTGGTTGAAAAGTCCCTGCCTCGAGGACAAAATGATGTTTAAATCCTGCCCTCAGGTTAATCGGTGTAGCACAAAGTATTAGAAAGAGAGGAGGGATTTAGCCTGTGTAGTGCATCCCAAGAACTGCCTGAACCACATGTTACTAGAGCAGACTGAAGAGGTGCTCCACCAACCATTCCATTCAAGTCAGGTTAGATCCTCGCTCACTTTTCTTTTCTTGCACCGTTCATCATGCTCCTGTTTCCTCTGGCTGGTGAATGTCAGTGCCCTTTCTCACAGCAGTACCCCACAGTCATGAGAGATTGTGCCTGATCACTGGTAAGACCTGCAACACGAAGAACCGACATCCTGAGAAAACAACATTAGTCTGAATCTGATCGATCGTTGCACAGCTGTTTGTGAAGCATGCATGTTGATATAGCAAGGGTCTGAAGCTCAACAGTAGTGTGCTCCAAAAAATCGCAATGATCTTTGTATCTTTTTGGCTTTCCCACAGATTGTGGGATAACTACTGTTCTAATCAGCCACAATCTCAGCACTCTGCCCACTATCACAGCAGCTGGTACTGCTGTTTGTATTCAGTGACTGTCCTTACCCCCCTCACTACTTTTTCATGCGGATTTTACAAAACTTCCCAACAAACTGGATTCTCTATTCCTCGAGTTTTCAGCTGCTCTTATAGTTTCATCCTCTTCCTCCCCCATTGTGTATGATGCCTTGTGATGTGAAAATGCCTTGCCCGGTTCTTATTTCTGTTTATGGTATCACAGACAAACTAAACGCATCTACATTTTGATCACGTTGTTTGGCCACTAACGGGCTCTGTCAGGCTCTGGAGAAGTTTAACCACCACTGATTTTAAGGGGTTCCTCTTTTATTGTTTCAAAAACTTCTACAAATGCTGACAGGAATGAAAACAAGGGACAGTGAAAGCCGATGGAGAGGTGAAAAGCTAATCTCCACTCAGGGATGCATATTAAGATATTAATGAAGTGAATACATTAATGAGTTTCACCTCATACCTAGTCCTAGATCCAGCACCCACAATGTCTCCTGAAACCTTCTAGAAGAGTTTGTTCCAATGTTATTGGATGTTTTTATCAAGGACCCATAGAAGATGTAGTTCAACCGTAGAATAAAGATGCCACCAAGATGGGTGAGGCAGTAAATTATGAGATCAGGGACAAATTATTCACTGTCCAGCAAAATGTGCTCTAATTCAAGCTAGTGCTGTGTAGTGTGTTTGGATACAAAGGAGGCCAGCTGTTCTCACGGGTGAGAGACCTGTTGAAGTATTCACTAGAAAAACCCGAGTGTCCTTCACTGACCTTTTTCAATGCTCTGGTCATAGCACTTAGCGAGATGCTTGCATATGCACCGAGGGTAATGCAAGAATAACCTGGAAAGGCACTTTGTCTCTGAACACAGCAGTGCTAAAACCATTGCTAGAATCCTGTTCCTGACTCTTGAAAGTCCCATTTAAGCAACAGTGTGGAAAGTGCAGAGTGCACAAAGGGGCCCACAAACAATTCAGGTCACAAAAGACACAATTTACAACGTGGACACTGAGGAGTACTGCTGGATTTTTAAAAAAATCTGATCCACGAACAAAGCTTTTGTTCACATAGTGTCTTGCAGGCAAAGGCATTGGAACAATCCAGTAGCCGGGACTGAAGATAAAGGGGAGAAAAAACAACCTAAAATGACATGTGATTTTTTTTTTGCTGTGAAGGTAGGTAAAAATTGGATCAGCTAATCAAGAGGCTGAAAATTCATCACAACTTTAGGTCTTCAAGAAATGATTGTGTGTCTTCCTACAAAATTCGCTTTAATCCAGTTTCTGAGCAAACGTCTGCAGACAGATGTCAGACCAACTGATCATAGTGGTCCCTACTGGCCATCACCTCATGAAAGAAATCTGTGAAGAACAGAGCTGAGATTTAATTAATCAGATTTTAAACTAAAATGCTTTTATTCGTGTGGAGTTTTAACTCTTTCTTTTGTTCATGAGAGTAATTACCAATTCCACAGAAAAGAACTGACAGTAAATATGACTAAGGGCTCAGAAACCATAGTTAAAGCTGAAGTATCATTTTACCAAAAATACTTAGTGTGGAGCCTGTGGTGGAATTATGTCATTTGGAACAAGTCAGGCCTATAATCCACTTACTCCCTTCATTTTTTGTTTCTTTTAGTATTAATTCAGATTTTAATAGTATTGGAAAAACACAGCTGCTTCTTGTTGGAAAGATAGTTATTTTCTCTGTATTTACAGGAATAATTGATTCAGTTGGTTGTAATCCATAAATCTAGTTTTTAAAAATGAAATTATCTCATGAACCATGTTTGTCCATGCTGTTTTCAGTGGAGTTTGTCATTAACCCTTTTTCTCATCCTATGGATGGTTTTGTTCGAAATGTGATTAAAAGACTACTATCAAGATTTAGGCATGAGTGCTAATCTTCATACAAATTGTTCAGTTCCATTGTGGAAGTTTTTCACGTTGTGTTCTGTGTGACCTGGAGCAGAACTTTTACTGATCGATCTTCACGCAGTGACTATCAAGGGACAAAATTAAAGCCTAAAACAAGAGAGAAAACACATGCGTATATATTTATACACCATAGTTGTGGGATTTTTTGGAAAGTTATTAAGGACTTTGTAGTTCAATATAAAATTATCTGATGACACATAAAAGTAATATCATCAGGATTTTGGATAGTTATCTACATGAAGGTCACAAACCATGAATCAGTTAAATAATTGAGAGAAAACTTATGTATGCAAAATTCTCACACCCCCAGCAGTACATATGTTGTTGAGAGATGTCACATATATTATGGGGTGGGGAAAGCACAACATTTAAGGGGATTTTTAGAAATGCTACTGGAGCTACTTTTCATAGCCTTCTCCTTATAAATTGATATTATTTATCTGTAACTGTTCTTCATAAAATACCTGCAAATAACCTACATTATGCCTTCTGACCATATTATCATGAGACCTAGGGAGACAACTAGCTATGGGTTCCATTGGTAGCCTGCAGATTTCTTGTACTCATAAAGCTGAAGCTGTTATTTCTGGGCCTATAATGTCACGAGGTATTATACTTAATTTATGGAAAACTTTTTTATGATTTTACATACACGAAATCTGCCACTAAGATTATGAAGTTTGCTGAATATCTTTTTTCTGTACATTTGTATGGAAACACATTTGTTCTGGAAAGAGATGCTGTTAGTTAATACTGAAAATAAAATAAAATACGTGTGACTATGTGATTGTCATGTTTCCTAAAGTGCAACGTAAGCTGATAGCATTTATTTTTACAAGTGTGCATCTTTGGAATGACACCTTGAAAGATTTTTAACATTATTTATACATCCACTCTAAACAAAACAAACTCAAACAAGATGAATCTGTTTTGTGGCACCTACTGGGAGTTTAGAACTTAGTTCCAATACAGAGTAGAATTAAACTAAAACCATTCTAAGAGATTCATTAAAGCATAATTCAGTGAAATATATTGACAATTCCATTGAGAAGATGGATGTCTAAATGGTTAGGACCTATCCCAGGGTATCATGGAATCATAGCATAGTTTGGGTTGGGAGGGACCTTTAAAGGTCATCAAGCCCAACCTCTTTGCAATGAACAGAGATATCTTCAACAAGATCAGCTGCTCATGGCCCCATCCAGCCTGACCTTGAATGTTTCCAGGGATGGGACACCCATCATCTCTTTAGGCAATATGTTCCAATACTTTACCACCCTCATAAAAAACCTTCTTCTTTATATCCAAGATAAAACCATTTAGTATGAAATCGTTTTAGTGTAAAACCATTACCCTTGCCCTATCACAAGAGGCCCTGCTAAAAATTTGTCCCCATCTTTATTACAGGTGCCCTTCAGGCATTGGAAGGCTGTAATAAGGTCTTCCCAGAGCCTTCTTTTCTCCAGAATGAACAACTCCCTCAGTTTTAGCTTGTAGGAGAGGTGCTTCATCCCTCTAATCATTGTGGTGGCCTCTCCTGGACTCGCTCCAACGGATTGATGTCCTTCCTGTGATGGGGCCCCAGAGCTGGATGCAGTGCTCCAGGTGGGGTCTCACCAGAGTGGAGCAGCGGGGCAGAATCCCCTCCCTTGACCGGCTGGCACGCTGCTTTTGATGCAGCCCAGGATACAATTGGCTTTCTGGGCTGGGAGGGCGCTTGGCCTGCTCATGTCCAGCCTCTCATGCACCCCAAGCCCTTCTCGGCAGGGCCGCTCTGGATCTGTTCATCCCCCAGCCTGTGTTCATACGGATGCAGCACCTTGCACCTGCTGTTGTTAAACCTAATGAGAATCCAATGGGACAACTTCTTGAGCTTGTCCAGGTCCCTCTGGATGGCATCCCTTCCTTCAGGTGTGTCAACTCTATTACTTAGCTTGGTGCTGTCTGCAAATGTGCTAAGGGTGTACTCGATCCCTTCATCTATGTAAGTGATAAACACATTAAACTATACTGTCCCCTGAGAGCACTGCTGGTACTGCTGGCTCCTGGCTGTTCTCCCCACTACCCCGATGTCCCCCTGCCCCAGTAAAAGTCCCTGTGCTGGGATCTGTTGCTCTGCCATGGTACAGAGTGGCCATGGAGTAGCTTTTCTCAAAGAGTGACAAAGTTTCAGATCTATATCTACATGCGTTCAGTGAGAGCTCTTCAACACAGACTGTCTTGAAGCAATTAAAAGCCTTGACTGGCCACCTCCCACTTTCCAGGGCCCATACTTTACTGACCATACTGCTAAAATCTTTCTATTTCTCTGTCTTCTGTTTAAAATTTATACATCTTTCTGAAACATTTGCATTTGAAAAATTGCCATTTACGCAGAAATGTCCCAGCCATTTCTAATACAAACTTGATTCATAGCCTCTACCAAAAGCAACAAAGAAATTCCTCCACACTGCATTAAGCATCTCCCATCTACACATATCCTACATACAAGCCCTGTTCCAAGACCTCCACTAACATCCTGATTCTTGCCCAGGTGCATGAGGATTTTGCTGTGCCCATCCTCTCTGAAGACAGAACAGTCATTTCACCTCTTGTTACAAAAAATGCAGCGAACTAAATTAATTGATGATTGTCAGATTAAAAAAAAAAAAATGAGGGATTCAGAGAAGGAAAATAACACTTTCCTTTCTATTTTTTTTTTCAAATTCTATCACAACAGTATTTTAAAAATATTTCCTATATAAGATATCCAAACAATGATTGAAAACTATTTATATCCCAGCTTTCCCATCACAAGGGAATGCTCTTTGAAAACACTATGATCAATAGTAATTAGTACAACCTCACTGTGGACAAAAACAAACAAAGCACAACACTGGTAGGAAAAATTTGTTCAAAAAGCCTCTAGTGGCAAAATGAAAAACCTGTAAAATCTAAGCCAGTCTAATTCAATAGGTGACTTTGCTCCTCTGCACAGGCCTTGGTGGAAGGTTCCAGAACGTGGGCTCTTCTGGTGAGGGCACCTTTCCCCCCTCCATGCCTCCCATGTGTCTCACTGTGCTCTCAGCAATCACAGCAGCAGTGCTGGGGATTTGGGAAACTGGTTCAAGTGAGAGCAGCCCGAGGCTACCGTGTTGAAACTGGAAAGTAGATCACCATACGGCTGGTCTGGGACCAACCAGCGCTGAGCTGAAATGATTAGTCCGCCGCAAACTGCTCCTCAATTATGCTTTTGCCCTTTAGGTACCAGAAGAGGATTTATGCCATTAGCTCCTATTCCAAGATAATCAAGCTGCTTAATAGATAAACTTCCCAGCCTCAAACATGAGGATTATTAGAAATATTGTTTTATAATTAGAGACATTTGAAAGCAACAGTTTCTACACAAACTACCTGTATGATCCTCTTTCCTTCAGATATTAAAAACATAATTTTAAAGCACCTTTGCATATCCTTTAAAGCTATGAAAATGATCTGTTAATAATATTAAATACTATCCCAAGTATTTACTGCAGTAAATACAACTATTATAATATGGTAAGATCCCTCCACTTCAAGAAGCCTTCTTTGCATCTTTATGGTACCTTAGCTCCCACTGTTTGTGTAATAGCAAGTATATTAGATCTGGTTAAATGCTACAAATAAGGCTTCTGTGGAAAAGACAGTATAATCTCACATTGCCTAAGGGATGAACAGCTTATGCAAGTGGGGTATCACTTTGCCCTTGAGTAAATCATTACATTCTTTCAGTGTCCTACATACGTATAGATGCATAGTTATGTCTGGGGAGTGTTGTAAAATAACCTCTTTCAAACTTCAAACACTGCAAAAGCTACAACCTCATGCTTTTCCTCTTTGGGAGAGTCTCTTTATTGTGCTATGTGTGCTAATGTGTAGATCCTGGACCACCACTTTCTCCATTCTCTTTCAACTTCCATCTAACTTGAACAGAAACAGGCTAGCAGGGCTCAGGACTTTATTATCCAATTTCTATATGGAATCAATTCACAAAGAACAGATCTTTAACTGACAGATCCTCAGAAAAAAACAGGATCTGTGCACTGTCAAACTAGTAGTTCTAGCATGTGCTGTGGCTAATGTATGGACTGAAATGGACCAGATTTTGATGAAGTACTGTAGAAACTAATGATATCCAACTCACATTAACCCATCTAAAAGTGGAGATCCAGTTGAAAATAATACTGCAATCTCCCCAAGAAATCACTGCAGAGAGACAGGCAGCTGCAGAGGACAGTAAAACAGGTATCTGAGATAGATGAGAAGGACTGATCCCTGGACAGATCATGTGCCAAAACTGCACACAGAAAGAGCTGAAATGATTAGTCAGGACTGAGCATCTATCTTCCAGATGGTCTAATGTGGGTGAGATGAATCCAACCCTTGTCTTCCAATTCAGATGTTGAAGCTATTAAAAACCAAACACATCAGTGCAACAAAAAGAAAGGTCCCTAAGATGGTACCTTTATCTCCTTCTTCTAACTCTGTAGGGTGCTGAGGAACTTGCATTATGGAATGACCCTGGATGTTATCCAGGGAGATGCCAAGGACTAGCCCACAGGAAACCCCAGGCACAGGCTGCGTCTGAACAGGCTCTTCTCTGATCTCTTGGGGGAATAGGTGACAAACTGGGAATAAATTACAGGATAGGAGGCGGCAATCACTCAGCCTTGTAGGATAAATATTTGGTTCCTCAACCTAAATAGCTTCCTATCTACCTCCTGACAGTGGGTGGTGGCTCTGATGATGTGACTGTGGTGGGGTTGTTTTCCAGCTCAATTTTTAAGCTGGGCCACTGTGCAGATAGGAATCCAAGATGTGAAGGGGTTAAAAAAAAGCCTAAATAAGAGGAATGCTAACTTAACCATTCTTAAGTCTCTGTCCTGTTGGTTAAGACCCAATTCCATCCCTGCTCCCAGGAATCTCATGCCCTGCCAGTGAGGATGTATGCAAAAGAAACATAGCTGGGACAGATGCCCCAAACTGACCAAAGGTATATTCCAATAGAATATAATGCCCAGTATGTAAATTGGGGGTATGGGAAGGGGAGCCGATCTGGGTTTAGGAAGGGGGGTCTGGCATTGGTCAGTGAGTGGTGACTGATTGTGTATTGTGCATCACTTGTTTTTCCCTTTTTATTACAATAATTTACCATTATTACTGTACTTTATTTTCAATTATTAAACAGTTCTTATCTCAACCTACAAGTTTTACTTTGATTCTCCTCCTCATTCCACCAGGGTGGGGTGGGAGAGAATGGGCTTGAGCAAATGACTCTGTGGTGCTTAATTTCCAGCTGGGCTTAAACCGTGACAGCCATAAATCATCTTTAGCATTTTCTTCTCCCTGTGAGCCTCACCTTCGCCTTATAAGAGAATCATAGAATCACAGAATATCCTGGGTCAGAAGGGACACAAATGATCATTAAAACCTAGCTCCTGGCTCTATACAGAACAACCCCAAAAATCACATTGTATGTTTGAGAGAGTTATACAAACACTTCTTTAGCTCTGGTAGCCTCGGTGCTTCTTCCCTGGGGAGCTGCTCCAGTGACCAAACACCCTCTGGGGGAAGAACCTTTGCTTAATATCTACCTTAAACCTTCCCTGGCACAACTTCAGGCCATTCCCTTGGGTCTTGTCACTGATCACCTCAGAGGAGAGATCAGTGTCTGCCCCTCCTCTTCCCCTCATGAGGAAGTTGTAACTGCAATGAGGTCTCCCCTCAGTCTCCTCTTCTCCAGGCTGAACAGACCAAGTGACCTCAGTCACTTCTCACATGGCTTCCCCTCAAGGCCCTTCACCATTTTTGTTGTCCTCCTTTGAATGCTCTCTAATAGCTTTATATCTTGTATTGTGGCACCCAAAACTGCCCCCAGCACTCGAGGTGAGGCTGCCCCAGTGCAGAGCAGAGCGGGACAATCTCCTCCTTTGCCCAGCTGGCGATGCTGTGCCTGATGCACCCCAGGACACGGGTGGCCCTCCTGGCTGCCAGGGCACTGCTGACTCAGATTCAACTTGCCATCGACCAGAACCCCCAGGCTCCTTTCTGTGGTGCTGCTTTCCAGTATCTCATTCCCCAGTCTGTCTGTACATCCAAGGTTGCCCCATCCCAGGTGCAGAAACTTTCCCTTGTTGAACTTCATATGGTTGGCAATTGCCCAGCCCTCCAATTTGTCAAGGTCTCTCTGCAGGTCCTGATGTAACTCTATTTACCATAACCCTATTATTATTATTATTATTGTTGTTGTTTTTACTCTGCTATACATTATCTAACCTTTCCAGGTTCCATCCTCTTCCGTTGATGGATTGCAGAGCTTGTGCCCAGAGTCTCACTATGAACCAACTCATTCAAGGTAATGTGACCTATTGAACCCATCTTACTAAACATTACAGATTTGGCTGACAAAGCAGCTCAGGTGGAATTATATTTTCAAGACCTAAATACCACTTGTTTTACCCTCTGCCAGCAGAACCAACAGAGATTTGCTCTGACTCTGTAGCCCTCTGAAAAGCTGATTTGTGGAGTAAGCCACAATGTTTCTTTCAGACCTCATATCACCTTATTCAAAATAAGAAGTACACTTTGGTCTGAAGGATAGAGAAGGTTTCCAGGCACAGGGAGGAAATAACGGAAATGGAACAGGGGCCTTTTAAGTCATATTGTGCCTGAGCAGGATTATAATGCTCTCAGGGCTGTGTCCTGAATCCCTCCTTCAAACACTTCACTATAATCAGCTTTTTAGGCCTTTCAGCTCCATGCCAAATGGCAATAATGCCAACGCTGCCCACATGAGCCAAATCACCTCCAAATAAGACATAACAATATTGTCATCACACCATTCCAACAACACTGTGTCAATAAGAAAATCTGGTTTCTTCATCCTGCATTGGAAGAGAGTCTATCATCAGTCTCATGTTAGAGGCAAAATTACCAAAGCCACAAGGTAAAAAAAAAGAAAAATGGGAAAATAAGCTTTTCATATTACCAAAGACAAACACCCTTGTCACAGGAGATCCTGGTGTTTCTGGATCCAGTGGTATTACCAGAAGTTTACCACGTGGCATTAGGATACCCTGGAACATACTGTTCTTGCTGGGAGGGTGCAAGGGAAAAGGCTTTATCCTAAAGACCTCAGTACAGAGATAATCTAGAAAGCTTCTCTGGGGTTGCTTCCTGAGATGCAGTAATTGATTAGGTTGACACTTGCAGTCCCTCCAGGACAGTGTTTCACAGTTCAGTGAACACTGTGGTGGTGTAAGCTGAGCTGGTAGGCTTTCCCCTAGAGTATTCACAAGTAGCTAAGAGGTGAAGAGATGAGGAATGGGTTTCTCAGCTATAACTGGGAAAAATTCTGGTCTTGAATCTTCTCTGCCAGCACAGTCAGTTAGGTGCTGATCTTGTCTGGGAGGCAACAAAAAAAATCAGTGAATTCCAGTGCTGCCTAGCTGAGGCTGGCGAGAGCATCTTACTCTCCTCTCTGCTAGGCTGTGTCCGCTGATGGCTTACACTTGCAGGCCACAGACAGCAACGCTTCACGTAGTTACCAGCTCTGAGCTGGCAATCAGCTACTGAAATGGAGCAGAGATGAGAAGCCTGAACCTTGTCTCAGCTGTCACTGGGATTTTAGCCATGATAATTTCAGCTGCCAGCAGCCATGAATGATTCCATATGCACAGTAAATTTTAGCTGTCAAAGGCTCTATAGAGGCATGAATGGACCACCTGGGCCACCACTGCTATACTATTATACCATGGCTACTTCAGTAATTATCGTGGGCACTGACAGCTCATTGTGAGATGGCAGCCCCTTTTCAAGGTGTTTGTTGAAGAGGTTTGGACTACAGAGCTTCATCTTTGCATCTTGGGCAAACATGAGGAAAATATTTGGTTTCTCATCTATGAGAACAGGATTTCTGTAGCTTGCTAGTCAGGGATGAGAGGTTGACATGTAAACAGGCACACTCTGATCAAGCCTGAATTAGAGCTCAGCCTTATAGGTTGTAGAGTTACACACATATTCAGGAAATCAATGCAGATTGATTCTTGATTTTATTTAGGTAACTGTAAACTGACCAGCATAGTTGTGCAGGCTACAGATGCTTTTTAGGGAAAAAACCCCCCAGTCTTTAGATGATTCTTTGGTGAATTTCAAATGAATTCAACAAAGAATCATGACAAAGTTATTGTCAGACAACGTTTAGGTAGGTTTTTTTTTCCCAAATCCAGAATGAAATTCCTTTTCAAAACAGGGTAAACCACAGAACTTCCTCACTACTGTAGCAGTATCAGGTTTTTGGGGACAGGTTGGCAGTGTAGGACCAAGTCCACCTTCTGCACAAAGCATAGGTCCTGAGCGTTCGGTTTGGCAGGAAGGGTTGATTTTACTTACCCAAAATAGCTTTCAAGAGATTTGGGGTTGTTTTGATACAGAATAAAAATATTTCTTAAATGTAGGAGAATTCTGCAGAATGAAAGAACAACTCTCAGCCAGCTTTACTCCTGCCATTCAGGTCAACAACCTGTTCACCAAAGCACTGCCACAATAAAAAAATACTAGAAAATAAAAATGTGTAAGTGACCCACTCTGAAGAGTTCCTGACAATTTGAGCTGAATCTTAGTACAATATCTTTATCACAATACCATCTTTCCTCTCTGAAACTGTCACTGTCACTATAGTAACTGCCATATTAAAAAAAAAATTCTCCTGCTAATCTTGAAATATGAACATATACCTAAAATAACCATGCTTGCTGTACCAGTATTATCACCCAAAGATTTTGCAGAGCCTTCAGAGAGATAACAAACATAAATGCTATAATGAAGAAAAATTTTGTATTTGATAGAATAAGTCTGGTAGCTGTTGTAGATGAAGTTACATGGCTTCAGCTCCTTCACGAGTTAAGGTGTTGATACAGAACAAATCATGACAAGAGAGAAAAGACTAAAATTACTTTAGAAAGAAGACACGTCTAGGTTCTGAAAGACAAGGTAGAAATTATTTGCCACTTCACGGTTGTTACAACAGCAAGTTGTAGTCATGATACTATGCAATCTCTTTTCATATTGCTGGGAGATAACATAACTGCATTGCCATGAGCAGGCACAACTCACCATGTCCTGCTTGCCATTGTTCTCCATGCTGAATTGCTCCTGGATTCTGAAAATCACTGGGAAGTACTGTGAAAAATTGCATGTCACATAGAGACAGTCAAGGGATAAGGCATATCCCTACTGCACAATATAAAAGGATCAGCGTAAATTAGAGCTAGCACATGATCTGTCCTTCTGTGTGCAAAGAAGGATTTTCTCCCAAAGTAATTAGGCTTTATGTGCAAAAAGCTTTTTTTACATTACTTGTTTATAGATGCCTGATCAGATACTAATCGCTTTATCATCTTCCTTAACCTAAATTTTGTGGTTGCTGTCTAGCATTTTTAGCATGCTAACAGACACATAGCAGTTGATAGATAAATGTACTCAAATCCATTATTTTTATTTCTTCCTTTAATTGTTTCATTACAAGTTGTGATGCCATAATTACAGTCATTTATCCTGACTCAGAATACAAACACTTAAAAAGGGTCAAAACTGATATACGAAGTATAAAGCTCTGTCTTAAGTGTCACTGAACTTCCTTTTGTTGACTTATGTGCCTACAAAAAGCATCCTGTAGGCAATGCCGGACATGAAATAAGATTTCTTAGCAATATAAGAAAGATACATACAGACACAGAGCTAACTTTCCACATTGTTCCTCCAACTTATTCTAAATGACAAATGTACACTATGGAGGCGGGGATGCAGGCAGAGACCTGGTCTTATAGGGGTGAAATGGAAGTTGCTTACCATCTACCCAGCCATCTCCTTCTCAACTGAGAAGATCAAACAAAAGGAAACACCTGTGATAGCTTTACAGTTAAAAATAAGTGGCTTGAAATGGAAATATTTATTAGATGACAAAGGCCTTCCCACTGTAACTGTACTGAAAATTAGCTAGCGTGAGCAACCTACTCTTCGGGTGGCAACTGGAGATGCAGAGCCGTGCTGCAGACTTTCTAGGCAGCCAGGAGTCCTTGCAGCGTGTTCTGCAAGTCTTTGTGTTGCCTTGGCCTGAGCTGTTTGGTGCTTCCTTCCTGATGAGCTATAGAAAGTCCTGTTTCTTCTTCTGACTTACGGAGTGGATAACGGGGAGCCGCTGGTCAGATCATGTGGGTTGTTGTGCACACCTGTCTTTGCTGTGAAGGATTGATCCAAGTAAACTCCCAGTCCAAACTTTAGCCCAACCTTCAGCTGTGTCAGTTGGAAGGACCACTGGCATGTCAGACAGTAAGGATTTGTGTGTGGCTAGAAAGGGCATGAGCAAGATCCACACCCATATTGTGATGTCCTTAGTGATTTGAGGCTCCTCCTATTTTCTGTACATGATCTGTCCCATTGTCTGCACGTGTCTGTGGTCCAGTCCGAGTCTGTTTGTGCAGAGGTCCAGTGCAGAACTCCTATTGACCTACATGATGAGGGAAACAAAGATTTTGGAAAGTGCCACGAGAAGAATAAACTGTATCCCCAGCATGGTGGGATGCTAAAGAGAGGAGAAATGAAAATATGAAGTGATCTTGGAAGCAAAACAGAAATTTAATGTGTTTGCAGAATTCATTCTCATCTTCAGATCTCTGCTCAGAGTTCTGACATGAAGCGAACTAAAAAAACCAGCTTTATGCTTCTGTTGCAGGCAATGAAATTTAGAAAACTTGAGAAAAAGAAAGATTTTGCAGGATTATGAAACCAAGAGGAGGAGAGAGGCTTCCAAAATTTCATGCATTTGTTCAAGAACAGAACTTTAAGAGGGCTTTGTCCATCTGTCTCAAAATCAAAATATAAATTTGTCTTCTCCCCAAAGAAAGAATTCTGAAATCTATTCCATATCTTTACTGCACAATTTATTGCACACTTTTACACCATGACACACACTTAATTAAAAGTACTAAAATGTCAGAACTCTATCACGAAGCTGGGAGATGCTGGCCTGTGTCCCAATTAGTTCTTTTATTAGCTACTCTTGTACAATAATTTTTAATGAACTGGGTATGAATTTGATCAGGAGCTGATTTAAAAGAAGATGTTATAAACAGTAAATTGTTGCAGGGTAGGAGATCAGGTTATGCCCCAATAGAATTAGCTGTGCCAGACTAAGGCACGCTTATAACCTCATTCATGTTAGAAAGAATTTTGTTTCTGATGCAGAATTTTTGAATAGTTGAGGTTTTTTCTATGTATTTGCTTTAGAATGACAGAAGGATACGTTTTTAAGAATTTTAGATGTCTTATATACTTTGAGGTTTGCAAGGGAAGGAATAATGACTTGGAACAAAGACTCTCTAGGTTTGCCTGAAAACTTTACTGTTACAGGTGTTACACAGAAGGTCTCAGAAAATTTGGACTTAGTGGGAAAATTTCCTCAGCTGTAAAAACAAAAAGACATTAATCTGTCAATATCTGTTGCAACCCTCCACTAGGATGGTATGGCTGTAAAATGCTGATAATGTGGGTGGGATGATGGGCACACCCTGCCCTGCAGGATTTGGTGGGAGGGGAGGATGTTCCTGAATTTACCAGAGCACTCCTGCACTTCAGGAGAGGCATCCTTGCTTGTGCTCACTTTATTTTCTACGAAAAGGGTCATGCTGACATAGATCAGCGTAATAGGCCATGTACAACCTTCTGTTATTTTATAGCAAGACTTTCCCTCAAAAGAACTGAAAACACACTTAAAATTAGATAAAAGTTCAAGTTTGTTTCTGTCTGAGGGGCCAAATTATCTTTGGTCTTGCTGACTGTAAACCAAGTTCCATAAATCCAAATCTAAAGTCTTATTAGGTTTCTGTCACAGAAAGAAGAAAAATAATGATTCTGTAACTGAGTTTCTATTTGTGATTCATTTTTAATGATCCGTGAACCAGGACAATGTACCCCCACAGAGATATTGTGTTTACACAGTGAAGAGAGAATGTGAAAAACTGTTCCTTTTTTTTTTCCTGCATTAGCCGTTTTACTGACCACTTTAAATAAGATTACCACGTTTAAACTGAGTGAACACTGTACTAATTCTGTCAAACTTCAGTGATCTCCTATGCTTTGAAAATAGCTTTGAAACCTCTTTTGGTTTATTTAAAAACTTTTCCTTTCCAGAATATTCCTTGTAGATTTGCCACTTCTCTGACAGCTCGAAGAGAAATTGATCAGGCAGTGTTTCTGGTAAAGTATATTGAGACCAAATCCATCTAAATCCTGCAATTCCTTTATGTTTGAGATAGAGTTTATCTTACTATTTAACATCATTACAGCAAAGGCCTGCTTTTCAGATGACTTAATAACATAATGTTGCGGTAAAGAAGAGGGTTCATTTGCAGCAAATACATCCTATCCTCACAAAAATCAGTGGGGCAACCGAATCAGTTTCTTTGCCTATTGAAATCAGAATAATTACACTTTTTTGGAAGGACAATCGTATCAAAAGCCTAATTTGAGGGCAAGCATTTATTTTTTCCTCCTTTTGGTGTGAGATTGATAAGGTTTTGGCAGAGTTATGCATCTGAGTCAGCCTTAGCTTAAATGGTTATTGTTCTACCTACATAATACAGTCTAGTAGTTCCCAATCTTATAAAGCCCAGAAGGAATAATCAAATCATGCTCTTACAATGCCACGTGCATATTTCAAACTAATCCTTATCTTCTCCCAGAATGAATTGAGATAAATACCTGTTTTACTGAACTGGGTCTAATAGATTCACTTGACGAAGGAAGCTAATGCTAACGTCCATTTCCATGGAAACGGAGCTTGCAGAGGCATCTTGCATGCAGTGTTTGGGGTTAAGCAGAGCTGAGTTTGGGTCCCACATTCCACGCAATCTAAACTGATTACATACTGCAAATATGCGGTGCCAATCTCCACGTTATGACAGTAGTTTTCCTTTGGGGACCGGGTACTTTCCATGAGAAGCACTCCCACCGACTCACACCTCTGCGCTTTCCACAGGCTCTGCCGCACCCATGCTCGCTGCAGCGCCAGCTTCTGCCTGCCTGTTTATCAATGGATTTATTTTTAGCGGCTTTGAAATTGAGAGATGCTGAGCCACGTTCTGCCCCTTCTGCTCTGCCTCTGCGCTGGCTGGGCTAACAGGGAGAGGGAGGACGCAAAGGCAGGGTGGTGTTTCAGCCTTTTTAGCCGCAATTCAGCATTGCAAGCTGGATACCACAGCCCAGACCAGCTCAGCTGTATGTGTGGCATTTCAGCATAATGGCTTTTGTGAGCAAAGAATGCCTATCCTCTGCATCTGATGCAGTTTATATTTTGCAGGTTTCTTCAGGTGCAAAGCACTGAATAAGTGAGACCATCCTGTAGACAGCTGCTTATAAATGCCCTATTTGTTACTTTTAGAGAAGAGAAAAATATCCAAATTCTGGTATCTTGGTGTGTCTAAGTTAGCCAACAAGGACCTTGTGAATATCCTGTTATTCTTCAAATAGAAAACAGATTACATTCTTTATCTTTGGGAAGAAAAAAAAAAAAAAGGCAGCCAGCAGGATATTCTTCCTGAGTTTCTTTCTCTTTGGTCTATCTGATTTAATTTTGTTTAACTCCTTCAGGCTTTACTGTTCATTTCTCATCCTGTTTAAGTGTATTATTAATGAATTCACTTTTCATTTATTACTATTAATTTGCATTATCTTAATGCATAAGGACCCACATTCTTCATCTGAAGAGCTGTACAAATCATCAAACAAAGCAAAACAAAAAAAAATCATGTAATAGAAGACTAGAGACAGCAGACTAATCCAGACAGGCAGAGAAATCCTGAGGAACATTGCAGAGCATTTGTCAGGATGACAGGAAAGGGTCTTAGAGCACCATCAGCCTAAACATTTAAGTTCCTGTTAAGCAGAATTGCAAGGGAGACTGTGACAGGTAATTTGCAGGAAAGACCTGTGTGACAGATTAACATCAACAAAATTTTGAAATGGATTTACATTTGCGAAGGACCAACATCAGGACAGACACAATCTCTGCCTCAAATGAGGTCTTTATGTAAATGAGTGTGGGAAAAGAAGGAAAGCTGGGCTGCAGATAGCGTCATGAGATGCTGGGGTAGGATTGTCTCTTCTTGGTGGTAACAAGCTATATAATGTACACATGCATGACTGCATACATGTACAAAGAAGACTGCATACATGTACATCTGCGAATACATGTAGTCCAGGGAATATGTTATTAGCTAGAATAACCTGGGTGGTTCAGCTCTTCATCTTTCTTCACTACTCTGTAACACAGGAAATCCAGAATCACCTGAAAATGCCATCACTGTTGCTTTCCCAAACTGCATTACACGTCACAAAGGCAAATATTTGTAGGCTGAAAGCAAGCATGGTCTATTTTCCCCTGCAGTGATTTGTTGGAGGGGGGAGCTTCCCATTTCAGAGCTCTCAGGCACTCGCTGTTGCAGAATACTAAGCACGGCTTCCCCCATGCACTGTTTCCGTGGGGTATCGCACAGAGACGGAAGGGGCATGGACTGACAGAAGAAATATATTTATGAACGTCAAGGACAATTTATTCTGTCTTTACAAGCAGACCTAAGGAAAAAATGTCAAAAATACCTCAGCATGAGAAACTGCACTGTAGTTAGTTCCTTGGCTTAATGTATCAGAAAAATAGGCATCTCAAGCTGATCCCACCATGATCTCTCCATCTGTGGCACATCATGTATTCCAGTAGTGTAGAAACTGCATTCATTAATACAATATTCACCCAGGTTCATCACAAATGTGTGTTGCAGGTATGAATCTAGGGCCATGCTTGAATTTAAATCTTGATTGCCAGTATTCCACCTTTCATAAAATAGCACTTGACACAGGCATTTTTCAGACTGCCAGGCTGGCACAAATGCACATAGGATATACAAGCTTGAATTTTCCTTATGCTTATGTTTTAATCAACATGACTTCATTATTTCTGATCCTTCTCACATCCAACTGTATAATGAATTTTTATTTCCAGTATTTCTTATTTATGTGATGGCCTCAGGTCCTGAGAGGGGCTTCTGTAACAGGAGGCAAAATACTAAACTGAGCTAACATGGAGAGCCTGTTTCAAATAATTGTACAAGGTTTTAGCTGTCTTTCTGAAGAATATTGTATCATATCATGCTAACACTGATAACTTGCATCCGTGTCCCATGAAGCCACCTGTAACAACTGACCATTTAATTGCATGAATCGAGAAAAATCTATGAGAGTCTCAGTAACCAGTCAGTCTTATTAGGATTTGGCTATGCATCCTCCTTTGCTTTTCCATGGGGAAAGTGCATTTCCCATTGTGTATAAGCAGTCCAGGTGGCTGGTGCATCTACAACAGCTGCCAAAGCAGACTTGGTGCGCTCAACCCCCAGCACCTGCCTGCACTGACAAATCTGCCAGCCAGTATTCAAGTTCTGCTGGTGCTGCTCTCCTCTTGCAGCATGCCATGATGAGGGAAGCCTGCACAGGGGAGAAAACCAAGCTGATTTTGGCAGGGATATGCTGCAAAGGTGGGGCTGCTGCCTGGAGAAGTCTCAGCAACCTCCTGAGGCCCAGCCCTCCTCCCAGTCTGCATCTGGTTGAAGGCCTCGTCCCTGCCAGACACGAGGGATGAGAAGAGAGGAACGAGGACAGTGAAGGGCAGGTTCCTTGGCACACCCAGCCTGGTGGCTTGGTGCATGTGTGCATGCAAAGGACTCGCTGCACAGGCGCTGGGACACTGGACCCACTGTGCATCCACAAATCTCCTCTGTTCTCCTCTTCTCCTGCCTAACCCTTCTCTTTCCCTCACAAACTTGTACGTCCATGTCTCCACAGCCACACCTCTTCTTTTCCTCCCCTGCCCTTTTCTACCCAGTACACTTTTTTGTTTCCATTTACTTGTTACTCTGCTGTGCAATTGACTTGAAAGAGAGTGCTTAAAGAGAACTAAATGACATTCAAGTATTGCCTCGTTGATGTTCACATCATGTCTTTTCCCTACATTTATTTTACTTGTAAGACCCTTCAATATGGATCCCATGAATTGTTCTGTGCCCAACTGGGCTCTCAAGTTAGTCCCTAGGGAGAGCTGTGCCAAATGCAGCAAATAAATAACAGCATTTGTGGAGGACTGCAGACAACTAAGGCTTAGGATTTTGGACAAAGATATTCCACTGATGATTTTTAGACTATGCATACGTCATTCTAGAAATCTTCTCAGGTCTGTGAAAGCCTTTGATGACCACTGCTCCTGGTCTTCCAAGCTTTATCTATGAGTATCTACACAATTGCTTGTTCCGGCTTCAAACTCCAATGTTATAAATACTTCTACTTAGCCTGTAGAACAAATTACATCCATGACGATGATGGTTTGTAAAATTCTCAAGAGCTTTGAATGATTACTTTGTTCTTGTTTTATCCTATTTCCTACTTTATTATGCAAAAGATTATTTTTTAAACAGACCTAAATAGAAGCACCAAGATATTTGAAAAGAGCAAGCAAATGATAATTGAGAGCTAATGCCTTCATATAATTCAAATCCCATACAGCAAGGGGCATGTCTAATCACTGAGGATATGAAAAAGTGATTCTAATTTTTCAAAACAGTCAGAAAGATTATTTAACCTGTATTTAATGCAAGAAAAAATTATGGGCAATGGAATGAAAGGAATTATATTGATAGAGGGAAAGGCTATGGTTAATATGGTATTCTCAAGTCTTGGGTCTTTTCTGGATATATCTCAGTTTGTACTAACATATAGGAACCTAGGTCACGCATGTCAGAAATCAGAGAATTCGAGCTTGTCACTGACCTCAGACCAGGCTGGTCTTCCAGTGTCCAGGGAAACTGGCTGGAAACTGGCTGCCAGTTTCATCTGGTGATGACTGCATGCTTTGCTATGGATATGCAAGCAAAAGCATACAAGGACAGATAACTTTACAGTCTTTCTTTTCCTCACCCACACACCCAGAAAGGCAGGACATTTTCTTTGTAATTCACTGAGGAAATAGTCGCAGAGCACCTTAACCCACTACAGCACATGAACTGTGAGCTCTGCTCTCAGGCAGCTGGGGGGACACAGTCCTCTCACCCTTACCATTAGAAAGGGAGTGATTCTGAGAAAAATAAAACGCTTTTTTCAGATGTTTTCTCTATAGTACAGTCTGCAAGTTCTCCATAGTCCAGTGGGAAAACATTTTATCTTTCATAACTTAGGGTGCTTGGAGCCCCTGAAGTCTCTAAGAGAAGCTCTGGTTTCTAGAGCAGCTAGGGCTTGAATTTCAAACCGTGGACATTCTTCTGACAAAGACTTCTGTTCATTATTTCTTTTGCTACTCTCAACCAGTTACTGTCTTAGCAATCACAAAGCCTATTCTCAAACTACAGTGCCTGTAAGAAATCATTTTTAAGCATCACTTGATGCAAGCAGTGAAGTTTATTATATTAAGTTTTATTATATTATATTAAGTTTTATATATTATATTAAGTTTCTAAAATGAAACTTTCTCAAAATGTTTTTTCTTTTTCCGTTAGGTATTCCTACTTTCTCCATAGCCTGTTCTACTAAGCTCACTTCTCAAAAAGGAAAAAGAAATCCTCCAGAATTACTTGCAAACCAAACATCTAATGCATAACATGTAGACTATGGTAATGTGTAGAGATCCCAACTAAATATTTCATCACATGGGGCTGAAAGATTTAGCAACCCTAGAGCTGTGACCCTGTCCCTTCCCAAAGACGTGTGCAGTCCGTATTAGCAAAATCATTAAAATCTTTCTCACGTTTCAAGATATTCTCTAATTTTGATTTGAAACGGAGGAGAGAGAGGAACTAACCACTGTGAAAAGATCAGTTGTGGCAGAAAAAGAATAAAGAATGGACCTGATTCATTTTGGCTTTGATTCATTGGAAAATTGCTGGAGTTTAAAGAATGTTATTGAAAAAGAGTGCCAGGCCAGAATACAGCACTGTATTGACACTAAGCACACTTATTAGGTCTCCTAAATCAAAATTTTTGGAGAGCAAAAAGTGCATTTCTAGTGTCTCTCATACTTCCTCCTCCTCACATTGATCGAAGGAGATACATGGGACTAGGAAAATGGCTCTGTTTCCCATAAAGATTTGAATTGCATTAATTGTATCTGGGGAAAAGTGTTCATACCCAGTATCAGTGGCCTTATGTAAGTAAAGTTTATTCTGAAACAGAAAGAGAATAGACATTATTCCTGAAAACATTTTCATACCAATAGTCTTGTGTTTAAGCCAGGAATTTTACAGAGGTAATTATTTCAGTATACAAAAAAATACCCCAAACCAACAAAAACCCTGAAATACAAAGGCATTGTTTGTCTAATGACTGGTTTGTTCAAGGCTATGGGGAAACTTTGAGACATATATAATTCAGACACCAACAGAAAAGATCTTTGGTTCCTTGGTCTCCTATGAAAAATACTCTACTGGAATACTTGTTCCATCCTGGCTTTTTCACTAAACTGAAACTAATTGCATCTTGAGCCTTAATCTTCCTCCAGAGATAATAACATGAGACTAAATTCTGCTCTAAGCTATAGCAGTATTAATCTGAGTAAGGCCTTTGAAGTGGGATTCATTTTTATGCAACATACTTTTCAATAGATTCACTGTTTGCAGGTTTTATTTGGAAATCCCACTTTCATCAGGTTAAAGCATCACACTAACCATTAAAATACTAAGTAATAGTAACAATACCTAGCAGCATAACAACACACTGCTCCCTGAGGATCTAACTGCTCCTTGAAAAGGTGAGTGATTGCCAGCTCACAGAAGGAGACTGCAATGCACGAGTCTGATATGAATTAAAGAGTAGAAACCGCCTCCGTAAATGTCCCCAGGGCACCACAGCACAGCTCCCACGGGGCTCGGGAAGGGCAGTGGGCTTGTTCTGATGATGGCCAGTGGTTTTTCTGCCTCTAGCTTTCCCCAGGACAACACAGAAGCTGCTGGCACCTATCCCAGCCTTGAGCTACACAGTACCTGTGCAGCCATGCCAGCACTTTCGGGAAGCAGTCGAGGGTGTTTGTCTCTGGCAGCAGCGTGGGGAGAAGCCCAGGCGGCGCATGGCTGCACATCTGGCACCCGGGGAGCTGCACCTCCTGCCCGGGGGCAGGGCTGGGCAGCACTGACGCCCGTGTTGGTCTTCACCCTTCAAAAACCAGCTGCACTAAGCCCACTTTCACAGGAGCCCCAGATTTTGGGTTTTGCTCCCACCTTTGGGAGCTGACCTGAGGGAACAGGGAGGCAGCATAACAAGCTGTCAGGTGAGGTGGTTTATCATTATCACTCGGGGAATTATACGCTGTCTGATAGAAATCTACAGGGATTAATGTGGTGCAAGATCCTGCTTAAAGGAGCTGGTATGGGTAACTCAGAGTATTTTTTGCCTCCTTCTGCTCCCAGCTCCAGTCTTTCATGTATTTGCTCCTTTGATTTGCTTATTAACCTGTGATTTTTCTGCTTTTACCCTTTACTTCCTTTTTCTGTTCTAGTATTTGAGGTCTGAAGCAAACACTAATTAATAAAAATCCCACCACTGCAGACAGTATAAGTTTCTTCACCTCTTAAGAACACCTTCACAGTTTTTAACATTGTCTGTCTGTGCTGTGGACTGTGAAAGCAGCTGCAGGCTCAGGCAAGGCATCTGCTGCTGCTGACTGGCCTCTGAAAAGCCTTCAAGCTGGTCAGGACCCACTTGCTGGCACATCAACAAGCCACCACGTACATAAGCATTTGGGGTTTGTCCTTGCAGAGGAAGCTATCTTGAAGGGAAGGGGTATGATTACAGTGCCATTCTCCAATTGCCAGCTAGGGTATGACAGATCTTGAATCAGACCCTGAAACCCCAAGCACATAGAAAGCCTGCTGTCCTTCACTGAACATACAGTGAAGGCAGGGAGACAAACCACTCAGATGAGGCATCTCCACTGAATGCTTTAAATCAGGTTCTGTGAGATTCTCACAAGCATGGCAGCATTTTCTCCACCACTGTACACACCTGGTCCCCTCCAGGTGCCACCACAGAGAGAACA
The DNA here is from genome assembly GCA_013398855.1 of Mohoua ochrocephala. NCBI lineage: Eukaryota > Metazoa > Chordata > Aves > Passeriformes > Acanthizidae > Mohoua > Mohoua ochrocephala. The sequence continues at coordinate 100,836 of VZTA01028939.1, forward strand.
GCCTGCCCTCAAGACTGTGGTGGCAGCAGCTTCGAGTGGCCTTGAGGCCATCTTGGTGACAACAGAGCTCACAGCCACATCTTCAGCCTGCACCCTGGGTTTGAGGCAGAGGGGACTGCTGTCTGCTGAACACAGCTCTCTGGTTTGGAAATGTACTGCTCAGTGTGCAGGAGTGGGTAGTGTTGGTGCCATGAGAAAGGCAAAGAGAATGGTGGCATAACTCCAAAAAGTGATCAAGATGTTGGTATCCACAGAGCGCTCAGGTAGCTGGGAGACTGGAGACCTGCCAAACAGGTTGTGATTAGAGACACAAAATAATTTAGGTGAGAAGCGACCTCAGAGGTCACCTAGTCCAAACCACTCCTCAAAGCAGAGCTAACCTCAAGGTGCAGCAGCTGCTTAGGGTCTTCCTCACCCACATGCTGAAAATCTCCAAGAACAGATGTTTCACTTTTGAAGCAATGTGATCTAGTGCTTACTGTTCTCAGTTTGAAGATGTTTTTCATCCATACAGACAGTCAGAACAGCCCATCCTCCAATATAGGACTGTGGCTTACCTTCCTTTGCTGTGCGTCTCTGAGGCTCTGGCTTTTCTACAACCTCCTTTTAGTTGAAAAAAGCAGTCAGGTCCTCCTCCTTAATCTTTTCCTGCCCAGGTCAAGTAAGCCCTCTTCCCTCAGCCTCTTCCCATCATGTTGGGCTGCAGCGACTGAACTCACTCCAGCTTGTGAATATCTTTCCTGTATATGGTGGACTGAAACTGGAAAAAGTACTCTGAGTAACAAATAGAGGGGAATGATCTGTTTTATCAGTTTTATTCTCAAAGCCACTTACTTGCCAACTACTGTGCAAATATATTCAGCTTATTTATAAACAAGTTTGTCCTGGATTTTATCTCAGTATTCTCGAAAGTCCCAGCAGAAGCCATGGTTAGGAAGGAGGCAGAGCTGATAATAGGTTTCACAGACTAGCTCTTTGTCCTGTTTGTGATTCCAGAGTGATGTTGCTAAAGCTTCAAAGAGTTTTGTGCACTCTCAGAGTCGTTTCATAATTCTCAGGCTCATATTTTCTAGCTCTTCTGTGAAACAGTTCCCTTTTCTATTGACTAGGCTTGCTTGGCAGTTCATATCCACTTTGCTGACATTTAGTCTTTCAGCCAGCTAGCCTTGTTCCATTCCAAGGTAATTTGAACTGAACAGAGTTTAAAAATTAAATCCAGAGTTGGTTGACTGAAGGCCCAACTGCTAGTTAAAACCCCACATGGTTGCAGCTAAAAGTCCTCTTTCAGAAGATGCCACTTTAGAACCTCCCCACATAAAGTTTCATCAGAGGACTAGGAGAGAGGGAGGAGATGAGTAGTCAAATGATTGCAGGGTGCATTAAAAGGTACAGACTGCCAGCATAAAGCAGGAGATGTCAAAGTGGCTCAGGAATGGACTGTGGAGTGATGTTGAGAGCTCTGCCTCCAGGTCAGGCAAACGGCTGGCATGATGGCACGGGAGGCAAAAGATGACATGGAGAGAGTGGCCAGCTGAGGTAATACTCTGTTCCACCTCTGTCCTGGCAGGACAACTTGTTTGGGAGGCTGCTGGCAAGGACTGCAGCCAAAAGAGCCTCTAGATGGCCAAGCCTTACCCTGTTTCCCATGTGCAACCCCCAGAGCTGGGGGCAGCAGTTGTGCAGTTTGTGCTTTGCATCAAGGCATCTTGGCTTTGCACACTTCCTGACCCTGTATCTTTTGGTGAAAGCAAATTTTCAAATCTTTATTTGCCTAGGCAGCTGGGATGACCACAGAGGTCTCTGCCCCACAGCAAGCTTCAGGTGTGATTTCACAGTGCAGACTGCCCTGCAGCCATACCAGCTCCAGCACCCTTGTCCTGCTTGTGGTTAAGTTCCTGCTGTGCTGTGCTGCCTCCCTATCACCAACAGCTTGCACTAAGGACAATGAGCTTTAAAACATCCCCAAATTGTTGCAAAAGTGCTGTATCATGAAACCACAGCCTCACTCCCCTACTTAGGGCAGCAGCAGCCTTCAGTCTGTCACTTTTCATGCCACTCTGAGAGCCTTTTACAAACCTCGGTAGTTTTTACGACCATGCTGTGGTGTGAATATGACACCTTCCTGTAATATCTGGCAAGTTTCTTAAAAGGAACTGGTCAGTCCATCTGTGGGAACACAGCTGTGATGGCTGTGTCACTGCTTGCTGATTAGATGTGCTCAACCTTAGTGGCTGGTAATCACATCGATATGGAAGGAGAGGATATCGGAGACTTTGCACCTCTCATTTTGTACTTGAAATGGTCCTCTGAAAGAATTCAATGCATATTAGGGGTCCTGACTTGATGCTAAGAACTAAATACTTCTCATCTATCACTTGTGTCCTCCCTCCCTGGTGTTAGGTGGACATGGTATTCATAAATAGGAATATGGTCATTTGCCCTCAGATGCCTCCTTTGCCCCAGAATTTCTGCTGTATCAATAAAGGAGGTGAACCCAAGGACCTGGATGACTGTGCTGACAATTCTTTAGGGCAGTCCCTTGCACAGGTTGGCCTGTGTAAACTACAACTCACCAACATTTCAAGGATTTCAAAGTTCTCCCAGGTGTGGTTTGGGAACCAGAGAAAGGCAAGGACTACCTGTAACAGACGATATGCACATTGCCATCCTGTTTTGAAAGGAAGAGTTTAATAATAGGGATGCAGGCTCTTCTGTGCCATTTGGCCTCAGAGAAAGGCCCTGAGGATCTTTAAAATAGTTACAGTCTATTTCTGTCACTGAGATCCAATCCTGCTACTCCCTCCTACAGTTTGCCCTTCCCGGTTTCCTCTCCCCCCAGTTTTGATTCTGATGTTGTCTTGGTACTCATGCTTTCCTTAATGTCACCAATAGTAAGGCTGCCTGCTACTTTTTTGTTGAGTTTCACAGCTGTACAGATGCTTAAACTAAGCAACGGCATACCTTTCTCATTTAAGAATGAAAGACAAGAAGAAACAAAAAGAAGAAAAACAAGAAAGAAAAACAAACTCACAGCAAAAAGAAATCTAGATCTAAATGCTCCCTTCCAGCAAAACAGCAAACTTGGAAAATAATAAACAGATGGACCCTAAAACATGAGAAATCTAGAGGTATGAAAAAAGGGTTCATTAAAACTGATCATTATTTAACCCAAAGTTTGGAAGATGTTACATTCCATTTTAACATCAGTGCTGAAGGAACAATTCTGATCCACAAAACCCTCACCTGAACAGTTTTGCTCTTTCTTCAGTTTTACCAGTTCTATACTGAAGTAAAACAAGTTACAATGAGGAGAGCTAACGAAATCCTAGTGATCCGAGTGCCACTGGAAGGAGAATGAGGGCCAAATTGAGGGCCTGTACTTGAGTGAAAGTGACAGGTATATATCTACATATATATATATGTACACACACATATATATGTATATATAATTTTTTTTTTCTTTCAGGAAATAATATAAACAAATAAACAATGTTTGAGACAAAGGAAAAATTGGCATCTCAAGGCCAGATGACCACTAAAGTTAACAGTCCAGTGATATCCTTGTCTTCCAGAAATAACAGAGAAACAGATCCTTTTTGACAGCTACAAAGTGAACTGATGGCACATGGCAAACTTTTAATGCTTGAAAGTTTAATTTTCACTTGGAAATATTTTCTGGCTGTTGTCTGGGCTCATGTAAGCATTTCCCAGTAATACAGCAGCTTCTTCCATGTCTCAGGCTGGAGACGGAAACTCCAAATTTGCCTAGTGCTCCCTAGAACAAGTCTGTGAATGCTACCTACCCTGTAAACATGTTAGTGTTTTATTTTAATCCAGTTCCTGGAAGCCAGGCACACTTTATTGTTATTTTTCACAGTAATGCTTTTTATCAGTTCTAGTAAAAATTAGTCATCCAGTTACTTCATGGTTTTATGTGGCTAGAATGACTTGGGATCATTTGCTTACCTGACTGATATACTTGTATATTAGTAAATAAGAACCATAAGAAAACCTGTTTGATGATTTCCCACAGGAGATTTCAACAGAGCCAGCACATCACTTTTCAAAGTGATTTACAGAGAAATTGTTTGTTCTATGAAACGTTTGTTGTTCTGGTTAAAATTTTCGATGAGGGCATTTCTTTAACAATGGCTACAGAACTCCTGTCTACTTTATTATGTTATTGTTGCTGAGAAACAATCTCGGGTTCTCATGGAAGAATAATGCCTTCTCATACCACATTTCTGCTTGAAAGAAGCATCATTAAACTTAAGCCAAAAGTTTGCAGGAATCTGATAACCAAGTGTTTGATACTGTGAATATCATCTTATTACCTTCTGCCTTCTACATAAAAGCAAACAAGTAGGTCTGTTTGGCTTTCAGAAGGCATAAGGGAAGTGACTGACTGGTACTGTGCTCGCTGACAATGCACAGGAATCACAGAAGGTCAGTTAATTTTGCTGCCAGATGCTCTACAAAGAGAAAGGAAAAACATACTCTGTTTGTGCTAAGTCTATTAATGCAGCCATTAATTGCAGCCTCCTGCTCAGATACCATCCTGAACATAAAATAAATGAAATGTTATTTCAGGGATTGCTCTTAGTCCAACCTGATTTTTGTATGAAGGCTTACAGAGATCTAGTTCATGCTTGATAATCATAGAAATAGACATATATAGAGACAATGCCACTGTGTGTGTAGCACCTAGACAGAGACAAAATGAGGAGCTGAAACCTAATTCTTTTCTGACAACGCCTTTCTGATTTCTTTTCTTTAGAGCTGCTGTAAATGCAAAACTTCCCGGTGAAAATCTTCATCAGGCTTACACTTCAATATATGTGGTGGCACTTGATAGCTCAGGCAGGTACATTTTTACTTGCTTAACATGACATTGCTTTATGGGTCTTAAAAACATTGGCTTGGACATTGTTCTTTGCAATTCAGTGCTTGGCACAAAGAAATCAAATGTAACTTTATCACAGTGATTCTTAAGGGAACCTAGGATCTAGTCTGCTATGCAAGACGTATGCACTGCTCAGGCTGCTGCACTTCATGGACCAAGATGCTCTCACTCACTCATGCCATTCTTCTTCCTTAAGATTGTTTTTGCACTGACAGTCATGACAGGTCACATGAAGATCTGCTTTGTGAGGTGTGGCTAATCAGGCAATTACTGAGAAGATGAGCCCCTAGATAGCTGGTGAAGCAAAGTCATGCCACTGACCTTTGTTGTACAGTATCAAGCAGCTACATCAGAAAGGGACCATCTTGTGGATCCGATTCCACTGAAGTGCACATTTGTGCTTCACATCTGAGATACATGTTCTAGCAAGCCTACAAAGCCTGACACATGGAGAAAATTGAAATCCTGAAATTTTACTTATTTTTGAATTAGAAACACTTCCTCCCTTCAAAAAATTTGAAATCCTTCCTGGAGGAAATTTATGCAAAACATTAATCATCTCAGTGGAACACTGTTCAGCTTCTTAGAACTCACAGCTTGGTAAGTAGATCCAACAGTCTGCAGGAATTGCATGTTAACGTTTGTATATTTCTGAAATTATAAAATAATTTAGGTTGGAAAAGACCTTTAAGATCACCAAGTTCAACCATTAACCCAGTACTGCCAAGTCCACCACTAAACCATGTCCTTAAGTGCCACATCTACGCATCTTTTAAATGCCCCCAGGGACGGTGACTACACCACTTCCCTGGGCAGCCTGTTCCAGTGCATGACAACCCTTCCTGTGAAACACTTTTTTCCTAATGTCCAGTCTAAAGCTCCCCTGGCGAAGCTTGAGGCCATTTCCTCTTGTCCTATTGCTTGTTACTCGGGAGCAAGGACTGACCCCCAGCTGGCCACAGCCTCCTTTCAGCTAATTGTAGAGATTGATAAGGTCTCCCCTCAGTCTCCTCTTTTCCAGGCTGAACACTCCCAGCTCCTTCAGCTGTTCCTCATCAGGCCTGTGCTCTAGACCCTTCCCCAGCTTTGTTGCCCTTCTCTGGACCTGCTCCAGCACCTCAATGTCTTTCCTGCAGTGAAGGGTCCAGAACTGAACACAGGATTTGAGGTGCAGCCTCACCAGTGCCAGGTACAGAGGGATGATCATTGCCCTAGTCCTGCTGGCCACACTCTTTCTGATCCAAGTCAGGATGCCATTGGCCTTTTTGGCCACCTGGGCACACGCTGGCTCGTGTTCAGCTGCTGTTGACCAGCACCCCAAGGTCCCTTCCCACTGCGCCACTTTCCAGTCACTCATTTCCAAGCCTGTAGCAATTCATGGGGTTGCTGTGACCCGAGAGCAGGACCTGTCACTTTGCTTCACTGAACCTCATACAATTAGTCTTAGCCCATCCGATAATCACGTATTGAAGACAGGGAATATCATCTGGTGAAATGGTGAATTGGAATGGTTTGTAATGAGGAATAACACTGGAAATTTTTCCTTCAAAACCGACAATTTCAGAACGTGTTTGTTTCTAATGGAACTGAATTCTGCAAGGGGAAGCAAGTCAGTCGGAGTCCCAGTTTAGTGGGAACCTACTGATTCTAGGTACGGAGGCAGGCAAATTTCTGTAATTGCAGACGATTTGTTTTAGTCAAAATCCTAAAAAATGTCTGTGGAAGAAGCCCTGTAACAAGTAGTATCTGTCACAATTGTCAGGTCAGTCATACTTCTTACTCCTCTAATTTTTTCAAAAACAGGCCAATCCTTACTTAGCCCCAGTTCCAACAAATCTCTGTCCCATCTGGACATCAGCCTTTTTCCAAGATGAGTTCCACAACACTAGGGAAGGAGGAAAAGGAGGGACTTGTTTCCATAACTGTTAGTGCAGATTAAGCTTCACCACTCCTCACAGTCTGGAAATACCACAGATGACTGTGGTTGTCAAATGCCTCACTGAAGTTTCACATGGCTGGTAATGCACAGCAGAGTCACTCCGAGGTGCTCCTAGAAAGGCCTTATATTGTCCATCTCCGCACCCCCAAGCTCCTTTCTGTTCTGAGTAGCAAGAATAAACCACCTTTTGTTGATGCAGCATCATAGTGGTGCAAAGAGTGCAGGTGGATGTGGGCTAGAGGTGACTTTTGACCGTCCTGAATGAGAAAAGTCAGGTAAATATCATGTAGTCAAGCCACAGTACACACCTAGCGACTATCTAGAGGCAGATAGGCTAGTAGCAAGCTCAACATTTCCTGCCCTGACTTCAATGCTGTTACTTGGATGAATACTGATGTCACCTAATGCAGTGACGGATGCGTAGGGTGCTCAGGGTGCAAAAGTCCTCCTGACATGCTGAGACAGGTCAGAAAGCATGCCAGACTTTTCACCATGCCTCAATCCTGGCAGGTGAAGACAAATTAGGAGTAGCCTCTGGGCATTCCAGAAATCGAATTGCAAGGGTCCATGCTGCTGTGACAAGGATGCCCAGGACATCACCACAGTCCATTCTACCCTGCAGATAATACAGACTAACCTCTGAGTATGGCTCTCATCAGAGCTTATCCCCCTCACCATCACACACCTCCACACAGTCACCTGATTAACTAACCCACAAAGCAGCACTAACAGTGATTACCTTGGCAGGGCTGAGTTATTTTCAGTGCCTGCAATTCTGTTCCCTCCAGGTGTAATTACAAGAGCAATTAAAACCAGCCAACTGTCTCCAAGTATTATTTCTTGAGAAAACAGGTCTCAAAATAGGTTATATATATTCTGCTATCTCAACTGTAGCTCAGGATGGCCTCAAAGCCCTCTTACAGAGTCTCCCTGTGTTTCTTTCCCTAAGCCAGCAAATCCTGGCCCTTCCTTTTTTTTGTGTTCTTACTGGTTATTATTGTAGAGTAATTCTCTGAAGTTTTCATTTCCAGGCCTACCAGCTCTCTGGCTTAGGGCAGGACCCGCAGTGGGTGTGATAAACAGCCTCCTCTCTCTTTACTCCAAGGTTTGTCCTCAACAGCTTGTCTAATGCTTCGCTGGTTTCCCACCAACCATAACCTCTAGTTATATCAGGACTAAAAAATTCATAAAGGAAAGTCTTATAGTCTAAAAACTACTTTTTGCTGACTAGGTTATACACAATTTTTATGGGTTTGCTTCTCTGTACTCTTATTCTGTTACACAAAATTGTCAAAAGATCAAAACTACACAGCAAATAGTCTGCTATGGGCAAATAAGGAAGCAGATGTTTTTCATTTAACCAAAAGGAAGATAAAAAGAAAAACTAGATAAACTAGGTGATGAAGACCTGGAGCGTCTAATAATGAAAGTTGCTCAGAAATAAAGGTTTATTGTTAATTGAAGCGGAGCACTTTGTTAGGCAGCCTATAAGAAATACTTTTCAAATCACAGTGTCAATATGCTTTCTGCAGTATTACAGGTCATCAGAAAAGTGAAAAAGTAGATTTCAGCTAATATTACAGTAATTATTCACACTTTCAAAAATAAACATTAATGGGGAACCAGTCTCTGGGTAATAAAGGAGCTCCTGATCGACAAATTTGTGTCTTGGGAAGCGACATCCATTAACCTACAAAGCACAGGCAAGATCCCAAATAAGCAAACACAAAACCATGCAAACCTCCTTGCTTTCCCCAGTGTAGCTGCAAACTGAAATGCAAATCCTACCTGTTTCATATGTCAGGGTGTGATCTCTCTGATAAAAACACATTAAGCATACTGAAAATTAAGAGCAGCAAAGCTGTGAAGAAAGAACACGTAGAATAGTTTTGTCTATTGCACGATACCTGATGAAGTGATTTTTTCCATACATGTACACTATGACTGTAGGTAACAAGAAACACTTCCTACTTCCAAGCACTTGCATCTGTTTTCTACCTGTGGATCTAGAGGTGCTTTCTGTTCTTTGAAACTTTCAACCCAAACTTGTTACCTGATTTTGTGAAGGTGTAAAGTGAAAAACATTTGATTGGAGTGTGCTTAATTTTTGCAGTTGTAAAATATAAAATAAATTTTCCTTGAACATAAAACTCACTTCAAGGTTAAAATAGAAATACCTAGAACTGTAAGTGCCTTCTTTGCCTGTGGAGAGATTAAAATGCATTTGCAAAGGGAGAATGGGCAAAGTGGTGATTTTTGTGTTTAATTTCTGTAACAACCATGTCGTTTGCCTTTTCATCATTTGAAATCTTGGCCATAAAATGAAACTGTGGAATAGGAAACATTGCAGAAAATGGAGGCAAAACAAAAAAAATAAATGAAAATGTTTCATTCATGACAATGATACTGCTCAAAACATCTAGACTCTGACTGGCAAGAATGATGACACTTCAGGAGCAAGCTGATTAAAAAGAGAGAGTAGAGGGCCTAACATGGCCAAAGAGCTGGGGGTTGAAATGAAAAAGGCACGTGACCTAAAGGTCTTAATAATACCCGTGACTACATTATTGCAATACTGTGGAAGTACTGCGTACTGTTGATCAGGCAGTTATTTTGATTTAGACTTCCAGCGCAAAAGCAGGTACATTTTGAGCTTTTGTTATACATGCTCTCACCCAAGTCACCACGCTGTCTGTTTGCTATATTGGGCCTCAGATGTGCAAAGCAAAAATTATGCATGTTACGTAAGTTTGAACACAATCTGTTGTCTGACAAAGGTCTCAAGACAATATATTTTCAGTTTTATCATCTAGGTGCTGATTGGGATTAGGACCATAGGAACATGGAATATCCTGGAGTTGGAAAGCACGCACAAGGTTCATCAAGTCCAGCTCCTGGTCCTGCACAGGACAGCCCCAATTGAATATGCCCTGTCTAAAACATGTTTGAGGAAAGCACATATTTTATGGTGCAGATATCATAACTTACATATCCCACAAATCTTTTTAACACTTCTCTATTCTTCAGCAGGGTCTTGTTATACTTCTAGACTGACAATCTCCTTTTAACCCTGTCACCATCACCATCATAGAGATTGATAATAATCTTTTGTCATGAATGAGTTTTTAACGGTCCTGATTTACAAAACCCAAATTCATCAGGCTTTTTGTGAATGAGACTCTCTCCTGTTCCAAATCGCTTAATCTGTGTCAGCAAAGGCACAGCTGTTGAGCAACAGAGCTAATTCTGTGGCAAGCTGCCTCTGCAACGTCTTAGGGAATGAATATGTGCAAACAGCCTCTGGGGTGGGAATGACTGCGTGCACTGCAAATGCAGTTGTGTCTCTTATTTTACCCTTTAATTGATATATACCCTTCAATTGATTTTGTCAGCCTTTCTATCCTGTTAAATAGCCATTGAAATAAGAAACATGGATTCATTTTTCAACCTACCTCACCTTATTTCAATACTTTTAACGTTAAAATCAACATCAAAAGCCTTAGTAGCTCAAAGTACCACAATCCAAGGCAGAAAAAAGATGAACATCAGTTTGTTTGGTTGACTTTCTCTCCTGACACATATATGACATTCGGGGTCACAGTGTATTCTGCAAGTCTTCGTGACTACTATGCCAAGTTCTCCAAGTTAGCTGTGAGGATTACTCTTCATGGTAGTCAACCCTTCTGTTATGTTCTGCAGATTAAAGATTCCATTTAATAGCTCATCACGGACAGCAGATGTACATCAGAAAAAATGTCATTGTTGAGAAGTGGGCAAACACTATATTGAGAATGTGAAACTGGCACAGAAGCTGAAAAAAAGAGGGAGTAATATTCTCTTCTGCTTTGAAAAGTCCTTAATTGGGCAGTTCAACTCTCTTGCAACAGGTCCAACTCCTCAAGTAGTCTCACTCAAAGAAAGCAACAAGAATAATGAAGCTGATAGAAAGCTTGTTATGCAAGATAAAAGGAAGAAAATTAAGTTCAGCTGTAGAAGTACATAATAACCATTGCAAAGACAGAGAGATGAACCGCCCTGTGTGTCAGAAATTATGAAGCTGCAATTGATGACTCAAGTTACACTTTGGGGCAAAAAAAGGTATCTGAGGGGCTGTGGAGCCTGGAAAAACACTGTCTAGTAAATACTGTCCGAGCAGTCTCTCTAATAGGAAAGGTTGAAGAATAGTACAGACATGAGGTATGTCCTATATAAATACATTTAATCTTATGTTGCACAGATATGCAAAAGAAACCCATTGATATATAGATGTACTCTGGGCCCAGGTTTCAGGAGTAATAAATAAAGTAAATTATGCTGTACAAATTCTGCACTGACATGACACACTAGGAAAAGAAAACCCCTACATCTACTATTGAGTACATGCAGATAATTTATTCTCTTGTCAGAAACTATCTATCAATGAAAAACAGAGAGAAAGAAATAGAGGAGGTCAAACATAATCTTGGTACAAGGCAGCTCTTCCTCTTACAGTGATTGCAGTCTGGGATTTTTCTGAGCTGTACAGGGTGGAATGTCACTTACCAACATTGCCTGATGGGTGAGAAATCTGGATTATATTAGTAGATGATTTTGTAAATGAGTAACTCAAAGGATTGTCTGCCTGTTCCTGATGATTTCCACTCTTTGTATATTCATCTCTTTTCTCTTGCCCAATAGATAATTTTCTTAACTTTTTTCACCAAGGTTTTTAAAAAATATCTTCCTAAATTACCTATTTCTTCTGTAGGTCTATGCCACAGCTGTCAAGTTTCCTGCAAATGTGCTGCTACTTCGTAAGCTTTATATCCAAAGCAAAACAGAAAAGCCGAATAGCCCAAATCCCTTATACCAGTGATCTATCATATGTTTTTTTTTCCTGGTTGCTTGGCAATAAAAAATAGACATGTGTCTGCCTCCTCCATCTCCCTGGCACCACCTGAAGATATTTTGTCTTGGCCTTTCTTCTTTTGTTCTTATCTCTCTGTGGGAGTGTTAGTTACAAAAGGATTTTCAGCCTGATTTCTTTTTTCCCAGAGTCTGTATGTTACTGTTTTCTTTACAAGATCACTATATATGTGTAAAGACGTGACTAATGGCAGCTGGGGATTAGAAGGGACAAAGCAATGGGAGATCAATGTCACCTAAGTTTAGGCATCAGCTGTGGTATCTGAGATACCTGTTCAGTGTCCCCGTGTCAGTGAAATGACGATGTCACCAGAAGATAATTCAGTACCCCTGGGACCTGAGTCACGAACTGGAGATATCTGCACATCAGCCACTGGCCTCTGGAGACCAGGAGAGGAGGGCAGGACT